>OZ024832.1:34761910-35211200 GCA_964016985.1 Anodontia alba | reverse complement strand
AACTTTAAAAATCTTCTTGTCCGAAACCACTGGACCGATTTCCATATGATTTTGCAGAAATGTTCCTTTGGTTATCCTGTTGCAAGATTGTTCAAGCCATTTGGATTTGTCAAAAAACATGGCCGCCAGAGGGGCGGGGCTTATTTTCCTTATATATATCTATATAGAAAACTTTAAAAATCTTCTTGTCATAAAGCACTGGACGGATTTCAATATAATTTCACAGTAATGTTTCTTCGATGATCCTCTACCAAGATTGTTCAAGCCGCCATGATTTGTTAAAACACATGGACGCTACGGGGGGGGGGGGGGGGGTGGGGGGGGGGGGGGGGGGGGGGGGGGCGGCGGTCCATCTGCATAGAAAATTTTAAAATTCTTATTGTCACATACCCCATGACCGATTTCAATATTACTTGGCTGGAATGTTGCTTTGGTGAACCTCTATCAAGATTGTACAAGCAGTCATGATTCGTCAAAAAACATGGCTGCCATGGGGTGGGGCTTATTTTCCCTATATATCTAAATAGAAAACTTTAAAAATCTTCTTGTCAGAAACCACCGAACAGATTTCAATATAACTTGGCAGGAATGTTGCTTTGGTGACCTTCTACCAAGACTGTTCAAGCCTTCATGATATGTCAAAAACCATGGCCCCCAGGGGGGCGGGGCTTATTTTTCGTCTATATCTGCATAGAAAATTTTAAAATTCTTATTGTCACATACCCCATGACCAATTTCAACATTACTTGGCTGGAATGTTGCTTTGGTGAACCTCTATCAAGATTGTACAAGCAGTCATGTTTCGTCAAAAAACATGGCTGCCATGGGGTGGGGCTTATTTTCCCTATATATCTAAATAGAAAACTTTAAAAATCTTCTTATCAGAAACCACTGAACAGATTTCAATATAACTTGGCAGGAATGTTCCTTTGGTGACCCTCTACCAAGTTTATTCAAGCTTTCATGATTCATCAAAAAACATGGCCGTTAGGGCGTAGGGCTTTATAGCTATATAAAACTTTTTAAACCACTGGACCAATTTCAATATAACTTGGCAGAAATGTTACTTTGGTGACCCTTTTTTAAGATTCAGTTCAAGTCGTCAAGATTTGTAAAAAAACATGGCCAGGGATGTGGTGGAGGGGGGTGGGGGTGATTAGTGCTATAAAGTTTATACAAAAATCCTAGAGCAGTGAACTTGGCTGAAACTTCAACAGTAAATATGCAAATCTGTTTGGTCAGGTGAGCGATATAGGACCATCATGGTCCTCTTGTTTTTCTTATCTCTCCATGAAAATATATGTTGTGGGTACACATTTGAAGTGCCTCTGCTAGGTACTTCAAATGAGTACCTACAACATATGGTTTCATAGAGAACTGAGAAAATTATCCCTGAATTATCATCAAATACTCCTCCTTAACAATTCCTCTGATTATAATATGGTGTGTGCCATGTATAGAGATGCCTTGATGCATATGCAAACAGTGAACCCAGATAAATCTGCCCATCCAAGTGGTCTGATCAGGGCTTTTACTGTTCACCTGGAAGAAGAACCTCCAGGGCCCAACTGTTTGAAGCATTGTTAACAAAGTAGTTAAATTCCCATGATGTTATACTGAAAGATAAAAAATTAAATATATTGATATTTGTTATGAAATAATGTGAGTAGCTTTTGCAGGGCGAAAGCTGCTCACATTTTTTCATCAAAAAGTATCTGTATTTGAATTTTTTGTGTAAAATATTCAATTCAGTAAAAAAGTTGGCTTCACAACTTCATTAAGACTAAGAATGATTTGAACAAGTGGGCCCTGAAAGAAGCATAGACATGAAGAATCTTCAGGGGAAAACATGATGCTTGATCAGACTGTATGGCTGCTCATGCTTATCTAATCCTTTGCTGTTTGCATATACTCTACAGTCCCTTTTTGCATGACACTGATATTTATGTGCAGTAACAATAAACTGAGCAAGATCATTAAAAAGTACCTTTTGATGTGCAGCCAAGAAAGGTCAATATGTGAGGACATCCCCACCCCACCCCCCCCCCCCTCCCCGACACACACACACACACACACAAGGTGTTTTTTATGATCCCAGCTTCAAAGAAGTTGAGGGGCATATTGGTTTGGCCTTGTCCATCTGTCCATCTGCGTGTTATGCTTTTAAGTGCTTGTGAAACTAGAGAATGGCTTATGCTAGGAACTTGAAATTTTATACATGGCATAAGCAAACCCATATTTTTTTCCAAAGGACCTAGTATGGCAGCACTATGCCCCTTTTTTGACTCCTATTCTATTCCAATTATAGCAATAGAAAAACCTTGTCAAGACGATATCTAGAGAACTGCTTGAGCTAGGGTTCTTATATTTGGCATACAAGTTAGGATCAGTGTATTGATGACCTTTTAACTTTTGAGGGAATTCCATAAAATATTGACAGGAGTTATGCCCCTTTTCAGGCTTTGCTATCATAACAATAGGAAAACCTTGTCAACACAATATCTAGAGAACCGCATGAGCTAGGATCCTGATATTTTACATTCTGTTTAGGATTAATGTTTAGATGTCCTAATAAACGTTTGAGCAAAATTGGCAGAGTAATTCCCCTTTGGACTGCCTGTATTATAATGGTAAAATGTTGTCAACAAGATATCTAGAAAACCGCGTGAGCTTGGATTCTTATATTTGGCGTACAGTTTAGGATCAGTGTGTAGACGACCTGATTAACCTGGTTGTTATAGTTAAAACTGCACTCACTGAAAACATTGTGTAAACAAAAGAAAATAAATAAATACCAAATGCAGGTATGCTTTTTATACTAGAACATGTGTCTTGCATTTCCCTTATAGTTCAGTTGTGTTGGATTTCTTTTTTTGTGTTAGTACGGTATATCAACAGATTAATGGACCTGATATTTTATTGTTGATAATTATAAACAAAATATGAAGGATTTTCAGTTGTTGGCATGTAAAATCAATGTCATGCTATAAAAGTTAAAAAATGCTAATTGGAGGTAGTTGCAAGTTGAGGTATACAAGTAAGTGACTTACATATAAACATGGAAAGTCTGTGGTTCAGTTCAAAACACCACAACAATAATTTGTAATCTTTACATGAAGTAAACTAAACATCTATTAATAGGCTTTCAAGACTCAACTTTTTCAAATTGTTTTACCTCCCTTTTTAATCCAAATCTGACAGCACTGGTGGGTGGATTGTCTCAGAGTGTAGGTTGGAAAAATGTTCCTGAACAGGCACTTTAGATTGTTTCCTTCAACCCTTAACTTCCTGTAATTTAAGCAAACAGTGCAGACTCTGGTCAGATGCCAGGTTCTGTGGCATCTGATCTGGATCTGCACTGTCTGCCAGTGTCCCAAATTTCCCAGTCCAGGCTTTACAGAACCCTCTGTCAACAGTCTGACATCACAGCGACAATAATAGCCCACCTATAAATAACCATTACCTGGATTTTGTCTTACAGGTGGTTTGATTACATTGGTCAATGATAATAACGTGGACACCTTAGGAAATTTCGGTGTTTGTATACTAAAAAGTGGCTATTCTCAAAGGGAAGAAAATCATTCCTTCATCAGGACTGGTCACTTTTCAGAAAGGGAGCAAATTATCTCCCTTTAAGAGTAGACCCCTTTTCAGGAGATTGCTGTGCAGGAAAACAAATGGCACAAAAAATATCTCCCTTGTAAGAAATGACTGGAAATTTTACAAAGTTTAAAGGCGGTAAACAAAAAAGCCAGGGTACAGCATTTCCTGCATGTGTGCCCAGCGAAGACTCAGATCAGCCTGTACATCTGATACTTCCCTGGATGCACATGCAATCTTGCAGGAAATGTTGTGCCCCAGCTAACGTTGTACACTAGGTATGGTACATGTTACACTGGTATGGTGGCTATTGCTGTAGGTGTTTATGGTTAGCTGCAGTGGTAGCTTTACTCTGAATATCATAAGTTTAGACCTTGGGCCGGCTAGAGGCGCCGCTCCCCCATCCCCAGGAGGAATTTTGTGTACTTTTATTTTCTGAAACTACATTATATAAGAAAAAAAAAATGACACATGTTAGCCCTCTGGTGATGGGGGCTTTTGTGTGTAACAGTCATGTTACCAACGTTACCCTCAAAACAATAAAAATACTTTTGTGTAAATACTGAAGTATCCATATTCTTATATGGCATGTCAAACGTTTCATTATTCAATATTTTTATATTTCTATTCGATCTTCTTTCATTTGTATTGTATATTTGTGTATTTGTATTCAATTCAATATCTTATCATTTCTATTGTATATTTTTTGTTTTAATTCTATAATCTATCATATGTATTCAATATCTGTTTATTATGCCCCCACCAAACTTGTTTGGTGGGGGCTATACTGGATTCACATTCACTTTGGTTGTCGCGTCCCTCCCGTCCCGTCGCATTTGAATATTGCTTATAACTTTGGTTATCTTTGGTGGATTGCTTTATAGTTTGGAACAGATACACATTGTAGCAAGATACAATGAGGGGATAACTTAGATAATACCAGCAGGCGTTTTGCATGGATTATGGCCTTATAGTTTGGAACAGATACACATTGTAGCAAGATACAGTGAGGGGATAACTTAGATAATACCAGCAGGCATTTTGCATGGAATATGGCCTTATAGTTTGGAACAGATACACATTGTAGCAAGATACAAAGAGGGGATAACTTAGATAATACCAGCAGGCATTTTGCATGGATTATGGCCCCTTTCTGACTTAGAAATTGTCCCATTCAGATGCATTTTGATTCATAACTCTTGTTATCTTTGGCCGATTGATTTGAACTTGAAACACTTGCCTGTTAACCTACAGAAAATTTGTAGAACATGTACCATTACTCTGTTTTGCATTTTGCATGGATTATGGCCCTTTTCTGACTTAAAAATATCCCATTTAGATACATTTTGATTCATAACGCTTGTTATCTTTGGGGGATTGATTTGAAACTTGAAATACTGGCCTGTTACCTTACAAAGAATATGTAGAATAAGTACCATCACTCTGTTATGCATTTTGCATGGATTATGTACCTTTTCTGACTTAAAAAGTGTCTCATTTAGATGCATTTTGATTAATAACTTCTGGTTTCATTGAAGGATTGATTTGAAACTTAAAATACTAGCCTGTTACCTTGCAGAGATTTTGTAGAACAAGTGCCATTACTCTGTTATGCATTTTGCATGGATTATGGCCCCTTCTGACTAGATACTGCACAAAAACCAGCAGGTTTTTTTTGGGCGTGTTTTTTTCTCCGTAACAGAAACAGATGAAAGAATTAAAATATAGAAGGAATACTCTAAAATGGACTGAAAAAGAATGAAACAAATGAAACAGACCAATAGCAGTTCTCACTGATGGTCAGTTTCATTCCTTTCATTTATTATGAAACAGGATGAAACAGTTCAAACACCTTAGTCAGTGCTTGTTATGAAACACGGTGAAAGGAAATGTAACAATGAAACCGATACTTTTCTTAGCCAAGAATTTTTTTTTTTTTTTTATAAGCCCATTTATGTTTCGTAACAAATGAAACGATTAAGATATATACACGGGTAGGAAACTTCATAATCGGAGCCAGTGGCTCTGATAAGCAAATGTTGTGTGCGTCTTCCGGAGCATGTGCGGCTCTGAATATAGCGGCTGAAAAAAGTAAACAAAAGAGGTAGGTCAGTCACTTGTTGAAAGAATCTGTTTTTTGTGGGGTAGTTTTTCTCAAAAAGGAGAATTACATGCTGCTGTCAAGTCTTTTAACAGTTTTCTCACCTAATAGATAGTTTGTAAATGTGTACGATCTCGTCTGAATTACTTGTGGTGTGGGCTGATCGATGCTGAATAAACTGATCGTCGAAGGTTCAGCGACGCTATTCCCAGTTTTTTTTTTCATAAAATGCATATGCGCCTGGACTGTTTGGCATTTTTTATGTGTGAAATGATTGTTTGACCTGTCTCACTTACCGAAAAATAAAAATTGACAACAAACTAATGGAAATGGAGGGCAAATAAACAATGGCTCCGATGGTGTAGGGCGGCTCTGAATATATCGGTCCGCTCTGATAGCTGAGGGTTTGCAGAACTATTATTATAAAAAACAGCCTCTGTCCAGTTGCAAGTATTGAAGTCTTGCAGCAACGTTTGTCTCTTCTGATCTTTGGACATCTATTCTGTGCTGTAACAGTTGATGTTTGCTCTAAAATGCCTTGACGGCGATGTACAACCTTATGCCAAACAGTCCAGGCGCATATGCATTTTATGAAAAAATAACCAGGAATAGCGTCGCTGAACCTTCAGTTTATTCAGCATCAATCAGCCCACACCACAAGTAATTCAGACGAGATCGTACACATTTACAAACTATCTATTAGGTGAGAAAACTGTTAAAAGACGAGAGAGAAGCATGTAATCCTCTTTTTTGAGAAAAACTACCTCACAAAAACAGATTCTTTCGACGAGTGACTGACCTACTTCTTTTGTTTACTTTTATCAGCCGCTATATTCAGAGCTGCACGTGCTCTGGAAGATGCACACAACATTTGCTTATCAGAGCCACTGGCTCCGATTATGAAGTTTCCTGACCGTGTATAGAGAAAACTCTGAAACAGGATGAAACAGACAAAAAAAATGGTCAGTGCTTGTTAAGAAACAAGGCGAAACGCAATGAAATGATGAAACAGATATATTTTTTTAATAAACCCATTTCTGTTTCGTAGCAAATGAAATGAATAAAATATATAGGAAAAACTCTGAAACAGGATGAAACAGACCAAAAGATTTGAAATATGCTCGTTATGAACAGGGTGAAACGATGAAACATACATCTTTTTTCTTTTTTTTTTATAAACCCATTTCTATATCGTAACAAATGAAACAAATAAGATATATAGGAAAAACTCTGAAACAGGATGAAACAGTTCAAACACCTAGGTCAGTGCTTGTTATGAAACAGGGTGAAACAAACTGTAACAATGAAACAGATACTTTTCTTAGCCAAGAATTTTTTTTTTAGAAACCCATTTCTGTTTCGTAACAAATGAAACGATTAAGATATTTAGAGAAAACTCTGAAACAGGATGAAACAGACCAAAAACCATGGTCAGTGCTTGTTATGAAACAAGGCGAAACGCAATGAAACAGACCTACAACCTTGGTCTCTGCTGGTTACCAAACAGGGCATAATGTAATGAAACAATGAAACAGATACTATTCTTAGTCTTTCAATTTTTTTTTTTTTTTATAAACCCATTTCTGTTTTGTAACAAATGAAATGATTAAGATATATAGGAAAAACTGTGAAACAGGATGAAACAGACCAAAAGACTTGTTCAAAGCTCATTACGAAACAGGGTGAAACGAAATGTAACAATGAAACATACATCTTTTTTTTTTTTATATAAACCCATTTCTGTTTCGTAACAAATGAAACGATTAAGATATTTAAGAAAAACTCTGAAACAGGATGAAACAGACCAAACGATTTGAAATATGCTTGTTAGGAAACAGAGTGAAACGAAATGAAACAATGAAACATACATCTTTTTTTTTTTTTTTTTTTCTTTAAACCTATTTCTGTTTCATAACAATTGAAACGAATAAGATATAGAGGAAACTCTCTGAAACAGGATGAAATAGACCAAAAAATTTGAAATATGCTCATTACAAAACAGAGTGAAATGGAATGAAATGATGAAACATACATCTTTTTTTTTTTAGCTTACCTGAGCTATGCTCAGGATGAGCTATTGTGATCACTTTTCATCCGTCGTCCATCCGTGCGTGCATCTGTCCGTCCTTTAACATTTTCAAACGACTACTCCTCTGAAGCCGCTGAGCCAATTTTGCTCAAATTTCATATGGAGCCTCCTTAGGATGGGGGAATGAAAGATTGCTTAAATGGTCATGGTCCTTTGACCAAGATGGCCGCCATGCCCATATATGGTAAAAACCTTTAAAAGTCTTCTTCTCCAGAACCGAGGATGTCTTGGGGCTGAATCTTTGCAGGAATCATCAGGGGCGGGAGGTCTAAAAGAAAATTGCTAAAAGAATTTTCATAAGTTGAGGTTTGACCTTTTTAAGGCAAGGTCACGTTCTCTTCCCTATGCATTTGTATGAGCGCCATACATTTGAATGGGAAAATTGTTGAGAATTTCAAACGACTTCTCCTCTGAAGCCTCTAGCCAATTTTGCTCAAATTTCATATGGAGCCACCTTAGGGCGGGGAAACAACAGATTGCTAAAATTGTCGCAGTCCGTTGACCAAGATGGCCGCCATGCCCATATATGGTAAAAACCTTTAAAAAGCTTCTTCTCCAGAACCGAGGATGCCTTGGGGCTGAATCTTTGCACAAATCATCGGGGACAAGAGGTCTACCAAAGTTGCTAAAAGAATTGACCTTTTTACGGCAAGGTCAAGTTTGCTTCCCTATGCATTTGTATGAGCGCCATACATTTGAATGGGAAAATTGTTGAGAATTTCAAAGGACTTCACTTATGAAGCCACTGAGCCAAATTTGCTCAAATTTTTAGCTCACCTGAGCAGGAAGTGCTCATAATAAATTATTGTGGTCAGTCAATATCCGTCGTGGGTCATGCGTCGTCCATTGTGCGGCATGTGGCGTCAATAATTGCTTTAAAAGCCTACTCCTCCTATGCCCCTGGGCCAATTGACTCGATACTTGGTAGGAAGCATCGGGGTGACTTGTAGATCAAAAGTAGCGATTCCGATTGGAAATCAAAGATGGCCGCCGTCTTGAAAATCTATTTTTCACTTCTTCTCCTGAACCGAAAAGCCAATTGACTCCAAACTTGCCAGGAAGCATCAGGTTGACTTGTAGATAAAAAATAGCTAAAATATGCCGATCGGAAATCCAAGATGGCCGCCATGGCCACCATCTTGAAAATCTATTTTTTGCTTCTACTCCTAAACCCAAAAGCCAATTGACTCCAAACTTGGTAGGAAGTATTGGGTGGGGGGGGGGACTTATAGAACAAAAATAGCTAACTTCGTGCTGATCGGAAATCCAAGATGGCAGCCATCTTGAAAATCTATTTTTCACTTCTTCTCCTGAACCGAAAGGCCAATTGACTCCAAACTTGCTAGGAAGCATCGGGACTTGTAGATCAAAAGTAGCTAAAATCGTGCCGATCGGAAATCCATGATGGCCACCATGGCAGCCATCTTGAAAATCTATTTTTCACTTCTTCTTCTGAACCGAAAGGCCAGTTGACTCAAAACTTTGTAGGAGGCATTGGGGTGACTTGTAGATCAAAAATAGCTACAATCATGCCGATCGTAAATCGAAGATTGCCGCCATGGTGGCCATCTTGAAAATCTATTTTTCGCTTCTTCTTCTAAACCCAAATGCCAATTGACTCGAAACTTGGTAGGAAGTATCGGGGTGACTTGTAGACCAAAAAAAGCTAAAATCATTCCGATCGGAAATCCAAGGTGGCTGCCATGGTCGCCATCTCGAAAGTATTTTTCACTTCATTTCCTGAGCCAAAAGGCCAATTGACTCCAAACTTGGTAGGAAGTATCAGGGTGACTTGTAGATCAAAAATAGCTAAAATCCTGCTGATGGGAAATCCAAGATGGCCGCCATGGTGGCCATCTTGAAAATCTTTTTTTTCGCTTCTTCTCCTAAACCCAAGAGCCAATTGACTTGAAACTTGGTAGGAAGCAAACGGGGTGACTTATAGATCAAAAATGGCTAAAATCGTTCCGATTAGAAATCCAAGATGGTCGCCATGGCGGTCATCTTGAAAATCTATTTTTCACTTCTCCTGAACCGAAAGGATTATTGACTTTAAACTAGGTAGGAAGCATCAGGGTGACTTGTAGATCAAAAATAGCTAACATCGTCCCTATCAGAAATCCAAGATGGCCACCATGACAGCCATCTTGAAAATCTATTTTTCGCTTCTGAAAGGCCATTTGACTCGAAACTTGGTAGGAAGCTTTGGGGTGACTTGTAGATCTAAAATAGCTTACGGTAAATGTCCTAAAAATTCGAACAAAATTAAATAATGTCAGTTCTTGCTGTTCGAAATTTTAGAAATTATGATTTGCTGAAAAATTTATTGTTCGAAATTTTAGGACAGATTCACTTACAGCCAAAACTGACATGGCTATCGGACGCTTTCGGACACCCAAAACGACAAAAAAATGGACCTACACGACGAAAAGGTTTTCTTATTGCTATGTGTGATTGGTAAACTGAATGTGAAATTGTATGAAGTAATAAATAATTACCACACTGACGTTTGTTTTCAATTCCATCCAATTAATTCTATGTCAAATAATGTTTCTCATAACAAAACAATTAATTATCCGGTACACTATTTATTGCCAGATACGTTTGTTCGGCACTCCGGGAATGTCCACTTTCTTAAGATAGGCTGGCTTAGTCCACCATCTTCTTATGTAACAACCTCTTCACTTTACTGCACTGAGATACACAAGCTTTCCAAACACTACTTCAAAAGGTTACCGCCTGTTTATTCTTGTTTGAGCCACTACAGAAACACAAAAGTCCCTTTCCTCAAAGGTGGTGTACAGAGTTTAAATGTGAATAGCGCAGACTGATTAGAATTTCCTCTGTTTTGAAGTGCAGTATTCACATTGCTTGCTGACATAATGCATTCTGTTGGCGATATGCGTTGACCCAGATCAGACTGCCCCGATACATAGACTACGCGGATGCGCATGTTGATCTTGTCTATGCTGGTCTCAAATGTCTAAGGTCATTTCTGTTGGAAAGGACTCATACATAAAGGAACAGTGCGGACAACCACATCTGAATGCAGCCTGATCAAGATCAAAGATTTTAGCTTGAACCAAACCTGTAAACTGCCATTATCGTTTTTAGCAATATTTCCTTCTTTAAAAAAAAAATGTATTGTCGTTTAGAATTCAGTAACGAAACTTATTGCAAGAATTATCTGTCATCAATAGTAATCCTTTCATTAGATCCCTGTTCAGGTGAAAATGTCCCTTTGTGTCAATGTGTAAGTCAGATCAGAATGCGAGACGAAGTCTAGTGCAGGATAGTGTCCACTCAATTCGCTGATTAGGTCATTGGTATAAAACACTGTAATACATGAATTGCAGTCTCTAGCAAGTGCACAGACTGATCACATTTGTAACAAATGATTAGGTTCATTTTTTGCTTGTTGGGACCTATCATCATTACCTGTTCAAATAGGATGCACTGAGCATATCATGACAATCACGTGGTCAGACAGGAAATATTTTGCTGGAAGCGTTAATCCACATGACGAAAACATTTTCAGTGTGCTTATTGAAACCTTTAGCACGCTAAACTTAAATATTAGCGGCAGATATTATCGAAGGACACAGTGTACGGATGAGCAGGAACGACCCAGATCAGAATGCGCTGATTTCGCGTGTAGTACTTTCGCATGTGCATCATACTTGGCAGAAATGCTCAGATCAACTTTGGAATTCTGGTATAGTGGTCACACCACCTACCAAAATACTCGTGAAAAATACAGGAATACCTGTTAAGACACCAATACTAGCTTTAATTAAGAAACAAATATACTCGGAGGATGATCTTGAAAAGCCCAGAGGCCAGTTCCCCTATTCCCCCAAATTAGTTTCATTCCCTTGTTCTCTGCGGCGTCTGATCTGGGTCTACGCTGTTTGCATAGGCCTATCTGTTCAAATATTTAGGTTCTTTAAATTTTTAATATGTGCCAGTTTCGTATTGATTTCTGACGAGAAAAGGCTCTATAAAATAAGTTTGTTTTTCTCCAGAACAAGTTTCCCGCCACAATTTCATGTGACGTACCGCTACAAGCACGTGGTTTCTTAATGCAGCGCAAGGGAAATGTTGCTTTGTGACTTCTTTTTCTGGGTATTATACTCAGACTTAATAATATATATATATATATATATATATATATATATATATATATATATATATATATATATATATATATATATATATATATATATATATATATATATATATGCGTGGTGTCTGTGTGTGTGTGTGTGTGTGTGTGTGTGTATTGGGTTCGAGGTATTTTATATAATGTAAAAGAATAACAGTACTTATATTTATTTGTACCTGGTAAATGCGAGTAAGGTCCTCACTCTTTAGGTTCTACTGTTTAAAGGGAGCTAATTGCATATGCCTTGATGATGAATTTTACAAGTCGGACCCAGCATTTTTTACGAATCAGGGGCGGATCCAGGATTTCTGAAGGGATTCGATTTGATAGAATTTCCGTACTTACTCTACGTATTCGAACAGACAGGCTGAGCAAACAGTGTAGACCCAGATCAGACGTGCAGAACGCATGTAAAAACTTCACTGAAATGGTGATGTATTTAACCAAAGATTTGTAATCTCTCCAAGAACTGGAGTTTACATGCCTGTTTGTTACCACAAATGGCAAAATCTGACTGCCCTTGCATCGGAAGATGATCTGAGTCTTCACTGGTCGCACTGTCTTATTGTATTAAGAAAGTGTTTTCCGAATTTCCATGTTCCCTATTTCCCCAACCTAATTTCATTCCCTCTTTCTCTGTGGTGTCTGAGCTGAGTCTACAGTTTGCATAGGCCTATCTGCCCCAATACTTAGGTTCTGTTTTTAATACCTGCCAGTTTCATATGTATTTCTGACAAAAAAAATGCTCTATAAGTGTTTGTTTTCCCTCGAAAGGGTTTCCGCCACGATTTCTCGTGACGTTACCGTTTCGAGCACGCGGTTTCTTCATGCGGGGAAAGGGAATGTAACTGTTGCATTTTCTATATTTTCACATATATTTTTGTAATCTATACTGGAAATGAGACTGTCCCAGAATTGCATGTCGTAGCCCGGTGGCGTATCTGAGCAGACCCATGAAAATATACGTAGGTATAGCAATAAGACATACGATGTAGTGGTGAGATACACAAACAAACAGCAAATAGTCAGATCCTACAGCGCTGATCCATAGATTTATCCTGGCCTTCGTTTTTCAACCGGAAGATTTATCATGTCTGCCACAAGGTAACAACAGTTCTAGATCCCCTGCACATAATCTAACCATTATCACGGGGATATCCACGTGACTGTCGCGTGGAAATGGCTAAAATTGTGATGGAAGTCTGTTCCTGGGCTTGTATAAAATTAAAATACGGTTCCAATGTCATTTATGTACATAAAATTCGTTATGACACTGCTGTGTGCATTTACGTTTTGCGGTGGCTTTCAACACTACTACTTTAGTTTCCGGTACTGTAACGGAAAAAAACGTTACCGAAAGTAGAATGTGGCAATAAAAAGATACTTGAAGAAAGCTGTGTTCGAAATTTTAGAAATCCCCTTTTTGCAAAACTGCTACTGTTCGAGATTTTAGAACATTTCCAGAAATTATTTTGGGAAAAAATATTAGGTGTTCGAAATTTTAGAGTGTTCGAAATTTTAGGACATTTACCGTAAATTGTTTGGATCGGAAATCCAAGATGACGCCATGGCGGCAATCTTGAAACTCTTTTTTTCGCTTATTTTCCTGAACCAAAGGGCCAGTTGATTTGAAAATTGGTAGGAAGCATCGGGATGACTTGTAGATATAAAAATAGCTAAAATTGTTCCAGTCGGAAATCCAAGATGGTGGCCATCTTGAAAATCTATTTTTCCCTTCTTCTTCTGTACTGAAAGGCCAGTTGACTCAAAACTTGGTAGGAAGCATCGAGGTGATTTGTAGATAAAAAATAGCTCAAATCGTTGCGATAGGAAATCCCAAATTGCGGCCATGGTGTCCATCTTGAAAGTCTGTTTTGAGCTTTTTCTCCTGAACCGAAAGGGCAATTGACTCAAAGTTCATTGGAAGTATCGAGGTACTTGTAGATCAACAGTAGCTAAAATCATTCTGATTGGAAATCTAAGATGGCTTCCATCTTGTTTATGTTTATTATATTTCCCTGCCACTGAGCTGTTTACATGTATAAAATCATGATTCTTCACCACTTAGCCATTTGCCAACAAATTTCACATTGATCCTGCTGTTGAAATGTGATTGAGAGTATGTTCAAATGATCACGCTCCATTGACTGTAATGCCATATATATTCTTTCTCAAAATTAAGAACTGCTTAAAAGTTGATAATTTCATTAGTTGCGATGACAGGATTGGAAAAATGTTGCATAACATGTGCATATTTGCAGTGGCTATGTCACTCAGGTGAGTGACCCGTGGCCCGTGGGCTTCTTGTTTTATAAACCCATTTCTGTTTCGTAATAAAAAAAAACGAATAAGATATATAGGAAAACTGAAACAGGATGAAACAGTCCAAAAACCATGGTCAATGCTTGTTACGAAACAAGGCGAAATGCAATGAAACAGACCTACAACCTTGGTCTCTGCTGGTTACGAAACAGGGTGTAACGTAATGAAACAATGAAACAGATACTATTCTTAGTCTTTCAATTTTATTTTTTTTTTATAAACCCATTTCTGTTTCCTAAATAATGAAATGATTAAGATATATAGGGAAAACTGTGAAACAGGATGAAACAGACCAAAACACTTGTTCAAAGCTCATTATGAAACAGGGTGAAACTGAATGAAACAATGAAACATACATCTTTTTTTTTTTTATATAAACCCATTTCTGTTTCATAACAATTGAAACGAATAACATATATAGGAAAAACTCTGAAACAGACCAAAAAATTTGAAATATATGTGTTACGAAACAGAGTGAAACGAAATGAAACAATGAAACATACATCTTTTTGTTTTTTTTTATAAACCCATTTCTGTTTCGTAACAAATGAAACGAAAAAGATATATAGGAAAAACTCTGAAACAGGATGAAACAGACCAAAAAATTTGGAATATGCTTGTTACGAAACAGAGTGATACGAAATGAAACGATGAAACATACATCTTTTTTTTTTTAAAAAACCTATTTCTGTTTCATAACAAATGAAATGAAAAGGATATATAGGAAAAACTCTGAAACAGGATGAAACAGACCAAATAATTTGAAATATGCTCAGTACGAAACAGGGTGAAACGAAGTGAAACCATGAAACACATCTTTTTTTTTTTTATAAACCCATTTCTGTTTTGTAACAAATGAAACGAATAAGATATATAGAAAAAACTCTGAAACAGGATGAAACAGTTCAAACACCTTTGTCAGTGCTTGTTACGAAACAGGGTGAAACAAAATGTAACAATGAAACAGATACTTTTCTGAGCCAAGAATTTTTTTTTTTAGCCCATTTCTGTGTTGTAACAAATGAAACAAGATATATAGAGAAAATTCGAAACAGGATGAAACAAACCAAAAACCATGGTCATTGCTTGTTACCAAACAAGGCGAAACACAATGAAACGATGAAACAGATAAAGTTTATTAATAAACCCATTTCTGTTTCATAACAAATGAAACAAGTAAGATATAGAGGAAAAACTCTGAAACAGGATGAAACAGACCAAAAGACTTGTTCAATGCTCATTACGATACAGGATGAAACGAAATGAAACGATGAAACATACATCTTTTTTTTTTTTTAAACCCATTTCTGTTTTGTAACAAATGAAACGAATAAGATATGTAGGAAAAACTCTGAAACAGGATGAAACAGACCAAAAAATTTGAAATATGCTCATTATGAAACAGAGTGAAATGAAATGAAATGATGAAACAAACATCTTTTTTTTTTTTTATAAACCCATTTCTGTTTCGTAACAAATGAAATGAATAAGATATATAAGAAAACCTCTGAAACAGTTCAAACACCTTGGTCAGTGCTTGTTACGAAACAGGGTGAAACGAAATATAACAATGAAACAGATACTTTTCTTACCCAAGAAATATTTTTTTTAGCCCATTTCTGTTTCGTAACAAATGAAACGATTAAGATATATAGAGAAAACTCTGAAACAGGATGTAACAGACCAAAAACCATGGTCAGTGCTTGTTATGAAACAAGGCAAAACGCAATGAAACGATGAAACAGATATATTTTTTTAATAAACCCATTTCTGTTTCGTAACAAATGAAACTAATAAGATATAGAGGAAAAACTCTGAAACAGGATGAAACAGACCAAAAGACTTGTTCAGTGCTCGTTACGAAACAGGATGAAATGAAATGATGAAACATACATCTTTGTTTTTTTTAAATCCATTTCTGTTTCGTAACAAATGAAATAAAGAAGATATATAGGGAAAACTCTGAAACCGGCTGCAACAGACCAAAAAATTTACTATTCTTAGTCTTTCAATTTCTTTTTTAATAAGCCCATTTCCGTTTTGTAACTAATGAAAGGATTAAGATATATAGGGAAAACCCGGAAACAGGATGAAATAGACAAATGATACAGACCTACAACCTTGGTCATAGCTTGTTATGAAACAGGTGTAATGATATGAAATGATGAAGCAGAGCGGGTACTTTTTTTTTATTTAATTCCATTTTTCTTCAGTTGGACTTCCTGAGGGGCATAGGTAATTATGCTAATGTGATATGTAGTCTGATTTATTTATAAATGTATATTGTGGGTACTCATTTGAAATACCTAGAAAAGTTTACAAAACCATTTGTTGTGGGTTAAGATCATTTGAATGGCCTGGATTGTCGAGGTGGGGGAGGGAGGGAGTGGAGTGGGGAAGACGAGGGTCAAAATATTATTTCAAAACATATTGACCCACCCCATTTTTGTCGCGCCTGGTTTCAGCATGGCGCTGTATAGGGATCTGGTTTTCTGTCTGTCCATTCATCCATCAACATTTGGGTCAACCTGAACTTCAACCCTAATGTTCAAGTTCATTATACCGAAGGGGTATATAGTTTCATCCGTTCTGTTTGTCCATTTGTCTGTCCATCCTTTTGTCTAATAGTCCGTGATTCAGTCAATTAACCCTTTCTATAACCAAGTTTACTTCGAAGTCTTTTGATTACTTATGACTCTGCAGCCACTGATCAAAATCTTTTTATATTTGGTATGGGGTACCTGGTAGGGTTCTCTTCCATTCTACATCTATGTTCCATCTGCAACAGACAGTTTAGAGCTAGAATTGGGCTAATCAGCTATCTTAGAACACACAAACAGTAGCATTTCTCGCATGTGATTAAGATTGGTCATTGTCAGTAATGACAGATGAACTACTGTATTATTATATATTGTCGCACTGGCATTCATTGAGATGACCATTTATATGCAATAACAATTTTACATTTGTATTGTATAACTGCACTCTGGGATATGTTTGTTTACATTGTTACATCGTATTTCATTGGATAGGAGAAAAACATGTCCGCATCCATAGATTGATTAGGCTTTATCAGGTGGAATCAGGTAAAATATTTTCAGAAGATTTTTTTTTTGGCGGTTTTAATGTCTTCTCTTTACCATTAGAGTGATCTTTCTTTGTTGTAACACACAGACCCTCTCATCAAGCAACATCAATTTTAGAACTTTCATGAAAATGTGAGCACTTGTATCTGACTGGTGGAGGATCACTCAAAAATAATTTCTGTAAAAGGGTTGTCAAAATATCTGCAATGGTTTAACAATAAATGCCATTATTCTATTTTTCCATAATAAGTCTATGGCAACTTTAAGTTACCACACCAGCCACAGCTTCTGAGCAATAGCAGTAAAAACATAAAATTTGTAGAGGCTAATACAAAGAATATTCCTGCAATGTCTCAGCCCTATATTTCATACAGTTTCCAATAAGATGATTTTTGAAAATATTTTTTCTATTTTTTTTTGCATTTTGGTTACCATGGCAACCAAATAAACTCAGCACTGGGCAGAAAATTCATCTGCCTGGTAGAGGACCATTCAAGGAACATTTCTGTAAAAGTTTTGTCAAAATATCTGCAATGGTTTAACAAATTAATGTCATTTTTCTATTTTCCCAATTATAAGTCTATTGCAATTCTAAGTTACCATACCAAGCACAGTTTTTGAACAACAGCAAAGAAAAACACACAATTTGTAGTGGCAAATATAAAGAATATTTCTGCAAAGTCTCAGCCCTATACTCCATATGGTTTCTGAGATAATTTTTAAAGATGATTTTTCAATTTTTTTTTTTTTTTTTTTTTTTGTATTTGGTGCCATGGCAACCAGTCAAAATGGGCATCAGACAGAAAGGCCATCTGCCTGGTAGAGGACCACTCAAAAAACATTTCAGTAAAAGTTTTGTCAAAATATCTGCAATGTCTTAACAATAAAAGCCATTTTTCTATATTCCTATTATAAGTCTATGGCAACTTTAAGTTCCCATAGCAACCTAACTAATGAACCAATTTTCGTAAAAAAACGCAAAATCTGTACAGACTAATATGATGAATATTTCTATAAAGTTTCAGCCTCATAGAGCATATGGTTTCAGGAGATAATTTTTTTAAGTACTTTTTTTCTATTGTTTTGCATTTCAGTTTCCATGGCAACTGATAAACATGAGCAGTGGGCATAAAATCATGTGGCTGATAAGGGATTACTCAAGAAACATTTGTATAAAAGTTTTGTCAAAATATCTACAATTGCTTGGCAGTAAATGCCATTTTTCAATTTTCCCCATTATAAGTCAATGGAAACTCTAAGTTGCCATAGCAACCAAACTAAAGAGCTGATTTTCATAAAAAAAACCCCACAAACTTTTAATCCCCCAGCCCAAGGATGCTACAGATGAAATTTGGGATCAATCGACCCGATGGCTTCAGAGGAGATGTCGTTTGAAAGTGTTGACGCCAGAAGACGACAGACAGATGACGACGATGGACAACTGCCTATCCTATAAGCTCCCCCCGGAGCCTTTGGCTCTGGGGAGCTAAAAAATAGTAAAAAATACTCGAAAATTATCTCCTCAGAAACCATATGCTCTATGAGGCTGAGACTTTGTAGAAATGTTCATCATATTAGCCTTTACAGATTTTTATGTTTTTTATGAAAATTGGCTTTTTAGTTTGGTTGCTATGGGAACTTAAAAGTTGCTATAGACTTATAATGGGAAAATAGAAAAATGGTTTTTATTGTTAAACCATTGCAGACATTTTGACAAAACTTTTACAGAATTTTTTCTTGTTTGGTCCTTTACCAGGCAGATGATTTTTCTGTGCAGTGCTCATTTTGGTTGGTTGCCATGGCAACCAAAATGCAAAAATAGAAAAATTATCTTTAAAGATAATCTTACCAGAAACTGTATGGAATATAGGGCAGAGACTTTGCTGAAATATTCTTTGTATTAGCCTCTGCAACTTTTATGTTTTTCATTGCTATTGCTTGGAAGCATGGCTGGTGTGGTAAGTTAAAGTTGCCATAGACTTATAATGGGAAAGTAGAAAAATGGCATTTATTGTTAAACCACTGCAGATATTTTGACAATCCTTTTACAGAAATGATCCTTGAGTGGTCCTCCACCAGGCAGATACCACTGCTCATTTTTTGAGTTATCTGCCCTTGGCAAAAGATTGTGTTCAGGCCATAACTCCTTAAGGGTTTGAAACATTTTCATGAAAGTTCTAAAATTTATGTAGCTTGACGAGAGTGCGTGTTACAACAAAGAAAGATCATGCTTATGAAAAATAGAAGATCTCAAAACTGTGCAGAAAAAAAAATAAACTAAAAAAAATAACAGTTCTTCAGAAAATATGTGTATAAGGTTTTACTGTACAGAAATATTCTTTGATAAGCTTCAATAATAAAAAAAAATAAAATGTGTGTTTTTGTCTCACCACAACCGTTTGGACAGTCAGGTTTCATTAATCACATTAGCAAAGGACATCCCTGATTCATCGATACGACCTTTAACCTGATTAGGCTAATGAGGCTTCCACTCTGGTGAGCAATTTAGGGCCTCATGTCCCTCTTGTTTAGCTCAAATGATCCATAAGCTGTGGTGGAGAGGGAGTCATTCCTCAGCAATAAGCTTTGGTGGGGATAAAGCTACTTTTAGTTCATCTGAGCTAGGAGAGATAGCTATTTTTCAAGCTCACCTGAGCCGTATACGTATGAGGTTGGGGAGATGGTCCGTCTTTTAGCTCATCTGAGCAATTAGCTACAGTTGGGAGGGAGCCAGTTCTTAGATCACGAGCAACAGGCTACTGTGGGGAGCCGTTTTTTACCCCACCTGAGCCAGTTTTTAGCTGACCTGAGCCATTGCTGTTGTGGGATGGGTAGCTATTTTTAGCTCACCTGAACTATGCTCAGGATGAGCTATAGTGATCATTTTTTGTCCGTCATCTATCCGTCCATGTGTTAACACTTTCAAATGACAACTCCTCCAAAGCCATTGATGTGATTTGTCCCTAATTTGGTAAGAATGTTGCTTTGGTAGGGGAATCTAAAAATAGCTAAAATTATGGTGATCTGCCTATTGGTTTGGTTGCCATGGCAACAGAAAGCTCCCATAGACTTATAATGGGAAAATGGTTAAATTGCATTTTCTCTATTACCAACAAAGTGATGTGAACCATATTTGGCAGTTATGATCAGTTGATGATTGTCTACCCAGTTTATGTGTTTTATGAACAGTGGCCATTTTGTTTGGTTGCCATGGCAACATTAAATTTTGAAAAAGGAATTTTTTAAATGACAAGTCCTTTAAAACTGCTGAAGCAGTATGACTCTTATTGGGTACAAATGTTGCTTGGGTAAGGGCAATTCAAAAGGGCTAAAATTATGGTGATCTGCCTATTGGTTTGGTTGGCACGGTAACAGAAAGCTTTCATAGACTTATAATGGGAAAATGGTTAAATTGCATTTTCGCCATAACCATGTAAACCATATTTGGCAGGTATGATCATCTGATGATTGTCTACCCAGTTTATGCATTTTATGATCAGCAGCCATTTTGTTTGGTTGCCATGGCAACATTAAATTTTGAAAAAGGAATTTTTTAAATGACAGCTCCTCCAAAACCACTGAAGAAGTATGATTCTTATTTGGTTCAAATGTTGCTTGGCTAAGGACTATTCAAAATAGCTAAAATTGGGGTGATCTGCCTCTTGGTTTGGTTGCCATGGCAACAGAAAATTCCATTTTTAATGGGAAAATGGTTAAATTGCATTTTCTCCAATACCAGTGAACCAGATTTGGCAGTTATGATCATTAGATGATTGTCTACTCAGCTTTTGTGTTTGATGACCAGTGGCCATTTTGTTTGGTTGCCATGGCAACATTAAATTTAAAAAAAAAAAAAGATTTTTTAAATGACAACATCCAAAACCACTGAAGCAGAAGGACTCTAATTTGGTTCAAATGTTGCCTGGCTAAGGACAGTTCAAAATAGCCAAAAGTTTGGCGGTCTGCCTCTTGGTTTGGTGGCCTTGGCAACACAAAGCTCCTATAAACATAATGGGAAAATGGTTAAATTGCTCTTTCTTCATAACCAGTGAAGTGATGTGAGCCATATTTGGTGGTTATGATCATCTACCCAGTTTATATGTTTTATGACTTGTGGCCATTTTGTTTGGTTGCCACGGCAACATTCAATTTTGAAAAAGAACTTTTTAAAATGACAACTTCGAAACCACTGAAGCAGTATGACTCTAATTTGGTGCAAAAGTTGCTTGGGTAAGGGCAATTCAAAATAGCTAAAATTATGGGGGTCTGCCTCTTGGTTTGGTTTCCATGGCAACAGAAAGCTCCTATTGACTTATAATGGGAAAATGGTTAAACTGCATTTTTATGCCCTGCCACAAAAAGTGGCAAGTGTTATATCGCCTGAAATTTTGAGTGTCCTGGCAAACATCCAAGATTTAGGGGCTATTTTTTGGCTATTTTGGACATAATTATGAGGTATTATGAGGTTTATTCTATTTAAGATGCATTAGCTAGCCCCTAAACCAAAAAATAATAATTTTGAAGAAGAAGAATATGTAGAAAACACATTCTTCTTCAAAACCAAGAGCGTCTTAAATGATGATCCTTTCATTAGTTGCAATGACAGAATAAAAAGAAGAAATGTTGTATAACAAATGCATATCTGTAGTGGCAATTTCACTCAGATGAGTGAGCCGTGGCCCCTGGGCCTCATATCTTTTTATTGGTCTTAGTCATAGGGTGCAGTGACCTCCTGGGCTTTAAGCTGTATTGGAGAAAGGAGCATTGGCTGCAGTATGAAGGGAGTCAGTTTTTAGAGGCACCTGAGCTATAGACTGCGACCGGGAGGTGTGTCGGGGAGAGAGATATCCAATTTTTTTTTTAGCTCAATGGAGTATCATGGTGCTTGATAATTAATGTTTTTGACTGGATGTAATGTTTTTTAAGTAACTTCATTTTATTTATGACAATTATTTCAAGCTCTGCACCAGACCAGCAATAACAAATTAATGCAACCGAGCTCCTGGTATTTACGTTTTGGAGTGGAACCCCAATTAGTTGCCAGACTCTAGGGTCTTTTTGTTTGTGTTGAGGTTTTACAGCCCAGTCAACCCAGTGGGGTCATGTTGAGCGTGGTCAGTTTACCTAACCACACGTTTACTGGGCAGGCTTAGTCCTCTAAGCGGTTAACCAGTATTGTGCACATTCTTTCGCCTGAAACTGACAACTGCCCTTCTTGAATCAGGGGAAGGGAGAGAATGACCGTAGAAAATATTTCATGATCAATCTCCACGAAAGAATGTTGCCGACCTCGGCGGGGGTTGAACCCGCGACCTCCTGGTCTCCAGTCGGACGGCGCATCCAGCTGAGCCACCGAGGCTGGCGACTCTAGGGTCTTGGGTCTGCGTAGCACGAAGAGAAATGCAATGGTTTTGGAAAGATCCTTGTTAAATTTGAATCCTGTATCTTTAAAACTTTTGAAAATATGCAAGCATATAACTTAAACCTGAAACTTTAGCATGTCTGCATCTAGTTCAACTGTGTGACCCATATGAGATGTATCAGCATCATATTTCTGTTAATAATGACAGCAAAACAGCAACAAAAATGCAGTAAATAGTACGTTTTTGGCAACCATTACATTATTTAAATAAATAAAGTGCAGTCTTTTGGATTAACACGGACTTTCTGTTTAACTGTGTTAATATGGCTTGCAACTGAGCCAACTAGAAAAATCTCATCAGGGAGCATGCCCATACTGCAGACCCAGATTACATATCCTAATTTTTTTCTCTGATCAGGATCTTCATTGTCTTGTCATTCTAACAAGGTAGCTTTAAATATTTTAACAGTCATGGGGCCTCAGCATGGGGCACACTTAATTTTACCATGAAAATTATAAATGTTTCATCAATGATAAACTATCTTTAATCAGTTTATAGACTAAATGCCCCTATATTAAAGTACAATTTCCTACATCAACCTGTTGATAGGCTTACACTCCAAAATAAATACATGTATCAGAGATCCCACACTAGCCATATTGCCTTGGCATACTGGAAAAGCAGGGATGGACTCTTGGCGTGGACCAGTGGGCTGGGGCCGTGGGCTGGACCCATGTGCTGGTCTGATGGCCTCAGGTTATTAGAGGTGAAAATAAGGTTAGTGCCCCCAAAATCCTGTTTATGTTTAAGGTCAGCCCAGTATCTGACCTGTGATGTTTGTTTTCTTTGCAAGGTCCTAAGCTGAGCATCTGCAGAAAAGTACTCCCTTGGGACATATGTCATGATTTATATCTCTCTGATTTTGTTTCTCTTTGATATGGGCAGGATAGAGGAAATTGTAAGCATTCTGCATTTCAACAACTATAATCCAGGGTCAGTCAGGGCTGTAGTGAAGTTTTACAGATAGTGTTGTCACAGGGTGAATTTTTCGGCCTGTTCAGCAATGTTTTATTTAAAGGAGACAGTCTTTATGTATGTTTGCATAGATTTATACAGCCTTGCTCACGAGCATCTTTGATGGACATTTACGTTTGAGTAATTATTTACAGAATTATGGCTCCTAATAAATGTGGAAAACAACTAGGTACACTGCTAAAATTTTCGTACACATATTTTATGTTTGATTCGGAAAAAGTTCATACCATGCTATTGTGATGAATAAACATGGGGTTCACTCAAAAAACGTCATGAACATGTCAATTCTGATTTGAGTCCATGAAAAATAAAAATAAAAAAAATAAAAAAATAAAATTATTTTTGTTGTCTAACTTCCAACTCTCATAAAGTTCAGTGGTCAAGCCTTTTAGACTTAATAATGAACTTCAGATTTTGTGAGTTTGTTCATTGCTTTCAAGGGTCATTCCTTTTAGAATCTTTATATCTTCACTACAGTTGAGGCTTTACGGCCCAGTCAACCCAATGTAATGTTGTGCAGTAGCTGTAAAACTTCTCCCCTACATCATTATTGTGTAGTTTATATTTCGGTCCTTTGTGATTATTGAATTCATTCTGGGAATTTCGAAAATTTTGAGGGTCACTGATGAGGATATATGAGTGATTTTCACTTGAGAAACTCATTATTTTATAAAGTAAAAGCACTTTGGTACAGTTACTGTGCATCATGCTTGTGATCGGGAGGTAGAGAGTTCAAATCCCACAATTTCCATATTAGTTCTCCCTATTTACACAGTTCTTTTCCTGATTTTGTTCTGCAAAATTCTAGTTTCATTGTGCTAAGTGTAGAGACCCTGACCAGATTGTACATTCATTGTTGCACATATCACCACTGGTCATATCTTACTATGTCTTTGTTAACCCATTTATTCTACCACAACTCTTTGGACTGGTCTATTTCCAATAGCAGGGTGTCTGGTTAGTTTTTTTAACACCATGTTGTATGTACATTCCTGTACTTAATGCAAACAATGTAGACCTTGATCAGACGTCACATTCTGTGGCATTTGATCTTGGTCTGCACTGTCCGCTAATTACCTTTTTGTATGTTTCCTGATTATAATGGGTAAATGCAGGCATTATGTTTGCAAAGATCAAAGTCCCTGACTGGACTGCACATTAATTGTTTCATACTACCCATACCGTAGTAACCCTAAGGATTGGGACACCTTATCTGCTTACCATACTTCTCCTAAAATTTAGATAGTTCATTATACTACCTGTTGATAGTCTAAAATATTGCTGTATGGATGGTGAACAGTGTAGACCCTCAACAGACACTGCATTCTTTGGCATCTGATACGGGTCTACACTTTTTACAAAGGCCTATATGTCCAAAAAATTTAGGGTTACTAGGGTATTAATATACTGGTCATATTTTGTTGTCTATTACTAGTCTTTCAGATTTTCTGTGTGCAAAGTGCATGGTTCCTGACTGGACTGTACATTAATTGTTGCATACTGCTCATAGTAATATACTGGTTATATTTTGGTGTCTGTTACTATTAATTCAGGTTTTCTGTGTGCAAAGAGCATGGTTCCTGACTGGACTGTAAATTAATTGTTGCATACTGCTCACAGTAATATACTGTCCAAAAAAATTAGGGTTACTAGGGTATTAATATACTGGTCATATTTTGTTGTCTATTACTAGTCTTTCAGATTTTCTGTGTGCAAAGTGCATGGTTCCTGACGACTGGACTGTACATTAATTGTTGCATACTGCTCATAGTAATATACTGGTTATATTTTGGTGTCTGTTACTATTAATTCAGGTTTTCTATGTGCAAAGAGCAAGGTTCCTGACCAGTCTGTACATTCATCATTGCATACTGCTCATATACTGGTCATATTTTGTTATCTGTTATTATAAATTCAGGTATTCTGTGAGCAAAGAGCAAGAGTCCTTGTTTTATACTGCTCATAGTAATGTAATGGTCATATTAAGCTATCTATTATAAGGCTACACAGGTTTTAGAAAACGCATTAATCCTGACTTTGTTTACAGTGAAAGCAGATTTGGTAAACTGCTCCCAGAAGAACACAATTTTCCTTAAGTCCCTGGACACTCATTAGAGGGGGTGGACAGGGGGGTAAGCATTCCCCACTTCCCTCCCCCCTTACCCCCACTTCCCTCCCCCTTTCCCCCCACTTCCCTCCCCCCTGTCCCCCACTTGCCTCCCCCCTTACCCCCACTTCCCTACCCCAAGCAAACTATTCCCTCCCCTAAATCAGAATTTTTAATATCCCTAACACTATAATCAAATTCAAACATGACTATGCAATATACATTCATGCAGATTTTGACCCCAAACTACACCCCTAATTTTTGCCCCCAAATCAGCATTTCCTTTGCATTTGCACCCCCTTTACAGAATAGCTAAATTGCACCCTCCATTACAAAAGTCTGTGTATAAAGGGCCTGCATATAAGCCATATGGAAGACAGGTATCACAAGGTGGTGGGCCTTGATCCGGTCCTAAACTGGTCAAGAAAAAAAATGTGGTGGGCCTAGGTCTGGGCCGAAACTGATTCACATTGGCACAAAAACAGTTGTATTAGTTACTGAAATCAAAACTCAAGAATACCATGTAAACCTGCATCTTCTTTTAATATTTTTGATAAGCATGGTCTCACACTTGGGGGTCTGTGAGAACAATCATCTGTTTTGTGGTTTTCAAAAACTGAGAGTTAAATGTTGAACGTGTGTGGTGGTTGACAAAACACGGACCACTTACAGACACGGACTCATGGACTTACGGACCTATTGACAATACACGGACTGCATAACAAAATACAGACCAATTATTCACGGATCTCATGACAAACCACGGACCTACAATTCACGGACTTGACAAACCACGGACCTATTATTCACGGACTTGACAAAGCAAGGACCATTATTTAAATTACGGGCGCCACTTATGATAGGAAAAAAATAGGATAGTATAAACATATTTTATTACATCGTTACATCAGGCAGTGGGGTCGGGCCACAAGTTCTACCAACATTAGTTACAGCCCTCCCCCTACAGAATTTTATTACAGCAATATACAGACACATAATAATGGCAAATTATAGAGAAATTATCTTGAAGTGTTTTTTTTTTTCTTTTTTTTTTTTTCTTGAACAGCGCAAAAGCCTTCATCCAACAATGAGCAAAATAAAATGATTGTCTACAGCAGACGGATAATTATTTCTAAAAATGTGGATTGCCGACGACAACGGCTATCTTGTGAATTTTCGGGATCAAAGGGAAGTAATCAACTAGAGATAAACCGAAATCAGACGTAAAGTAATTCAATGTAAACCGTGGTTGCAGCGGAACACTCCTCGTCGGTGAAGTGAAATCAACGCCAGATTCATTGTAAATATGCCTGAATTTACTCCAATACATCTATTAGATACCTCTGATACCCAGTTATTGCATTGAAGTACATAAAAAATAGAGTAGAATCGGTAAAATACAACAAATTTTGGTATAACCCCCGCCCCCAAAATTTCCCTACCCCTGCCCCCTCTTCCCCCCATCCCCTGCTCCCTCTACTGCCCGCTTTACCCCCCTCATCCCTTTACCCCCCATCCCCCCCCCCTCTTATCCCCACCCCCCCTCACCCTATCCACCCTCTCTCATTAGTGCCACACTTGTCCTGTATTTTAAGGTCAAAATGAAACAAATTAGACTAGTGATACAAGGTTATCTGAATAGTTTAAGGCCACCAGTGTTTTTATTCTAAGGTCACCATTTTAAAAGGATAGGGAAAACACAAAAGGCTATGCAATCTGGAAAAAAACTCGTTATCTTAACGGCAAAATGGGGCATTTCTGGTCTTATATTTGCATTTGTATACTGTTCGCATACCGGTATGAGCTACAGTGTGTAGAAATACCACTTCAAGAATACTCCGATGAGCCTGTACACTCGAGTAGCCTGTTGTGAGTCTTAATTGTCCCCCTTGCCTCCTCCTCCTCACTGAATACATCTTACACCCTCTGTTGCCAGAGTAGCAGCAAAGACTTTGACCAGACATTGAAACGTAATGACTAATCTGAGACTTGACACACTATAAGGTACATTTTCCAACTTTGCTGCTTGTAAGGTTCAAGCAACAGAGATGTCAAGGTCTCTGTGGCATATACACTAAGTATATGTGTGAACAGTGAAGGCCCACACCTGTCTACAGAATCACTAAATCGGCTTAAGAGTGCTGTTCACACACAATATATAGGCCGTGTCATGCTCAAACGTGCATATGCGGACGGCGAAGACCCAGATCAGCATGTGCATCCCCGAAGTATGATCAGGGACTTCACTGTTAGCTAACAGAATCATTGGATACTACAAAATGATGAACAAAGGCCAAATGATACTTTAACATGCTAGATGATCTGAATCGATGCAATTTGCATATGTTCAAAGACACATTTTTGCTTGACGCGGCCCATGAGACAATGTTAGATATTTGGAGTCATGACAGTGGACATGCCTGCCTGAGAATTATGTTTACTCTAATCCTAACCCCTTAATGCCTAGCGTGCAATAAAAGTGACATTGATAAACAATGTAGACTCAGGACAGATGCGTTGAAAGCAGCATTTGATCAGGGTCTAAACTGTTTGCATTAAATACAGGCATTTCTATAAAACATAGTAATCATAAAATGTAACCAGACACCCCATGTGTTGGAAAAGGACCTACCCAAAATGAGAGTCTTCTCAGCAAAGTTTTTGTTGAGCCATGAGTGGAGGAAGAGGAAGTTAAATTCTATGGGATCTGGTATTCCTGTGTATGTATAGTGTTCATCTGAACAGAACCTTTATGATTTTAATATTTTATCATATTCCCAACATAACCAAAATACCATTGATGAGCCATAAAAAATAGAACATGATTACATCATTCCTAATCAACTCCAAGAGTATATGGCAGTAACACAGATTTCTTGAAACCCTGTCTCAAGGGACTTCCTTATCAGCAATGCTAAAGTTCATGAGTGGTCAGCTGTCTTTTATTGTGCTAGTAGATAAACATTAACCAGCAATTTAGAGGTCCTGACCTTATTCAGGTCTTAACCTTGAGCCCAAGCCCATGGGTCCAGATCATCAGCCCAGCCCATGAACCCATCCCATCAGTCCATCCCATGGGTCCATCCCTGCTTTTCCAGTATGCCTATTGCCTTGCATACACATTGCACAAACATATTGTAATAGGGGTCAGAAGCATAACTGCTCCTCAAAAACATTAGGTGTACATTCATTATCTCAAAACTCATGCTTTTGGTCATTAGCTAGCCACTGTGTTATCAGTTGTAAACCAATTAGCATCAATTAACTCTAGCTGCTATCTGTTGATGATAAGAGCAATCTTAATGGATGGGACTACTTTTTTACCTAGGTAGACAGATAATCTATAGAGCTATATTGTGGTTACTGGTCTAGTTGGTTAATTGAAATTACATCCAAAATTTTATTATTTTAAAGGAGAAAATTAGTATAAGGTGTTAACATTAAATTAAAATGTTATATTAAATAAAATTTTGAAGACTAACATGGCTATTAACAGCATTATGTTTGCTTTTGTACATGAAGGAAAAATGATTATTCCACGATAAGATGACCAGTTGTGACAACGTAAAAGCTTTATTTTAATACAAAATTTCAAAGATACTTGTTTATTGCTGCTTAATAACAATGGTCATGTCCAGACATGTCAAAACCATCTTTTTCCCAGACAGGCTGGGAACATTAAAGAAGTGAAACAACAATATATTCATTGCATATGCCTTCACCTGTCATGGACAACTGTGAGGGGGGGAGGGGGGGGGGGGTCTTATTTTTCTGCCTGACTATGAGCTAGAATCTGAGACCTGTGCACTAGTCGAATGGGGGTCAGACAAAAAAAAAGGAAAGAAAAAAGCAGCACTTTGACTGAGAATGCATGTATGTCTGTCCAGTCTGTTGACACACCCTTTTCAACTGTCCTTCACGTTTAGCCCATGAGGCCTGTGTTTGGGGCCTTTTATTAAAGCCTTCCGAGAGCTAACTGTCTCAGTTAGCTAACCAATATGAGTTTCATCATGGAAAACCTGCTAATTGTGTGAGCAAACAACAAAAATTAAAGGTGCTGGTCCCCGCAGTCTTATCAGCACCTTTTTGTTTGCTGCTTGGAAAGTACGACAACTAAGGCTGCTGTATATAAGCTGAAATTTGTGCCTCTGCAGGGCTCCTGAGAATGAGCAGGCTTGTATTTGTCAAACCTGATCGTAAAACACGACAAACTTTTTTTTTTTTTTGGCAGCAAGGCTGATATGGTAAAGACCATTTTTACACTATGCAATATACAAGATTTTATGGCTATAAAAATATAAAGTGTGACAATTCAAACAAGTGTCTCTCAGTTTCTTATTTTGGAGCAGAAATAAGCTAATGATGTTCTCTTATGAATCTGCAAGTTTTGCTTTATACAGCTTACGTGGGGTTTGAGGGGATCTTGATTGCAGGGACTTGTGAACATTTTGACTAGACTGTAAAATCTTGATGCAAATATCTCCTCACTGTCGTACCACGAGGTAGGTTTGGCTTGTCAGATTAGTCTTCACCTTCTCCAAGACATACAGAATAGCGAAGACTCTGATCAGTTCGAGTGGGTGCTTAGACTGGAAATACAAGAGCTACCTTTAGATAAATAGTGAAGATACTGACTAGACTATGTGGACAGCAGATAATCCATTGCCTTTCTAAGCAGAAAAAAATGAAGACCCCGATCAGACTGCCCAAAAAAGCAGCCTGAAGAATGCATCGCTTTTTATGTAACCAGTAAAAGACTTTAATTATACTGCAAAAATGTGAAAGGCTGGTGTATCTTATCAGAATGTGCAGACAACAAAGCAGAAGACAACCTTTCTTTAGGCCAGTGGCAAATACTCTGACCAGACTGTTCAGATGTACAGGTTGATCTGAGTCTTCACTGAACACACATGATGCTTTGCAGAGATATAATTTTTCAGCAATTGTAAGCAACTCAAATGAATCAACTGCCTTATTCTGAAGCAGCGTCTCCAAAATAACCTAAAATGTGTTGATAGGGACATAAAACCTCATCATAAACAAACATGAAATTTGGACTAAATTGTCATTTTTTCATTTGTTTTAAAATACACATTATATTGCACAGGCATATTAACATAATGTGTCTTTCAAAACAATAAAAATGACAGTTTTCAGATGAAAGAAATTGATAATTTTCTTATAACTGCTCAAATACAATGATCACTTTTATACGCCTGTTTGAAAAACGGGACATATGTTACGGGGTATGGCGTCCGTCCGTAAACTTTTTCGTTTCCAGCTAACTCCTCCCAGAGTTTACATCCGATCAAGCTGAAACTTGGTATATATTTAGACCATGATGTGTTGCAGCTCATATTATTTCGGAGTTACAGTCCACCAAATGTTTGCAGAGTTATGCCCCTCTGAAAATTTCTGTAACCTTTTCATTTCCGGTTAACTCCTCCTATATTTTACATCCTATCAAGCTGAAATTTCATGTATAGTTAGATCATGATGTGGAGCAGTGCATATTGTTTCTAGGTTACAGTCCACCAAATTTTAGCAGAGTTATGCCCCTTTGAAAATTTCAGTAGACTTTTCGTTTCCGGCTAACTCCTCCTACAGTTTACATCCGATCAAGCTGAAACTTAATTTTTGTTAGACCATGATATGGAGCAGCGCATATTATTCAAGGTTACAGTCCATCAAATATTAGCAGAGTTATACCCCTTTGAAAATTACTATTAATTTTTCGTTTCTGGCTAAATCCTCTTACGGTTTGCATCCAATCAAGCTGAAACTTCATGTATAGTTAGACCATGATGTGGAGCAGTGCATATTATTTTGAGGTTACAGTCCACCAAATATTAGCAGAGTTATGCCCCTTTGAAAATTTCAGTAAACTTTTCGTTTCTGGCTAACTCCTCCTACAGTTTACATCCGATCAAGCTGAAACTTCATTTGTAGTTAGACCATGATGTGGAGCAGTGCATATTTTTTCAAGGTTACAGTCCACCAAATATTAGCAGAGTTAAACCCCTTTGAAAGTTTTTGTAAACTTTTCGCAGCATATTGCTTAGAGGTAATAGTGTGCAAATTTTATTTTATAATAGTCATATTTTTTGCAAATAACTAAAGTTATGGTCATATGGGCAAGATACTGATTTTTATGCCCCCAACTTCAAAGAAGTTGTGGGGGGGGGGGGGGGGGGGGCGCATATTGCTTCTGGGTTATTCGTCCGTCCGTCTGTCCGTCCATCCTTCCGTCCGTCCGTTGGTTATGCTTTTTGATGCATAGCATAACTTCAGAACCGTGAATGCTACTATTTTGAAATTTCATATATGGATTCCTCATGAAAAAATAGCATATTTTTTTCTTGACAGGATTATGCCCCTTTTCTGAGTTATGGCCCTTTGAAAAAATATTGACACAATCTTGTCAGCAAAATATCTCAAAAAGTATTGAAGCTAGAACCTTGAAACTTAATGAATAGACTGGTAGTGATGAGTAGACAACCTGATTAACTTTTGAAGAAATTTTGAAAAATACTTCTTGAGTTATGGCCCTTTGTAATTTTGGGCATTTATACCTTGTCAGCAAAATATCTCAAAAACTGTTTGAGGTAGAACCTTGAAACTTAGTAAATGGATTTGTAGTGATGAGTAGATGACCTGATTAACTTTTTAAGAAATTCTGGAAAATACTTCATGAGTTATGGCCCTTTGAATTTTTGGGCATTTTTACCTTGTCAGCAAAATATCTCAAAAACCGTTGGAGCTAGAGGCTGGACACTTTATGAATAGACTGGTAGTGATGAGTAGACAATCTGATTAACTTTTGAAGAAATTTTGAAAAATACTTCCTGAGTTATCGCTCTTTGTAATTTTGGGCATTTTTACCTTGTCAGCAAGATATCTCAAAAACTGTTAGAGCTAGAGCCTTGAAACTTTGTAAATGGATTTGTAGTAATAAGTAGATGATCTGATTGACTTTTAAAGAAATTCTGAAAAATACTTCATGAGTTATGGCCCTTTGTAATTTTTGGCATTTTTACCTTGTCAGCAAAAAATCTCAAAAACTATTGAAGCTAGAGCTTTCAAGCTTGATGAATAGTCTGGTAGTGATGAGCAGACAACCTGATAAACTTTTGAAGAAATTTTGAAAAATACTTCTTGAGTTATGGCCCTTTGTAATTTTGGGCATTTTTACCTTGTCAGTAAAATATCTCAAAAACTATTAGAGCTAGAGCTTTGAAACTTAATAAATGGATTTTTAGTGATGAGTAGATGACCTGATTAACTTTTGAAGAAATTCTGAAAAAATACTTCATGAGTTATAGCCCTTTGTAATTTTGGGCATTTTTACCTTGTCAGCAAAATATCTCAAAAACCGTTGGAGCTAGAGCCTTGAAACTTGATGAATAGACTGGTAGTGATGAGTAGACAACCTGATTAACTTTTGAATAAATTTTGAAAAATACTTATTGAGTTATGGCCCTTTGTAATTTTTGACATTTTTATGTTGTCAGCAAAATATCTCAAAAACTGTTAGAGCTAGAGACTTGAAACTTGGTGAATTGATTGGTAATTATTAGTAGATGACCTGATTAACTTTTGTGTAAATTCTGAAAAATATTTCGTAAGTAATGGCCCTTTGTAAATTTGGGCATGTTTCCCTTGTCAGCAAAATATTTAAAAACTATTGAAGCTGGAGCCTTGAAACTTGATGAATAAATCGGTAGCAATGAGTAGATGACCTGATTATGCCCCCAGTTTAGAATAAAATTGATGAGGCATATTATTTTGCCTTCGTTTGTCCATCTGTTCGTTTGTCCGTTCATCAAGCTTTTTTGTGCATGCCATATCTTAAGAACCCTGCATGCTAGGGTTTCGAAATTTTATATTTGGGTTCCCAATGAAAAAATAGCTGCCCTGTATTTTTTTTCCTTGTCCAGCATGTTTGTTTAGAGATATGCCCCTTTGAAAAAAATCAGAATTAAATCTTGTGAGCAAGATATCTTGAAAAGTATTTAAGCTAGGTTCTTGAAATTTGATATAGTGGGTGGAAATTTTTTATTAACATCTCCTTTATAGATTTGCAAGGAAATGTTGCCATTATTAAATCTGTATAAATACATTTATTAAATGATACAGAATTAAGAAGCTTGACTAATATCAAAACTTATAATTCTTTTTGGATATTTTTTTAATACTCTTCTGAGTTGGCTCCCTTGAAGAACAAAAATAAAATCAGTATAAAACAAGTTTAACCCTTAAAGTGCCAAGAAAATCTGCATCTGAAAATGTCGTCTGCTTATGTCGTCTGCTGCATCTTCTTGCAAACTTTTCTAACTTACATTTTGCATGTAGGCAAACAGTGTGGACCCAGATCAGACTGCAGTCTGATCTGGGTCTACACTGTTTGCAACAATGACTTTTAAAGTAACCGGCAGAAGACAAAGCAGACGACAATTGTTGTGATTGGCGCTTTAAAGGTTAAGGTTTATTTATTTTTTTTTTTTGGTTGTTTATTTTTGTTTTGTTATTGTTTGGTCCGATATTGAAGTATAGGAAAAACAAATCAGCCAAAGGCTCATATGAGCTTATAATATAGCCATGCTTCTGTAGTGTGTCCTCCGTCAGAAAGCACTTCTCCCTAGATGCAGCAAACTTTTCCCTATTTTCCCAGGAGGGAAAAGTCACTTCTCCCTTAATTTCTGGGCCAGCTTGGACCCTTAGGTTACAGTTCACCAAATATCAGCAGAGCTATGCCCGAATAAATTTTTTTTTAAATTCTTTTTTTGTAATTCCACTTACAGTTTATATCTGGAGCACTGAAATATACAGGAGCCAGTTTGTGTGCTTCATCTTATTACTTGCCACAGGCATATAATGCCCCGCATGGTGGAGCTCTTGTTGCATCTTACGCTGAATCCTGAACCAGACGCTGAATAAAAATATGGTGGTTTTTTAATCGTATGATGAATCCTGAACCAGACGTTGAATAATACTCTGGTGGTTTTTGAATCGTATGCTGAATTCTGAACCAGACGCTGAATAATACTCTGGTCATTTTAAATCGTACACTGAATCCTGAACCAGACGCTGAATAATACTCTGGTCATTATCGCACCTGCTTGTAGCAGGGTGCCATATAGGCGTCCGATTTTCTGTCCGTCCGTCCGTCTGTCAACATTTATGTCGACGTTCGACATTTATGTCAAAGTTAGTATTCTAATCAACTACAAGACTAAACAACCATCAAACCTTGCATGAAACATCTCCCTGACCTCCTGACTTTGCAATATAGGCGTCCGCTTTTCCATATGTCTGTCCATTTGTCCGTCCGTCTGTCAACATTTATATCGAAGTTCGACATTTATGTCAAAGTTAGTATTTTAATCAACTACAAGACTAAACAACCATCAAACCTTGCATGAAACATCTCTCTGACCTCCCGACTTTACGACATAGGTGCCCACTTTTCCATTCGTCTGTCTGTTCGTCCGTCCATCTGTTAACAGTTCTGTTATGTCGAAGTTCAACATTTATGTCAAAGTTAGTATTCTAATCAACTACAAGACTAAACAACCATCAAACCTTGTATGAAACATCTCCCTGACCTCCTGACTTTGCGACATAGATGCCCGCTTTTCCATACATCTGTCCGTTCGTCCGTCCGTCTGTCTGTTAACAGTTCTGTTATGTCGAAGTTTGACATTTACGTCAAAGTTAGTATTCTAATCAACTACAATTCTACAACAACCATCATACCTTGCATGACACATCTCCCTGACCTCCTGACTTGGCAGGTATGTTGACCCAGTGACCTTGACCTATATTTTGCGCTCCATTGACTTTGACACAATTTAAGTTGACGTTCCAGATCTTCTCAACTATAAGGCGTACAACTACCAAACCTTGCATAGTGCTTCTCCTAGATGTACTGACTTGGCAGGTACCTTGACCCGGTGACCTTGACCTATATTTTGTGCTCCACTGACTTTGACATATTTTACGTCGACGTTCGATATCTCCTCAACTATAAGGCCTACAACCATCAAACCTTGCAAAGTGCTTCTTCTCAACGTACTGACTTGGCAGATACCTTGACCTGGTGACCTTGACCTATATTTTGGCTGCAGTGACTTTGATATAATTTACGTCAACATTCCAGATCTCCTCAAGTTTAGGGCCTCTAGCCACCAAAACCTTGCATAGTGCTTCTCCTAGATGTACTGACTCGGCAGGTATCTTGACCCGGTGACCTTGACCTATATTTTGCGCTCCCGTGCCTTTTACACATTTTACGTCAACGTTCAATATCTCCTCAACTATAAGGCCTACAACCATCAAACCTTGCATAGTGCTTCTCCTCAATGTACGGACTCTGCAGGTACCTTGACTGGGTGACCTTGACCTATATTTCGCGCTCCATTGACTTTTACACCTTTTACGTCACCCTTCCATATGTCCTCAACTGTAAGGCCTTCAACCACCAAACCTTATATAGCACTTCTTCTCGATGTACTGACTCGGCAGGTACCTTGACCTGGTGACCTTGACCTATATTGTGCACTCTAGTGACTTTTGACACATTGTATGTTGATGTTCGGTATCTCCTCAAATATAAGACCTACAACCACTAAACCTTGCATAATGCTTCACCTTATTGCACTGGCTTGGCAGGTACCTTGACCCGGTGACCTTGACCTATATTTGACACATTTTACGTTGATGTTTGATAACTCCTCAACTATAAGGCCTACAACCACCATACCTTGCATTGTGCTTCTCCTTGATGTACTGAATTAGCAGGTACCTTGACCCGTGACCTTGACCTATATTTCATGCTCCAGTGACTTACACATTTTACGTCACTGTTCCATTATCATTGGGCTGTATGATACGAAAAGTCAGTGCTGAAGATATAGCCATTAGATGGAATGGGACTGGCCTGGAATATATGTGCCCCACTAGGCACTTTGTCTACATTTTTTTCAACCCAGTTTTCCGACTAAGCACTGCTAAGAATGAAATAAACTTATTTAATAATCACGTTCTGATTGTGGCTCCTGTGACTTTTGCCCCAGCAGATGCGATGACGCCTTCCGCGGAATTCTTGTTTTTTAATTGCAGGCTGAATCCTAAACCAGACGCTGAATAATAGTCTTGTCATTTTCAATCGTGTGCTGAATTCTGAACCAGACGCTGAATAATACTCTGGTCATTTTAAATCGTACGCTGAATCCTGAACCAGACGCTGAATAATACTCTAGTCATTTTTTAATTGTAGGCTGAATCCTGAACCAGATGCTGAATAATAGTCTTGTCATTTTTTAATGGTACACTAAATACTGAACCAGACGCTGAATAATACTCTGGACATTTTGAATTGTACGCTGAATGCTGAACCAGATGCTGAATAATACTCTGGTCATTTTGAATTGTATGCTGAATCCTGAACCAGACGCTGAATAATATTCTGGTCATTTTTTAATCCTATGCTGAATCCTGAATAATAGTCTGGTCGTTTTTTAATTGTACTCTGAATTCTGAATCAGATGATGAATAATACCCTGGTCATTTCTTTATCGTACGCTGAATCCTGAACCAGAGGCTGCATTATACTCCAGTCTTTTTTTAATTGTAAGCTGAATCTTGAACCAAACGCTGAATAATACGTTGGTCATTTTTGAATTGTAGCTGAATCCTCAACCAGACACTGAATAATACTCTGGTCATTTCTGAATCGTTTGCTGAATCCTGAACCAGACGCTGAATAATACGCTGGTCATTTTTAAATCATACGCTGCTTACTGAACTAGATGCTGAATCCTGAACCATGAACCAGATGCTAACTTTACACTCGTATTAATATAGCAAATTCTATTGGTCATTTTGGCACTGGACCAGGAAAGCCAGTAATAAAGATTGCTTCATGCTGTGTTTGTTCTTTATGCAACAGCATATGGCACATTAATATGCTAATTAAGTTGGTACTTGTATTAACTGACCTGCAATTTGTTTGATAAAAGATATACATATATCAGGCTCCGCCATCCGTCCGTCGTCCACACTCTTCAAACATCTTCTCCTCAGAAACCACTGGGCCAATCAAAGCCAAATATCACTTAGAGCCTCAGTGGGTAGGGGGAATGAAATTTTGTTTGCTGCATCTTGGTCACATATGGTAAAAACCCTTTAAAAACTTTTTTTCTCCGGAACCAAAGGGCCTATGGCCCTGGGGCTTGATATGCAGCATTGGGGACATAGGCCCAATGAAGTTTGAAAAAAATGTTGATCTTCGGTTGACCTTGACCTTTTTTTATGGAAAGGTCAAATTTTGTTACATGGACTCCTATAGGCAAAATTTTAAAAATCTTCTTGTCTGAAACTAGAAGGTCCAGGTCTTTGATTTTGGTATGTAGCTTTATCTTGTAGACCTATATGAAAAATGCCCTGCCCCAGGGGTCACTTATTTTACATACTCAAATGTATAGGGAAAACTCTTCAAACATCTTCTCTTCAGAAACTACTGGGCAAGTCAAAGCCAAATTTCATATGGATCCTCAATGGATAGGGGGAAAGGAAGCTTATTCACCGCATCTGAGTCACATGACCCAGCTGTCTGCCATGCCTATATATGGTAAAACCCCTTTAAAAATCTTCTTCTGGGGAACCATAGGACTAATGGCCCTGGTGCTTTGTAGGCAGCATTTGGGACATTGGTCCAATAAAGTTTGAAAAAAAACCTTGGTTGACCGTGACCTTTTTTACGGAAAGGTCAAAGTTTTTTACATAGACTGTTATAGGCAAAACTGTAAAAATCTTCTTGTCTGAAACTAGAAGGCCCAGGCCTTTGATATTTGGAATGTAGCTTTATCTTGTGGACCTCTACCAAGATTATCCAAACTATAGTGGTCAAAAATGGTCCCATGCCAGGGGTCACGTTTTACATAGACTTGTATGGGAAAAAACTTTAAAAATTTTCTCTGAAACTAGATCTAGGCTTTTGATATTTGGTATGTAACTTCACCTAATGGGCTTCTACCAAGATTTTTCAGATTATAGCCCTGTGGTCTAAAATGGCCCTGTCCTGGGGCTCTTATGTTTTACATAGACTCATATAGGGAGAACATTTAGAAATCTTCTTATCTGATACTAGAAGGCCCTGGCCTTTGATATTTGATATCTAGTAGGCTTTGACCAAGATTCTACAAATTATAGCACAGGGATCAAAAATGGCTGCCCCAGGGCTCATTTATTTCACAAAGACACATATAGGGAAAAACTTTAAAAAATTTTCTGGTCTTATACTAGAAGGCCCAGGCCACTGATATTTGGCATGTAACTTCAGCTAGAGGGCCTTTACCAAGATTGTTTAAATTATGGCCCTGGGGTCAAAATGGTTTCATTCCAGAGGTCACGTCTTATATAGATTCGTACGGGGGAAAAGCATTAAAAATCTTCTTATGTAAAACTAGAAGGCCCAGGCCTCTGACATTTGGTACTCGGGTTTTATCTAGTGGACTTAAACCAAGATTGTTCACATTGTAGCCCTGGGGTCAAAAATGGCCCCGCCCCAGGGGTCACATATTTACATAAACTCATATGGGGAAAAAAAAATAAAAATCTTCTTGTGTGAAACTAGAAGGCACAAGCCTTTGATATTTGGTGTGTTTAATCAAAGCCATAATTTATGTGAAAATTCTGTTTTGCCAAATTAAGTGAAGCTAAATTCAATACCAAGTTACTGTAGGATACAGAGATCAAAGGTTTTTCGAACTGTACCGGCTACCATACCTATATGTTTCATTCTTCAACAAGAGGCCCATGGGCCACAACAGTTAACTGCTGTAAGTTAATTATAAGGCCATTTTTCTTTATCACTTTCAAGTTTCAGCTGAAAACCTCACCATAGATTCAACTTATATACATGTTGGCTGTTTGCCAGACCACTGTGTAGAAATCTCAGCATACATTTTGATGTTCTTACTGTTTCCTAAAATTAGGGTTTGACTAAATATTTAATCTAGTCTTCCTTGGAGATAATTGAGATGGAATGTCAAATCCTATTTTCTGGGAAAAGAGATAAACAAGACAACAAAGGGCTACGACTAGCTCATCTGAGTGTAACAGCCATTGCATATCTGCAGATGCCACATTACTGCCACAACATATCAAAACAGTGGATGGTCTTTAAAAATAAAACGGTCAAAGGGCAACCTAGGATCATCATTTGAACAAATTTGGTAGACATCACATCCCTGATAATATATATACCGATATTCAGCTTCAAAGCTTTCTTGGTTCTGGAGAAAATTTCTAAGTCTTTTAATTTTTACATGTCAGCAATCATCCTCAACAGAACAAAATCTCAAGACCCTTTCAAAAGAAAGTTCCACATGAAATTGATCCAGGGGTTTCATTATTTTATACAGGTACACAGCCCAGAGGCAGGGGCAGATAACCACTGCGGGTGGGGGCGGAGGAGGGCGGGGGTAAAAATTTGATAGTAACTAAAGGGTTTTGTGACTTCAATCATAAGTCTTTTAATACAAGCAACTTTCAACCATTAGTCTTGAATACATTATGATACATTTTCCCTATACCTATTCATGGCAAGCAAATTTACATTGCTGTAATAAAAGTGCTGCAAGCACTGCACCATGCCCCACCACTGCACTTACATCAAACAAGTGTCATAACTCTGTCAAAAATGAATTCAAAGGGAAGGCTTTCCCAAGATAAAGTTGATATGAATATATAACTGAGATGACTATTTTCAATATTCAAAGGGTCATAACTCAAAAAAGTAAGTAAACCAGACTTACAGTTCTTATTTCCCGTGTAAAGTTTATAAGTATATCACAGAAACTGTTATTTTCAATGTTCAAAGACCCATAACTCAAAAAGTAATTATGGTAGATTTCCATTTAGCTCAACAAATAAAAAATAAATATTGATCCAGGTGTTCGAAGTATTAGAAAATCAGTTTCTAAAATAAAAACAACAACTGTTCAAACTATTTGAAACTGCGGATCTCCGATAAAACTGTCTTAACGAGACATGATAAAAAATCAATAACTAACCTACAGTCCCTGGGTGATGTGTCTGACTATTTGAGCTATTTTCCCATTATTGATTGACCTAGAACATCGCTCGCGGTATTTACCGATAACTGCTCATGGTTGTGTGAATTCCCTGTCAATGACAATGGACCATGTTCAATAACAACCAGAATTCCGCAGAAGGCGGCATCGCACCTGCTGGGGCAAAAGTCTCAGGAGCCACAATCAGAACATGGTTATTAAATAAGTTTATTTCATTCTTAGCAGTGCTTAGTTGGAAAAGTGACAAAAATTAAGACAAGGATTATATGAAAAGCAGATTCACATCTTCAGACTATGGAGAAAACATGTGCAAAGTTTCAAAAAGATTGGTATAAAATTGTATGAGGAGTTGTGCTCACGAGGTACCCACTGTCTATATATTGAGGGTGAAAAATGACTAAGTTCACAATGTGGAAAAAATTAAGGTTAAGAAAATGACAAAGTTAAAGTAGACAAAGTGACAAAATAAATTTAAAAATCATATCCCAACCACGTGCACTTCTGCAGACCTAGATGAAAATGTGCAAAGTTTCAAAAAGACTAGTTTAAAATTGTATGAGAAGTTGCAATGACATGGTACCCACTGTCTATACATCTGAGGTCAGTAAATGACAAAGTTCAAAAAGAATAAAAAAGCGACAAAAAATATGGTAAGCATTACATGAACAGCATGTGTACATCTTCAGACTATGGAGAAAACATGTGCAAAGTTCCAAAAAGATTAGTATAAAATTGTATGAGGAGTTGTGCTCATTAGGTACCCACTGTCTATATATTGAGGGTGAAAAATGACTAAGTTCTTTTCTTTTTTTTTTGATTTGGGTTTTACGGCCCTTTCAAGAATATTTCACTTATATCGAGCCGATCGTTCATCGAAGGCGGGCAAAAACCGGAGAACCCAGAGAAAAACCACCTGACCATCTGTAAGCAGAACTTGGCTTTCCCACATATGACCCGAGCAAGGCTCGAACCACAGCGGTGAGAAACCTAATGGATTAAGAGTCAACTCTCTTATCCACTAGGCTACGGGGGTAGACTAAGTTCACAATGTGGAAAAAGTGAAAAAAATAATCTAACAATTACATCCAAATCACATGCACATCCTCATTCTATGAAAACAACACATGCAAAGTTTCATAATAATCGGTACAAAACTGTAAGAGGAGTTGCACTCACAAGAGATACCAACTGTTTATATACTAGCGGAAAAAATAAACTGTGCATGGGTAAAATATGCTATAACTTGGAGGTATACAAGAAATTACTACACAAAATGTATCAGGGTTTTATCCGACCTTTATTTAACACCAGCTCAAATGACATGGTTATTGCATAAGCAGCGTCTTGGATAGAGATCAGTTTTCAGAGATGTTTTCTAAACACAGTTCAGCTCATCAATACCGTGTATGTCCACCACTGGAATCGATGCATGCTTGGCAACGATGCCTCATTAATGCAACAAATGTTCTGAAAAATGCCTAGGGAATACCATTGCAAATTCTCACAAGCGCACGTGACAGGTCAGGTAATGTCAACGGCCAGTTTCGGAGGCCACGTAAGCGACGCTGCATCTCATCCCAAACATGCTCTATAGGAGACAAATCCGGTGACATTGCAGGCCAAGGCAGCACATTAACATTGTTCTGGATCAAGAAGTCGGTGACGACCAGCGCGATGTGGGTGAGCGTTATCCTGCTGCAGTGTGGAGTTAAGTTGTTGCACAAATGGGAGAACATGGGGCCGTATGATTTCGTCACGGTATCTAATGCCTGTAAATGTGCTGTCCACAACCACAAGAGCTGTTCTGCCATGGGACGAGATTCCACCCCACAACATGACACTTATCTCCACCGAAAGGACGCCTCTGAATCACACAACTGTCATGGAAACATTCACCAACACGACAGTACACTCTAGAACAATCGTCGCTGCTGTTGAGAGGAAACCTGGATTCATACGTGAAAACAACACGTGCCCAGTCCTGTTGCATGAAGTGTATGTGTTGTCTACACCAGGCGAAATGTGCTACATGATGGCGTTGCTGGAGAACAGGACATATGGCTGGACGTCGTGGCCGTATGCCTTGTTCACGCAATGGATTACGTACCATTCGGGGACTAATCATCCTAAGACCAGGAATACTTCTAGCTGTCAAAGTAGCACTTCTGAGTCGATCACGAAGATGAACCACCTGGATGTACGTATCTAGATGATTAGACGTCCTGACCGAGGTCGGTCTCAGGTGGTCCCAAACTGTTAGTACCTTCTCCTCAAGGCGTCTACAGTATTTTGGTGCACACCAAATTGTCTTGCAACATCAGTATGATGTACACCAGCTTCAATCATGCCTACGGAGCGCCATCTGTCAGTTTCATTCAACCCTGGCATTGGGTATCAAAGACTTTTTCAAAATTATCCTGGTTTTCTGTTTTACAGGCATCAACACTATGCTTGTACATGTTTAGTCGACAAACGAGTTTGCGATTTGACTGCTGCCCGAAAAAAATGTGGAAACGAAGATGTTGGCCAAACAGATAAACTACCCATGCAACTCATGCACTGACCAGTGTAAATGACCGGGATGGATACACAACTTGCCTGTGTAAAGTTTCAAGTTTTAATTTATAAAATGGAGCGATACCTGAACATTTTTCACATGCACAGTTTATTTTTTCCGCTGGTATATATAAAGGGTGAAAAATGACTAAATTAACAATGCGTAAAAAGTGACAAAAAATGATCTAACAATTATATCCAAACCACATGCACATCCTCATACCATGAAGAAAACATAAGCAAAGTTTCAAATTAATCGGTACAAAAATGTAAGAGCAGTTGCGCTCACAAGAGGTACCCATTGCCTATATATTGAGGGTGAAAAATGACTAAGTTCACAATGTGGAAGAAATGACAAAAAATGTTCTAACAATTATACCCAAACCACATGCACATCCTCTTACCATGAAAAAAAACATATGCAAAGTTTCAAAATGATCGGTACAAAACTGTAAGAGGAGTTGCGCTCACAAGAGGTACCCATTGTCTATATATTGAGGGCGAAAAATGACTAAGTTCACAATGTGGAAAAAGTGACAAAAAATGTTCTAACAATTATACCCAAACCACAACCACTTCCTCATACCATGAAGAAAACATATGCAAAGTTTCAAAACAATCAGTATAAAACTGTAAGAGGAGTTGCACTCACAAGACACTCAGGGTAAATGTTGATGGAAAGAACGGACAGACAGACAGACGGAAACTTGCACGCGCAAGTCGTCTATGCTAAAGCAAGTGCGATAAAAATGTTCTATGTCGTCACTTTTTTCTTATCTTCGGAAAACAGTAGCCTGGTCATAACCATAAACAATTATTGACGTCACTCAACCATTCTTCAATATAGAGTAACAATGTCATTTTGATGTGGATAATTTCTTTACCTGTAATCAGTCATCCGTATACTACGCATTTCAATATCCATTAGACTTTGATGCTGACGTGACACACGATATTAGCGGCCAATTTCAGAAGCATTGCTGCATACTTTGATCAAAAACCATCCACAAAAACATCAAACTAATCGCTTGCGTAACAGAAGGCGGTCATTAAAAAAAAGGTACCTTACCAACTACAAAAAAGTAGCCAAAAACTATGATATGGCAGCAGGCTGTCGCATCCGCTTATTCCGATCAGGACCTACAGTTTGCTTGACAGCGTTAACAGGACCTAGAAACATTTTTATGCACAGGCTGATCTAGGTCATCATATCTTGCCTAAGAAGTAACTATTTTGCGGTTCACGAGTCTGTCGGTTAATCCCATACAGTGTTCCTAGTAGTAAAAAGCGCACCTTATTGCAAATGTGAAAATTGCTGATCCAGACAAGCTTGCCCAGTCCGATAAGGGTCTAGTTTATTTAAAGTGCATACTTACAAGGATGGATATTCTTTACGCATAATGTTAGCAGTTTTATTATTTTGAATAGCCTATGCAGCCGATCAGGTCGCAAGTAATTTGTGTAAGATCCCTTTTTCTTTTGCACAACACCGGATTTTTGCTCACGTCATCATGTGGCCACTGTATCTCTGTGAAACATATTTAACCATTACCAATTCAGCAGACAACAATTTTATGACATTTTTCTTCCTTTTTTCCAGTATACACAATTTTGAGGAGACTATTTACATGAAGTGTCGGATATTATTTTCTAGGAAAAATTAGAAAACTGTCGTTAGTTTGTTATTTGCTGAATTAGCATGGTAAGAGTTAACACATTGGCGAGTGTAATTTCCCATATACTCAGATATCCAACATGCTTAAAATAGCACCTGCATATAGCTGGAGAAACCGTGTCAACACAGTGCATTATTGCGTATTCTAAATTATTTATTTATTTATTTTCAGATAATAAAGTCTTGACATTTCATGTGAATCATCTGCCAAGCAGATGCGCCACATGAAATGTCAAGACTTATTTTCTCTAAAAAATAAATAATAACAATAGGGCCATGATGGCCCTGTAATGCTCACCTGAGAATCGTAGCACTTTGAGAACCTGACCCAAAACTGATCAAGGCAAATATTCTGATCAAAATTCAAAATGATTATATTAACAAGCAAGACAATGTAGCATGTCTAATGGACTGTGAAGTAGAGGTCAAGGTCAAATATGGATGACCCTGCTAAGACGTATGCATATACTAAGTATCACTGGCTGTAGGAGCAATAGTTACTGAGAAACTGACCTAAACACAAACACTTCACAAGTACCAAATGTCACTCTGTTGGACCAATAATTACTGAGAAACTGACCTAAACGGAAAAACTTAAGAAGGTCACTGGACAGTGAAATATACGTCACCTAGAAATCATCAAGACAAACATTTTGAGCAAGATTCATGATGATCACTTAAAAAATGTGACCTCTAGAGCGTCAACAAGGTTTTCCTTTGATCTGGCCTGGTGACCTAGTTTCTTACATCAAGTGACCCAGTTTTTAAGTAGACTTAGAAATCATCAAAACAAACATTTTGAGCAATAGTTATTATGATTATTTAAAAAAATGTGACCTCTGGAATGTTAACAAGGTTTTCCTTTGATTTGGCCTGGTGACCTAGTTTCTGATATCAAGTGACCCAGTTTTTAAGTAGACCTAGAAATCATCAAAACAAACATTTTGAGCAATAGTTATAATGATTATTTAAAAAAATGTGACCTCTAGAGTGTTAACAAGGTTTTCCTTTGATTTGGCCTGGTGACCTAGTTTTTGACCCGTCGTAACCCAGTTTCAAACTTGACTTAGAAATCATCAAGACAAACATTTTGGGGAAGATTCATGATTGCTTCAAAAAGGTGACCTCTAGAGTTTAACAATGTCTCCCTTTGATTTGGCCTGGTGACCTAGTTTTTGTTTCAAACAACCTAGAAATCATCAAGACAAACATTTTGAGCCAGATTCATGATGATTGTTTCATAAATGTGACCGCTAGAGTGGTAACAAGGTTTTAAAATGATGTGGCCAGGTGACCTAATTTTTGACCCCATGTGACCCAATTTCAAACTTGACCTAGAAATCATCAAGACAAACATTTTAAGCAAGATTCATGATGATTGCTTTAAAAATGTGACCGCTATAGTGTTAACAAGGTTTTCTGCTGATTTGGCCCAGTGACCTAGTTTTTTACCCCAAGTGACCCAGTTTCAAATTTAACCTAGAACTCATCAAGACAAACATTTTGAGCAAGATTCATGATGATAGCTTCAAAAATGTGACCGCTGGAGTGTTAACAAAGTTTTCCCTTTGATTTTGCCTGGTGACCTAGTTTTTTGACCCCAAGTAACCCAGTTTCGAACTTGACCTAGAACTCATCAAGACAAACATTTTGAGCAAGAATCATCATGATTGCTTCAAAAATGTGACTGCTGGAGTGTTATCAAGGTTTTCCTTTAATTTGGCCTGGTGACCTAGTTTTTGACCCCAAGTGACCCAGTTTTGAATTTGACCTAGAACTCATCAAGACAAACATTTTGAGCAAGATTCATGATGATCGCTTAAAAATATGACCGCTAGAGTGTTTACAAGGTTTTCCACTGATATGGCCAGGTGACCTAGTTTTTTATCCTACATGACCCAGTTTTGAACTTGACCTTGAAATCATCAAGACAAACATTTTGAGCAAGATTCATGATGATTGCTTCAAAAATGTGACCGCTAGAGTGGTAACAAGGTTTTCCTTTGATTTGGCCTGGTGACCTAGTTTTTGACCCCAAGTGACCCAGTTTTGAACTTGACCTAGAATTCATCAAGACAAACATTTTGAGCAAGATTCATCATGATTGCTTCAAAAATGTGACCGCTAGAGTGTTAACAAGGTTTCCTTTGATTTGGCCTGGTGACCTAGTTTTTGACCCCAAGTGTCCCAGTTTCGAACTTGATTTAGAAATCATCAAGGCAAACATTTTGAGCAATATTCATGATGATTGCTTCGAAAATGTGATCTCTAGAATGTTAAGAAATTTTTCCTTTGATTTGACCTGGTGACCTAGCTTTTGACCCTAAGTGACCCAGTATCGAACTTGACCTAGATTTAATAGGGGCAAACATTCTGGGCAATTTTCATCAAGATTGGGTCAAAACTGTGACCTCTAGAGTGTTAACAAACTAATTGTTGACGACAGGTGAGCTAATAAATAAAAAAAAATCAAAATGTTTTATCTGCTACAAATTTTGTTTGGCGCTTTAAAGGTTAATATCCAATCTAGCGGGTGCCTTCTGTACAGTTTAAACTAACCCTTAAAGCGCCAATCACAACTGCAGCAAAAAAAACAAAAAAAATTACTTTTATTTATTCATTTTTTTCTCAGAGAATAAAGACTTGACATTTCAGGTAAATCATCTGCCAAGCAGATGATTCACATGAAATGTCACCATTTATTTTCTGAAAAATAAATAATAATAAATAAAAAAATCAAAATGTTGTCTACTACAAATTTTTGCTTAACGCTTTAAGGTTTAGTTTAAACTGGCTGTCAATCAGCTTTGATCCAGCCGCAATAACAGTAAATGCCCTAGTGTCATGTATGAATGAAACCCGAGCAAAAGAAAGAATGCCGAAAAGTACTTTGATGTTATCATAGGCTGTGAACACATTTAATCCATAAAGTGCTAAGCAAAATTTGTGGTAGATAGCAATCTTAATTTATTTTTTCTGTTTTCAGAGAAAGCATGTCTTGACATTTCATGTGAATCATTGCTTGGTAGATGATTCACATGAAATGTCAGGACTTATTTTCTGACAAATAAAAAAAGTCAAGTTGTTGTCTGCTGCAGTTGTGATTGGAGGTTTAAGGGTTAACTGATACACAGATGAGCTGCTGAAAAAGAGAGTGTATACAGGGTATTACTTTATTTAACCCTTAATGTGCCAATCACAACTGCAGCAGAAAACAATTTAACTTGTATTTTTTCACAGAATAAAGTCTTGACATTTCATGTGAATCATCAGCCAAGCAGAAGCTTCACATGAAATGTTGACTTTTTTCTCTGAAAAATAAATAATAATAGCTAAAAAATTCAAAATGTTGCCTGCTACAAATTTGCTTGGTGCTTTAAGGGTTAATATCCAATCTAGCGCGTGCCTTCTGGCATCAGCGATAATTATAAAGCGCTAATACACTGATGCTAATACACTGATTCTCGGCTTTTCAGTACATTCTGGTCTCCTCCTCTTCTCTGTGGGTCTGGTCTCCTCCTCTTCTCTGTGGGTCAGACAGAAATTTATTTACTCTGAAAAGGGTGTAAAAGAAGAACTGACCAGCTTTCTTTATTAAATAAAGTTTATTTATGTGTAACAATTCATATGTATCATTTTTTTTTCATTGGATTGCACACAGAACTTCGAGGTACGTAATGTTCATCATCGAACTATACATATACAGTCGGCAAATCATAAGAAAGAGAGTGGGCGAAAGGATTCATTAAATATATAAAAGTATCAATTAACATTAATTTTTCACGTGTTTGAACTATTTGAAAATCAGTTTGAACAATCTAAGTGACTGTTCGAACTAATAGAGCAATTTTTGGGAGGTGATTTCAAAACAGTAAAGGGTGTTTGAATTGTTAGAGTGTTTGAACTAAAAGGAAATCTAAAGTAAGCCAGACTTAAGGTTTTTGTGTTCCACATGTCATCTTATGTTTGTACATTTTTGTAAGGCTTCAAGAAAATCCCTGAAACCATTTTCAAGTTATAGGAAAGACACAAGTATATGACTGGGATCACTATTACAATGTCCAAAGGGTGGTAACTCCAAAAGCAGATAATTCAGAGTTATGGTTCTTGTGTTATGCACATCATATCATGGTGATATACATTTGCATAAAGTTTCAGGAAAATATCTCAAAGTTTTCAAGTTACAGAGCAGACACATATATTACAGAAATCACTATTTTCAATGTTCAAAGGGCGGTAACTCCAAAAGTAGGTTATGGTTCTTGTGTTCTGCACCTCGTCTTATGATGCTTTACATTTGTGTGAAGTTTTATCAAAATATCTGAAACAGTTTCCAACTCACAGACCTGACACAAGTACATGGTAGAAATGGCTATTTTCAATATTTATTATGTTCAAAGGTAGGTTAACCAAAGCTAGAGTTCTTGTGTTCTGCACATCCTCTCATGGTGCTTTATATCTGTGAGAAATTTAATGAAAATATTTCAAATGGTTTTAACTTACAGAGCGGACACATGTACCATAGAAATGGCTATGGTCAATGTCAATGTTCGAAGGGCAAACTCCAAAAGTAGGTAAACAAGTGTTACGGTTCATAAGCTCTGCAAGTCGTCTCATGAAGCTTTAAATTTGTGTGAAGTTTCATTAAAATATCTCAAATGATTTCCAACTTACAGAACAGACACTAGTACATGGTAGAAATAGCTATTTTCAATATATACGATGTTCAAAGGGCCATAACTCTAAAGGTAGGTTAACCAGACTTATGCTTCTTGTATTCTGCACATCTTCTCATGGTGCTTTACAATGGTGTTAAGTTTCTTGTAAATATCTCAAACAGTATCAGAGTTATGGAAGTGACACGAAAGTATGAAGCCCAGACGGACGGACAGGTACTTATCTCATGGTGGTATACATTTGTGTGTGCTGGCCTCTGTGTGGCAATTGGATGCGCGGCCAACTGGAGACCAGGTCGTGGGTTTGAACCCCTCTTAGGTCGGCAACATTCTTTCGTGGACATTGATCATGAAATATTTTCTATGGTCATTCTCTCCCTTCTGCTGATTCAAGAAGGGCAGTTGTCAGTTTCTGGCGAAAGAATGTGCACAATACTGGTTAACCGCTTAGAGGACTAAGCCTGCCCAGTAAACGTGTGGTTAGGTAAACTGACCACACTTGACATGACCCCATTGGGTTGACTGGGCCGTAAAACCTCAACACCAACAAACAATACATTTGTGTGAAATTTCAGGAAAATGTCTCAAATGGTTTCCAACTTACAGAGCGGACACTAGTACATGGTAGAAATGGCTATTTTCAATATTTACGATGTTCAAAGGGCTGTAACTCTAAAGGTAGGTTAACCAGTTATGGTTCTTGTGTTTTGCACATCTTCTCATGGTCCTTTACAATGGTGTGAAGTTTCGTGTAAATACACAATTTCGTGCTTTACAATGGTGTGAAGTTTCGTGTAAATACAATTTCGTGTAAATATCTCCAACAGTATAAGAGTAATGGAAGTGACACAAAAGTATGGAGCCCTGACGGATGGACAGACGCTCATCTCATGGTGCGTTACATTTGTGTGAAGTTTCGTGAAAATATCACAAAGGGTATCAGTTATAGAGCGGACACCAGTACATGGTAGAAATATTTTGTTTGTGTTGAGGTTTTACGGCCCAGTCAACCCAATGGGGTCATGTCGAGCGCGGTCAGTTTACCTAACCACACGTTTACTGGGCAGGCTTAGTCCTCTAAGCGGTTAACCAGTATTGTGCACATTCTTTCGCCAGAAACTGACAACTGCCCTTCTTGAATCAGCGGAAGGGAGAGAATGACCGTAGAAAATATTTCATGATCAATCTCCACGAAAGAATGTTGCCGACCTCGGCGGGGGTTGAACCCGCGACCTCCTGGTCTCCAGTCGGACGGCGCATCCAACTGAGCCACCGAGGCCGGCATCATGGTAGAAATAGCTATGTTCAATGTTCAAAGGGTAATAACTCCAAAAGTAGGTCACTTTTTGTGGTGGGGCATAAAGAGGTTTACGTCAAGCAGTGATCATTATTTGAAAGGCGATCACTATTGACAGCTGGCTGTCACCAGCAAAAGTTGGCTGGAGACAGCCAGGCTAAAATATATGGATGGTATATTGACAAAAAAAATAAATATTTAAGTAATTTACTGATTTTTATTTTATTGATAATTTAAGAATAAATATGTTATGTTTTTGAATATTAATACATGAATTTTATCATTTTTAAAATATTTGTATTGGTTTTTTTTTTTTGATTATTGAATCATAAGATGGCATTTTTGTTCATTGATTTATTCATTTTATTTTTGTGTCATTTTCTGTCACTCATTTTAAATAAGTATTTGTTGGCAAGAATTCCAGAAAAACATGATTAATTTTTGCCACACAAGGTAGAGGTGGGTCAAATCATTCTGAAGTCACTATTAAAGGTGACATACTGTTGATGTTTGGAGTCTTTGAGTGTTGCATTTTAAAGTGAACACTTAGTATCTCTTCTTGTGCAGATCTATGCTATTATAATGAGACTGGAAGACTGTTGAAAGTGATGTTAAACAGATCGGGTATACAATACTGTGTGTACTGAATTCTTGTTGAGGGACATGTGCCTTATTCGGAAGAGTACTTGACTGCATTGTTTGAGGTGGTGTTAAGCAACAACTACACAGAATTTTAGCCATGTTAGGTTTGGAAACAGTGAATTATGCTTATGCCCACCAGTAATTTATTACTGACCATTCCAAAAAGGTGCATCTGTTGTGGTTCTTTGTTGCGCTGTTTGTTTGTTGTGTTATGATTACCTTTTCCTATTATGTGTGACTATTATTCAGTAAGGTTCGGATAACTAAAACAACACCAGAGTATCTAGGAAAGAGCTGCTTTCTTTTTATCCTACATTTGTTTCATCTGTGTATTCCTTCTTTCCCTTTTGATGTTGAGGGCAGGGTTTATATCTGATTGTATCAGTTCCTGATCATTGCTTGTCTAAGTACTTTGTAAGTCCAGCATTATGAATACATCACTTTTGGGAAAAAAAAACACATAAAAAAAAGGTGAATAATGAAAATTTCTTTTCAATATCTCATCCATTCTGAGTTTGACTACTAGACAAGTGCCCAAATGGGGCACATATACTCCCTACCAGTAGTAGCGCCTCTTTTTAAAAAGCGCAAAGTATGGAGATAGCAGTTATATGCAATATTAATACAACATTAAAAGAATTGTCATATATTATGTGAAGCCCATGACCTTGACTTCAAAGGAAAGGCACAGGTGCAGGGATCATGCTAAATAGATTTTTAGACCTATAACTATAACCATAACAAATACCATTGAAATCAATCAGAGTCTTGATAATTTCAGCAAAAACTTTGACATTTGTATGAAAAATCTAAGACCTTGACCTCAAAGCCATGCCCAAGCTTGGGGATGGTGCCGAGAAAACCTTTCAACCTATGTATACCATCATGTCAAATATTAATGAAATCAGTCAAAGGTTCTTAATAATATAGCTATGTAAACTTAATGCCAAAAAGTTTGACTTTTATATAAAAGCTAAGCCTGTGACCTAGACCTCAAGGTTTCGCCCCAAATTTCTCTGAGTTAAACTTTCAATCTATATCTACCAACATGCCAAATATAAATGAAATTCGTCAAAAGGTCTTGATGATGCAGCAATATAAACTTAAATGCAAACTTTTTGACTTTATATGGAAGTTCTAAGTCCGCCACCTTGACCTCATGGTTTTCTATATAGATATATAGGGAAAATAAGCCCCACCCCCTGGTGGCCATGTTTTTTGACAAATCCAAATGGCTTGAACAATCTTGGTAGAGGATCACCAAAGGAACATTTCTGCAAAATTATATTGAAATCGGTCTGGTGGTTTCTGACAAGAAGATTTTTTAAGTTTTCTATATAGGGAAAATAAGTCCCGCCCCCTGGCGGCCATGTTTTTTGAAGAATCCAAATGGCTTGAACAACCTTGGTAGAGGATAACCAAAGGAACAGTTCTGCAAAAGTATATGGAAATCGGTCCAGTGGTTTCTGACAAGAAGATTTTTTAAGTTTTCTATATAGATATATAGGGAAAATAAGCCCCGCCCCCTGGCGGCCATGTTTTTTGACGAATCCAAATGGCTTGAACAATCTTAGTAGAGAATCACCAAAGGAACATTTCTGCAAAATTATATTGAAATCGGTCCAGTGGTTTCTGACAAGAAGATTTTTAAAGTTTTCTACATAGATATATAGGGAAAATAAGCCCTGCCCCCTGGCGGCCATGTTTTTTGACAAATCCAAATGGCTTGAACAATCATGGTAGAGGATCACCAAAGGAACATTTCTGCAAAATTATATTGAAATCGGTCCAGTGGTTTCTGACAAGAAGATTTTTAAAGTTTTCTATGTAGATAATATAAGGAAAATAAGCCCCGACCCCTGGCGGCCACGTTTTTTGACGAATCCAAATGGCTTGAACAATCTTGGTAGAGGGTCACCAAAGGAACATTTCTGCAAAATTATATGGAAATCTGTCCAGTGGTTTCTGACAAGAAGATTTTTTAAGTTTTTAATTAAAAAGTCTATTTTTAGATCCTGTGACCAAGATATGCAATGGACTGGAACCATTTGAACAACTTTGAAAGAGGACCAACCAAGGATCATTCCTGTGAAGTCTGGTCAAATTCCAATCAGTGGTTTAGGAGATGTTGTTTAAAGATTGTGGACGGAGGGATGATGACGATCACGACGCCGACGGATGGCGAGTGATCACAATACCTCACCTTGAGCCTTTGGCTCAGGTGAGCTAAAAAAAACAACAAGAGGGCCATGATGGCCCTGTAACGCTCACCTGAGCAACATAGCACTTTGAGAGCCTGATCTAGAACTGATCAAGGCAAACATTCTGATCAAAGTTCAAAACGATTATATTAACAAGACAATGTAGCATGTCTAATGGACTGTGAAATAAAGGTCAAGGTCAAATATGGATGACTGCACTCAAGAGGCCATGCTAAGATATATGCATGTACTAAGTATCACTGGCTGTAGGAGCAATAGTTACTGAGAAACTGACCTAAACACAAACACTTCACAAGTACCAAATATCACTCTGTAGGACCAATAATTACTGAGAAACTGACCTAAATGGAAAAACTTAAGAGAGTCACTGGACAGAAAACTGTACATCACCTTGAAATCATCAAGACAAACATTTTGAGCAAGTTTCATGATGATCACTTCAAAAATGTGATCGCTAGAGTGTTAACAAGGTTTTCTGCTGGTTTGGCCTGGTGACCTAGTTTTTGACACCACATGACCCAGTTTCAAACTTGACCTAGAAATCATCAAGACAAACATTTTGAGCAAGATTCATGATGATTGCTTGAAAAATGTGATCGCTAGAGTGTTAACAAGATTTTCTGCTGATTTGGCCCGGTGACTTAGTTTTTGACTCCAGGTGACCCAGTTTCGAACTTTACCTAGAAATCATCAAGACAAACATTTTGAGCAAGATTCATGACCATTGCTTGAAAAATGTGACCGCTAGAGTGTTAACAAGGTTTTCTGCTGATTTGGCCAGGTGACCTAGTTTTTGACCCCAAGTGACCCAGTTTCAAACTTGACCTAGAAATCATCAAGACAAACATGTTGAGCAAGATTCATGATGATTACTTGAAAAATGTGACCACTAGAGTGTTAACAAGGTTTTCTGCTGATCTGGCTAGGTGACCTAGTTTTTGACCCCAGGTGACCCAGTTTCGAACCTGACCTAAAAATCATCAAGACAAACATTTTGAGCAAGAGTCATGATGATTGCTTAAAAAATGTGACCACTAGAGTGTTAACAAAGTTTTCTGCTGATTTGGACAGGTGGCCTTGTTTTTGAATCCAAGTGACCCAGTTTTGAACTTGACCTAGAACTCATCAAGACAAACATTTTGAGCAAGATTCATGATGATTGCTTGAAAAATGTGACCACTAGAGTGATAAGATTTTACGCTGATTTGGCCAGGTGACCTAGTTTTTGACCCCGGGTGTTCTAGTTTCGAACTTGACCTAGAAATCATCAAGACAAACATTTTGAGCCAGATTCATGATGATTGCTTCTTTTATGTGACCTTTAGAGTGTAAACAAGGTTTTCTGCTGATTTGGCCCGGTGACCTAGTTTTTGATCCCATGTGACCCAGTTTCAAACATATCCTAGAACTCATCAAGACAAACATTTTGAGCAAGATTCATGATTATTGCTTCAAACATGTGACCGCTAGAGTGTTAACAAGGTTTTCTGCTGGTCTGGCCTGGTGACCTAGTTTTTGACACCACGTGACCCAGTTTCAAACTTACCTAGAAATCATCAAGACAAACATTTTGAGCAAGATTCATGATGATTGCTTGAAAAATGTGACCGCTAGAGTGTTAACAAGGTTTTCTGCTGATTTGGCCCGGTGACCTAGTTTTTGACTCTAAGTGACCCAGTTTCGAACTTGACCTAGAAATCATCAAGACAAACATTTTGAGCAAAATTCAAGATGATTGCTTGAAAAATGTGATTGGTAGAGTGTTAACAAGGTTTTCTGCTGATTTGGCCCGGTGACCTAGTTTGACTCCAACTGACCCAGTTTCGAACTTGACCTAGAAATCATCAAGACAAACATTTTGAGCAAGATTCATGATGACTGCTTTAAAAATGTGACCGCTAGAGTGTTAACAAGGTTTTCTGCTGATTTGGCCCAGTGACCTAGTTTTTGACCCCAAGTGACCCAGTTTCGAACTTGACCTAGATTTAATAGAGGCAAACATTTTGAGCAAGTTTCATCAAGACTGGGTCAAAACTATGACCTCTAGAGTGTTAAGTTTTTCCTTTGACCTGGTGACCTAGTTTTTGACCCCAAGTAACCCAGTATCGAACTTGACCTAGATTTCATAGAGGCAAATATTCTGACCAAGTTTCATCAAGATTGGGTCAAAACTGTGACCTCTTAGAGTGTTAACAAACTAATTGTTGACGACGAACGACGGACGACGGACATAGGGTGATGACAATAGCTCACCCTGAGCATTTGCTCAGGTGAGCTAAAAAAAAACAGTAACAACAATGAGATATGCTTTTTGTTTCTTTTTTTTTATTTTTTTTTATTTCGTATTGCTTTTTTTCAGCAGATCTTGTTGTTCATCACATTAGGAAATAGCTACCACAGTTACCATAGAAACTTGGGACATCTTAACTCCTTACTATATTCATTTAAAAAATTGTACAAGTTTATTTGACTCTCGAGTGTGCTGGAGGGATGGCAAACATTGCAGACTGATCAAACTATTTCTTTTGATACAGATCTTCACTGTTTGCTCAGACAATATCTGTTCCAATATTTAGGGTAAACGTGGTATGTTAATATTTTTTTATATTAAATAGAATTGAGAGATTATGTTTGCATAAACTTCAAAATCTGCCATTTTTTTTTTATACCAGTTTAAAATAACACATTTTACAATCAACCAAATCTGCCATTTCTTTAAACTAAGGCATAATTCCCCTTAGTGTGACATTTTCTTTTTCATTTCAAGTCAAATTCAAGAAAAATAGCAGTTCAAGGCAAAGGTCACAGAAAATCAGTATTTTTTTTTTTTCTGTTGAAAAGTACTGATACCTAAATGAGGCCCTTCTAACGAGTACCCATAACATATATGTTCATAGAGAAATAAGAAAATTAATATATGGCTACATCCTCTGACCTGGCGCTATGAAAATATGCTAAATCAAATATAATCAGTAGACATGTTAAAATAATTTTCCTTAAATATTTTCCCTGAAAACAGGATGACATTTCATTCAAATGAACCCCTTTGGATGTTTGTTTGTTTGTGTTGAGGTTTTACGGCCCAGTCAACCCAATGGGGTCATGTTGAGCGCGGTCAGTTTACCTAACAACACGTTTACTGGGCAGGCTTAGTCTTCTAAGCGGTTAACCAATATTGTGCACACAGTCTTTCGCCAGAAACCCTTTGGATGTGATCTGAATGGAACAACAACGTTTTACTGGGAAAAATTAGTAAAAAAATGTCTGCTTACGTTAGCCACATGGTTGAACAGTATTTTCACCTGAACTGACTTTATTATATAATAATTTAGGTAAAATATAAGAAACAGCAGATTTGTTTTGTTTTAAAAAGCAACTCATGTTATTATGATCACATGACCTATACATGAGTATATTAAAATATCTCTTAACTAAGCAAATGCAATTTATTATGGCAATATTGTATAAATCTTATGGCTGGAAGAAAACTGAAACTGTATTTGTAAAAAGAGTTATTTGTTTGAGATTTTTAGTCCCAGTCAATCCATGTCGAGCGTGATCAGTTAACCTATCACACTATTCCAGTGTAGGCTTAGTCCTGTAAGTGGTTAACCAGTACTTGTGTACATACTTCCATCAGTAATTTGATTCATGGAAGGGGGAGCATCACAATTATTTCATGGCCAATCTCCATGAAAGTTATGTGGCCAATCTCCATGGAAGTTATGTGGCCAATCTCCATGAAAGTTATGTGGCCAATCTCCATGAAAGTTATATGGCCAATCTCCATGAAAGTTATGTGGCCAATCTCCATGAAAGTTATGTGGCAAATCTGAGGTTGAACTTGTGACCCCTGGACCTGCGGTCAGATGCACTACCAACTGCACTATGGAGCATGGCAACTGAAAATGTTATGTTGCACAACTAACTTTAAGGAGAACAAATACTCCTTCAAGGGAGATCACACTTATCAGAAAGTATCTGTCTCCCTTCTTAAAGGAAAGAATGAGTCAAACTGTTTCCTTTAATCCTTTAATTCTCTTTGAGCAGGGATTTGTTTTGGATGAAAAAAAGAAAAAACAAGAGGCTCATGGCCCACAATGCTCACCTGAGTTAACTGCTGCAAGTTTATCAGGTCATTTACTCATCATTCCCTATTAGCCCCTCATGTTTCAAGGCAATGGCTTTGACAGTTTTTGGGATATCTTGCTTACAAGGTTAAAATGCTTTAAATTTTCAAAGAGCCATAAAAGAGAGTAAAAAAAAAAGTTCATATTTTTTCCAGAAGTTAATTGGTTCATCTACTTATCCTGTCCTTTAAAGGTTTTTTTCTTTTCTTTTTTTTCTATTTTTAGCTCTGACAACCATTTTGTCCAGCAGAGCAGAACCATTTTAGCAATTTTGGCAAAGGGCATTAGAGGAACATTGATGTGAAATTATTTTGAAATCCAGCCACTGGCCACAGAGATGTTGTTTAAAGGTTTTTTTCTATTTTTAGCTCTGGTGACCATTCCGTTCAGCAGAGCAGAACCATTTTGGCAATTTAGTAAAGGGGGATAAGAGGAACATTTCTGTGAAATCATTTTGAAATCAGGCCACTGGCCAAGCAGATGTGGTTTAAAGGTTTTTTTTTTTAATTTTCAGCTCTGGTGGCCATTTTGTTCAGCCGAGCAGAACTTTTTTAGCAATTTTGGTAAAGGGCCATAAGAGGAACACTTCTGTGAAATTACTTTGAAATTAGGACACTGGCTGTGGAGGAGAGGTCTTTTAAAGGTTTTTCTATTTTTAGCTCTGACCGCCATTCTGTTAAGCCAAGCAGAACCATTTTAGCAATTTTGGTAGAGAGCCATTGGAAGAACACTTCTGTGCAAATATTTTGAAATCAGGCCATTGGTCAAGGACAAAGATTTTCTACTTTTAGCTCTTGCGGCCATCTTGTTCAATGGAGCGGAACCATTGCGGCTATCTTGGATTTTCTATTGGCTTATTTAGCTAATTTGTGTCTACTAAGGGCCCTAATGCTCAAGAAGTTTTGATTCAACTGGATTATAGAGATGTCCAAAATATGAATTCTCAACATTTTTCCCTTATAAATGTATAGGGCCCATACAAATGCATGGGGAAGCGATTTTTTTTTTTGATTGATTGTGTTGGGGTTTAACGACACGTCAACCCTTGAGGGTCATTTTGTGTCGTCTCCCAGAGAAAGGGAGAAAAGAGATAGAAGAGAGAGTAGAGGAGATGAAAGAGAGGGACAGGGAAGAAAGAGGAACCTTGCCGTAAAACGGTCAAATGTCAACGTAAGACCATCATTTTAGCAATTTTGGTAGATCTCCTGTCCCCGATGATTTGTGCAAAAGATTAGGCCCCAGGGTTTATTTGGTTCTGGAGAAGATGATTTTAAAGATTTTTACCATATACGGGTATGGCAGCCATCTTGGTCAATGGACCATGATCACTTTAGCAATCTTTCATTCCCCTGCCCCAAGGAGGCTCCACATGAAATTTGAGCAACATTGGCCCAGAGGAGAATTTATTTGAAATTATCACCATTTTTTCCATACAAATGTATAGGGCCCATACAAATGCATACAGAAGCAAACTTGTTTGTTTGTGTTGAGGTTTTACGGCCCAGTCAACCCAATGGGTTCATGTCGAGCGCGGTCAGTTTACCTAACCACACGTTTACTGGGCAGGCTTAGTCCTCTAAGCGGTTAACCAGTATTGTGCACATTCTTTCGCCAGAAACTGACAACTGCCCTTCTTGAATCAGCGGAAGGGAGAGAATGACCGTAGAAAATATTTCATGATCAATCTCCACGAAAGAATGTTGCCGACCTCAGCGGAGGTTGAACCCGTGACCTCCTGGTCTCCAGTCGGACGGCGCATCCAACTGAGCCACCGAGGCCATGAAGCAAACTTGACCTCGCCATAAAAAGGTCAAATGTCAATGTACAACCATCATTTTAGCAACTCTGGTAGACCTCCCATCCCCGATGATTTACCCAATGATTCAGCCCTAAGGCATCCTCTGTTCTGGAGAAGAGTTTTTAAAGGTTTTTACCATATATGGGCATTGCGGCCATCTTGGTCAATGGACAGTGACCATTTTATCAGTCTTTCATTCCCCTGCCCAAAGGAGGCTCCACACGAAATTTGAGCAACACTGGCCCAGAGGTTTTAGAGGAGAAGTCTTTTGAAATTCACAACATTTTTCCCATACAAATGTATAGTGCCCATACAAATGCATAGGGTAGCAAACCTGACCTCGACGTAAAAAGGTCAAATGTCAATGTACAACCATTATTTTAGTAACTTTGGTAGACCTCCCATCCCCGATGATTTGAGCAAAGATTCAGCCCCAAGGCATCCTCGGTTCTGGAGAAGAAGATATTTAAAGTTTTTTACCATATGGGCATGGCGGCCATCTTGGTCAACGGACCATTTTAGTAATCTTTCGTTACCCCAACCTAAGGAGGTTCCATATGAAATTTGAGCAAAATTGGCTCAGCTGCTTCAGAGGAGAAGTCGTTTGAAAATGTTAACGGATGGATGGACGGTGGACAAAAAGTGATCACTATAGCTCATCCTGAGCATAGCTCAGGTGAGCTAAAAATGAACAAACCTAAATTATCAACAAAATTGAACTGGAGCTATGAATCCAGTAAGTTTACACCAGTCATACGATACCGACTCTTCTGAGACAGATACACTCAAAGTTTCATTCATTTTCATAAAAATTTGAACCTCATCATAAAGAAAGAGAAACTTGCTGTCATTGATAAAGTCCTGATCAACCTGCACATGCACGGTGGCTGTTCAAAACCTTTGTTGAAAAGATCATTGAATACTCTAAAATCTATAAATCAATAGTACAAAAAAAACTAGAAAGGTGTGTTTGTAAAATTCTATGCACCCAAACATACACTTGTCCCTACAAAACGACAAAGTTAACAAGAGGCCCATGGGCCATAATGCTCACATGAGTTAACTGCTGTAAGTTAATTAGGTAATTTACTCATCATTCCCTATAGGCCCGTCAAGTTTCAAGGCAATGGCTTAAACAGCTTTTGAGATATCTTGCTTACAAGGTTAAAATGCTGAAATTTTTATAGGGCCATAAGTAAAACCAGTTTAAATCTCAGGGGCTTGATTGGCAGGATTTATGTAGGGGACCACTAAATATTGCAACATACTAAATACATAAGCTGTGGGCCTGATGGTTTCAGAGAAGAAGATCTTTTAAGTTTTTTCCCATTATAAGTCTGTGGGAGTAAATGATCCCTGGGGCATGGCCAAACTGGACCCCGAGACATGGTTGGCAGGATTTATGTAGGGGACCACTAAACATTGCTACATACTAAATATATGAGCTGTGGGCCTCATGGTCTCAGGGCAGAAGATTTTTTTTAAGGTTTTCCCATTATAAGTCTTCTAATGTTTTTTTTTCCCACTATAAGTCCATGGGAGCTAATGACCGTCTGAAAAGTGGCCAATTGGACCCCAGGGGCATGGCTGGAAGAATTAATGTAGAAGACCACCAAAAATTATTACATACTTAATCTGTTAGCTCTGGGCCTCATGGTTTCAGAGAAGATTTTTGAAGGTCCTTTAGCTACACGGTTCTATACAAACATATGACCCCTGGGGTGTGTTTGGACCCCAGGGGCTTGACTGGCAGGATTTAAGTAGGGGACCACTACACATTGCTACATACTAAAGTTGTGGGCCTCATGGCTTCAGAGAAGAAGACTTTTTAGGTTTTTCCCATTTTAAGTTTATGGGAGCTAATGACCCCTGGGGCACAGCCAATCTGGACCCCAGGGGCATGGTTGGCAGGATTTATGTAGAAGATCACCAAACATCCCTACATACTTAATCTGTTAGCTCTGGGCCTCATGGTTTCAAAGAAGAAGATTTTTTAATGTTCTTTAGCTATGTAACTCTATATAAATGTATGACCCCCTGGGGTGTGGCCAGTTTAAAGCCCAGGGGCTTGATTAATAGGATTTATGTAGGGACCACTAAACATTGCTATTAACTAAATATATATAAGCTCTGGGCCTCATGATTTCATAGAAGAAGATTTTTTAAGTTTTTCCCATTATAAGTCTATGGGAGCTAATGACACCCAGGGCGTGGCCAGTTTGGACCCCAGGGGCTTGATTGGCAGGATTTATGTAGTGGACCACTACACATTGCTACATACTAACTAGAGCTGGTGTTTGTAAAACACTATGCCCCCAACTGTCCGACTCTAACACTGCTTGACTCCAACACTGCTTGCCCATGACGGTAACAACAGTACAAATATACGAGATTTCAATGTTATTTTATTAAAAGGGAAATAACTCAAAAATGGGAGATAATTTGGATAGGAAAAAAAATTTGGGTCACCTACTTTTTCATGAGGAATCCATATATGAAATTTCAAACTAGCATGCACAGTTCAAAACTTATGCTATGCATCAAAAAGTGTGCAATGTAAAAATGCCCAAAATGACAAAGGGCCATAACTTAAGAAGTACTTTTCAGAATTTTATTCAAAAGATAATCAGGTCATCTACTCATTGCTACCAATCTATTCCTTAAATTTCAAGGCTCTAGCTTCAATAGTTTTTTTTTAGATATTTTGCTGACAAGATTCCATCCATATTTCTTCAAAGGTTCATAACTCAGGAGAGGGGCATAATCCTGATCAGAAAAAAAAATACGTGTCAGCTATTTTTTCATGAGGAATTCATATATGAAATTTCAAAATCCTAGCATGCACAGTTCAAAACTTATGCTATGCATCAAAAAATTTGCAACGTAAAAAAGCCCGAAGTTATAAAGGGCCATAACTCATGAAGTAATTTTCAGAATTTATTCAAAAGTTAATCAGGCCATCTACTCATCAATACCAATCTATTCACCAGGTTTCAAGGCTCTAGCTTTAATAGCTTTTGAGATATTTTGCTGACAAGAATTCATCCATATTTTTTCAAAGGGCCATAACTCAGGAAAGGGGCATAATCCTGATAAGAAAAAAAATATGTGTCAGCTATTTTTTCATGAGGAATCCATATATGAAATTTCAAAACCCTAGCGTGCACAGTTCAAAACTTATGCTATGCATCAAAAAGTGTGCAATTGTAAAAATGCCCAAAGTTATAAAGGGCCATAACTCTTGAAGTAATTTTCAGAATTTATTCAAAAGTTAATCAGGTCTTCTACTCATCAATACCAATCTATTCACCAGGTTTCAAGGCTCTAGCTTCAATAGCTTTTGAGGTATTTTGCTGACAAGATTTCATCTATATTTTTTCAAAGGGCCATAACTCAGGAAAGGGGCATAATCCTGATGGGAATATATTACGGGTCAGCTATTTTTTCATGAAGAATCCATATATGAAATTTCAAAACCCTAGCATGCATGGTTCAGAAGTTATGCTATGCATCAAAAAGCATAACGGACGGACACAAGGACGGACGGACGGACGCACAAACATCCCAGAAACAATATGCCCCTTCAACTTCTTCGAAGTTGGGGGCAAAAATATATAAGCTCTGGGCCTCATGGTTTCAGAGAAGAAGATTATTTTAAGTTTTTCCCACTATGTCTATGGGAGCTAATGACACATGAGGTGTGGCCAATTTGGACCCCAGGGGCATGGTTGGCAGGATTTATGTAGGAGACCACTTAATATCGCTTTATACTTAATCTATAAGCTCTTGGCCCCATGGTTTCAAAGAAGACGATTTCTGAAGGTTCTTTAGCTATATAGCGCTATATAAGCATATGACCCCTGGGGTGTGGCCAAATTGGATCCCAAGGGCTTGACTGGCAGGATTTATGTAGGGGACCACTACACATTGCTACATACTAAATACCTAAGCTCTGGGCCTCATGGTTTCAGAGAAGAAGATTTTTTAAGTTTTTCCATTATAAGTCTATGGGAGCTAATGACCCCCAGGGTGTGGCCAGTTTGGGCCCCAGGGGCTTGATTGGAAGGATTTATGTAGGGAACCACTAAATATTGCTACATACTAAATATGTAAGCTGTGGGCCTCATGGTTTCAGAGAAGATTTTTTAAAGTTTTTTTCCATTATAAGTCTATGGGAGCTAATGACCACCGGGGCGTGGCCAGTTTGGACCCCAGGGCTTGATTGGCAGGATTTATGTAGGTGACCACTAAACATTGCTTCATACTAAATATGTAAGCTCAGGGCCCCATGGTTTCAGAGAAGAAGATTTTTTAAGTTTTTCCCATTATAAGTCTATGACAGCTAATGATCCCCGGGGTGTGGTCAGTTTGGGCCCCAGGGGCTTGATTGGCAGGATTTATGCAAGGGATCATTAAATATTGCTACATACTAAATATGTAAGCTGTGGGCCTCATGGTTTCAGAGAAGAAGATTTTTTAAGTTTTTCCCATTATATGTCTATGGGAGTTAATAAACCCCCGGGGCGTGGCCAGTTTGGATCCAGGGGCTTGATTGGCAGGATTTATGTAGGGGACCACTAAACATTGCTACAAACTAAATATATAAGCTGTGGCCCTCATGGTTTCAGAGAAGATGATTTTTTAAGTTTTTCCCAATGTACGTGGGCAAGTCAATAAGTAACCAGCCTATCCCATTTCCAATTGACCAAGACACCCAAGATTTTCATGCCTTGTTTCAATGCATGTTTTAGGCCAAAGGGCAAAACTGCACCCTTATCATGTCATTCACTCATAAGATATTGAATGTCAAACATGGCTAGCGATGCAAAAGTAAGCTTTTCATCAAAAGTTGAGTACCGTGCTGTATGTAATTCAGTACATGTATTTGAAAGGGAAAACAGGTCAGGAAATATATTGCAAGTTGATCAATGTTTATGGGTCTTCTGCACCATCGTATGCACAAGTTAAATTCTGGGTTGGGGAATTCAAACGCAGTAGAACGTCTTTAGAAGACAAAACCAGGTCTGGACGCCCATCAGATGCCACCGATGAAGAAATGTGTAACAAAGTACGGGATCTGGTGTACTCTGATAGGGGAATTAAGGTGGAAGAAATAGCGAATGCATTACACATTTCACATGGTAGCGTTTCAACAACTTTACATGATCGCTTGGGTATGCACAAGCTAACAGCCCGTTGGGTCCCAAAATCCCTTAGTGATGAGCAAATGGCAACCAGAGCATCAGTATACAGTGCATTGTTGAAGCAGTTTAGGTCAAAGGAAGATGGTTTCCTTTCACGTCTGGTGACTGTAGATGAGACCTGGGTCCATTATTATGAGCCAGAGAATAAAGCTCAAAGTCGCCAGAATGTAGGGCCAGGGTCTCGGAGGCCAAAGAAGTTCAAAACGCGACCCTCTGCTGGCAAGGTGATGGCAACTGTATTTTGGGATGCGTTATTATGTTGGACTTTCTAGCAAAGAAAAGTACAATAACAGTTGCGTAGTATGCAAATTTGCTCGACCAACTGAGAAATGTGATCCGTGAAAAACGCCGAGGTAAACTCTCCAAAGGGATTCTGCTCCAACAGGTCAATGCGAGAGTCCACACTTGCGAAATTGCAATGGATGCTGTTGAGTGGAATGGGTACGAGCTAATACCGCACCCCACCTATTCTTCGGACAGCTCCTAGTGCCTATTTCCTATTCCCAAACTTGAAAAAGGATATCCGTGGACGTCATTTCCGGTCCAACGGAGAAGTCGTGGTGGCAGTTGAGGAGTGGGTCAGAGACAAGGACCCTGGCTTCTTCAGTTCTGGGCTGATGGCACTGGAACACTGTTGGTCCAAGTGCATCATTCTAGAGGGCAATTACATCGAAAAAGAAGAGATCGATCTCACCCAGAAATAAGTTAGGCTGTTTTTTTATTGACTCACCCTTCTAAGTCTATGAGAGCTAATGACCCCTGGGGCGTGGCCATTCTGGGCCCTAGGGGGCTTGATTGGCAGGATTTATGTAGGGAACCACTAAACATGGCTACATACTAAATATGTAGGCTGTGGGCATCATGGTTTCATATGGGAGCTAATGATCCCCCGGGTGTGGCCAGTTTGGGCCCCAGAGGCTTGATTGGCAGGATTTATGTAGGGGACCACAATATACTGCTACATACTAAATATGTAAGTTGTGAGCCTCATGGTTAAAGAGGAGAAGATTTTTTAAGTTTTTTCCATTATAAGTCTATGGGAGCTAATGACCCCCGGGGCGTGGCCAGTTTGGACTCCAGGGGCTTGATTGGCAGGATTTTTGTAGGGGACCCCTAAACATTGCTACATACTAAATATATAAGCTCTGGGCCTCATGGTTTCAGAGAAGAAGATTTTTTAAATTTTTTCCCCATTACATGTCTATGGGAATTCACGACCCCCTGGGGCATGGCCAGTTTGGACCCCAGGGGCTTGATTAGCAGGACTTATGTAGGGGACCACTAAACATTGCTACATACAAAATATATAAACCGTGGGCCTCATGGTTTCAGAGAAGAAGATTTTTTAAGTTTTTCCCATTATAAGTCTATGGGAGCTGTATCGTGGCATGGCAGCCATCTTGATTTACGGACCGTGATCATTTTTACAAATTTTCAATCCCCCTTTAATACAAGCAGGCTTTCAAATGCCCTCCATTGAAAAAGTAGGGATAAAGTAGGGCTCAAAATTTTGAAAAAGTAGGGCAAATATAGGAATTTCTATCATGAAAAGTAGGGATAGTAAGGATGTTCTGAGTGTTTTCAGACTTAGAAAAAGATATAATTAGCAAACAAAGTTTTCTCTGAACAATAGCACAGCACTACTATGGAAAGGAGATACCAAAATAAATTTTCCAAAAAAAGGAATTACAACTGAGGTAAAAATATTTTATAAACTTTTGCAATGTGGCTGCTCAGATTAAGTTGATCTAATTTTCACTTTACTATGAGCAAGCCAAGTGAGCGAGGAAAAAAATTACAATTTTTGGTCACTTCAAACATTTTTAGACTAAAAAGTAGGGCATTTCAGAAAAAAGTAGGGAAAAGTAGGAGCACAAAATAAAAGTAGGGAAAAAAAGGAATAGTAGGAAAAGAAGGGCCCCCTTGAAAGCACATAAAGTTTGAAGAAATTTGGCCCAGGGGTTTCAGAGAAGAAGTCGTTCAAAGGTATGGACGGACTAACAGACGGAGAGTGACCACAATAGCTCATCCTCAGCCTTTGGCTCAGGTGAGCTAAAAAGGGACATAACACTCACAAAATTAATCAGATTTTTTTCAAAAGTTAACTGATCCACTCCCCAGCCCCACTATGCTCACCAACTTTCAAGGCCCTATCTCAAATAGTTATCAAGATATCTTGCTCATAAGAAAAGTTTGACAAATAGACAGACTGATAAACAACCCAAAAGCAATATGCCCAACCAAGTTGGGGGTATAAAGTCCATATTTATCTCAAGTGTTTAGTATTTGGACAGACAGACCTAAGCAGTATAAAACCAGATCAGACATTGCAGAATGTGGCATCTGTTCAGGGTTTTATGCTGTTTGCCAATCATCCAACATTTTTTTTTCATACATTAACAGGTAGTAAAATAGAAAGCTCAAAGTTTAGGACAAATATGGTCAGCACCTAAAGTGCCAGAATATTAATGCTAAATCTGATAATAGCCCTTTTTCTCATATGTGGCCCAAATATTCATATCAAACATTGTATTGTAGGCCACAGTAAGAGAAAATGACATTATGACATGACCCTAGCGAAGACATAGATCAGCCTCTCTGTCCTGGGTCTTCTCGATTCTTTTACATTTTATACAGTATTCAATGATTCTATAAGCAGACAATGAAGGCCTCGATCAGACTGTGCAAACTGATCGGGACCTTCATTGTCTGCATACAAGATACAGGCCAATTTCTCATGCTGCAACTCATACATAAATAAAAACGTTAAAACTATAATACCCCGTAATTATCGTGTCGTGGGCGGATAAGTCCATAAAAATTTGACGAAATTTGCCCATTAGCAATCCCAAACCAGATCTCCATAATATCACTGCACATATCAAGTTTGGTGAAAATCCATTAATGTTTACTCAAGTTATAATCCGGAAACGAAAATTGGATGGAAGGACGACTGACAGATAGACGGACGGACAGACACACGGACGTCCAATGTCAAACCATAATACCCTGCCACTATGGTGTGGCGGGGTATAAAAACAACAACAAAAAACAAACAAAAAATATTACATTTGCTTAGTTAAATGTTTCAATCTCGCAGAATACTATGATGAGATTTTAGTTTGGTGGTATGCGATATCAAGTATAAATGATTATATTTGGTTTTCAGTTGATATCTACTACAATCATCATAAAGTCTCCCACATTAATAATGGAATGCAATTATTTTCTAATGGACATCCAGGTAAAATCATTAAAAACGGGAGATAGGGGAGGTCAATTTGGTACAGGGTCTGAAGTGTAGTAAGTCACATCACAGAATGACCTTATGTCACACTCCCAAACTAAACTTGATATTTGCGCACACTGGTACACACAACAAAGACACCAAATGGACAGGTTCCACTGGCTCTTGATTGTTTACTTAACCTTTAACACTCTCTGGGCAAATTCAGCAGACAGCATATTTTTTCCAGTAAATAAGATGTGACATTTCATGCAAATTAGTTCCTTAGGAGATAATTTGCATGAAATGTCAAGCACTACTTTCTGGTATAAGTAAGAAAAAAAAATTCAAAGTGTCTGCTGAAATATTTTCCAGCATGCAAAGTGTTATTGCATTCTTAGGACAAGACTCATTTATGATTTTATAAATATAACAACACATACATGTATAAGATTTCAGACATTCAAAATTATTTGTCATGAACACATTTAGTTAACAAAAATAGTAAAAAAATAAAAAATCAAACAAAAATACGGACTGCAAAATTTGCAACTTGCATATTGAGCTAACTTAAATATCAATTGTTTTTAACTGCTACTCCTCTCTGGGCTATCTGCTACTGCTCTCTGGGCTATTTCAGCAGACAACAAATTGACAATTTTTTTTTTATTTTTCTCATAAAAATGGCTTTGAAATGTCATAGCTTATTTTCTGGGAAAAATAAGAAAAATACATAAAAAAATTCAAAATGTTGTCTGCTGAATACCCAGCATGCAGAGCAGTAATCTTGTAATCAAGCACTCCAGGCAAGCTGTAAGATAAGACACAAAGCTCTAGATAGGATTTCCTCTACCAAGCAGTATTGATATTTTTTCTTATTTCCCCAGGAAAACTCTTGAAAGCATGTATTGTTCAAGTAAAAAGGGGGTATCCATTTATATATCATGATTCAAATGTGTACCCACAACATACATTTGAGAAAAAATAGTCATAATGTTTGGCTGGAAAAAAAAAAAAAAAAAAAAAACTGATCTAGAGCTATAATCCAATTTCATCACAATTGTCCAGAAATGTTTGTTATGGCATAAAACACACTTTTTTTGGGGGGATAATTAAAAAAATATGGGCAGCATCATGGGAAAAACAGGGCATCTGATCAGGGGCTATATTATTTGCCATGTATCCAGCAGTTTTTAGACACAGGATTTGGTTGCAAAATGTACTTGTTCAATATTTAGAACAAATAAGTAAGGAGTTAAGGTGTCTGAATATTCAGGGGGAATTTGGTAACACACTTTTAGGTCTAGGTGTACAATGCAACATTTATTACCGTAGAATCAGATAAAAGGAGTACATGTATTTAGAGGATTTTGTTATTTTGACATCAAAACATATCTTGTAGGTACTCACAGGAATACCTTGCGAAGGCCAGTGTTAAACCATTGCAATTCATTTAGCAGTCCCCCCCCACCCCCCCCCCCCCCCCCAGGAAAACATGTTGTGGGTGCTCCTTAGAAGCTCCTCACCGAAGTGCTTCTAATGAGTACCTATAACATATTATTTTTTGAAGAAATGAAACTATCAGTACTTTTTGGCTGAAAAACAAAGCAACTTACCTGGCCTATTTAACAGCCACAATTATCACCTTATCTGGCCCTATGATTCACTATTCTACTGTATGCAATAGGCATTTGGGAACATATATTATGCCTTTGCCATTACATAGCATTAAAAGAATGAGACAATTTTGACTGGAACATTATAACATATGTCTTCATGGAAAAATAAGAACAAAAGGACCACAGGCCACTGCTCACTCACCTGAGTGAAATAGCCAGTGCAGATATACAGATGTTATGCAGTTTTGCCAAGCATGTCATTGCAAGTAATGAAAGGATCATCATTTTGAGCAGTTCTTGGTTTTAAAGAAGAAGAATGTGTTTTTTTATCATTATTTTTTTACCATATATAGATGTGACAGTCAATGGAGTGTGACCATTTGAACAAACTCTCAACCCCATTTCAACAGTAGGATTGATATAAAACTTGGTGAAAATTGGCCAAGTGGTTTCAGAAGAGAAGTTGTTAAACAAAATCATGATTTTATACATGTATACAGCATCGGGGCTGGGGAAGATAACCCTCTCAGAATAAAATTTTTATTGTAACTTTAAGCTTTTGCTACTTCAATCATATATTGTAGGTTTTAGACACTTCAGCTATTTTTGTCTTTGCATGTGTGTTGGTTGCTCTCAAGGGTCATTCTTTTTATAATCTATTTATCTTCATCAGAATGCAAGGACTTGCAAAGCTCTCAACTTCATTGAATAATAAAGAAATGATGTGGGAGAAGTGGTATTTCAATTGCATGTTGCCACTCCCACCTATGCTACATGTCCTGTCTCTTTACAAGGCCAGACAAGACAAGCTCAACATGGTCTTCATTCCCTGCAAGTGTGCAACAGGGTCTTCTTCCCTTGTTGGTGTGCAAAAGGGTCTTCTTTCCCAGCAAGTGCTTAACAGGGTCTTCTTTCCTGTTGGTGCTTTATAGATTTCCTCCTTTAATTTTGCCATGGCAACCAAACATAATGGCTACTGGTCATAAAATGGGTAAACAATCATCAAATGATCGTTAACTACCAAATATGGATCACATCACTTCAAGTGTTTTGGAGAAAACACAATTTAACCATTTTTCCACAAAAAGTCTAAGGGAGCTTTCTGTTGCCATGGCAATCAAACCAAGAGGCAGATCAATGCTACCTACTTTGAATTGCCCTTACCAAAGGAACATTTGTACCAAATTATAGTCATATTACTTCAGTGGTTTTGAAGAAGTTGTCATTTATTTATTTTTTTTTTAAATTTAATGTTGCCATGGCAACCAAACAAAATAGTCACTGGCCATAAAACACTTTAACTGAGTAGACAATCATTAAAATCATAATTGTTGAATATGGTTCACATCATTTCACTGGTTATGGTGAAAATGAAATTTAACCATTTTCCCATTAGAAGTCTATGGGAGCTTTCTGTTGCCATGGCAACCAAACCAAGATGCAGATCACCATAATTTTAGCTATTTTTATATCCCCCTTCCCAAGTAATATTCTTTACTAATTAGGGACAAATTGCTTAAATGGCTTTGGAGTTTGTTTGAAACTGTTAACAGACAGACTGACGACCAACAAAAAGTGATCACTATAAACCTTTCATATCTACAGTTTCTCAGAGAGATAGATCTTGCCATTTCATAAATGCTATAAAGTATTTTAAAGTACAGAAAAGGTGTTTTTTGTTTTTTTTTCAACATAAAAAGAAACTGGTGTTTTTCTTATTTCTCCACAGAAATCTGGGTCTAGAGTGTTTGTTTGGGTCTATCTAACTGTAAACTGAAGGTAAACACATGAGGTGCAGAATCATCCAGGCTTTTACTATTCACAAATACTACAACAGACCTACCATCCCAATCCAAGACAGGATTCAGTTATATATATGTAAATATCAAATAAGATGAAAATCATCTGTAGATAAGGTGCTTTTTCAACCTAAAAATACAGCTATTGTCTGATTTCTTCAAAAAACTTGTAGAGCTCCAGTTAAGGCATTTTTTTCATCCAAATATTGTCTTCGGTCTAGATATTTCTCTTGTCTATTACCATAAAAAGTCTACATGGCCCAAAATCTAGTCCCAGAAAACCGAGACCTTCAAAATCCCTTCGTACTTCAAAAATAATTCATTCAGGGAGCAAGCAAGAAAGAAAAAAAAAAAAAAAAAAAAAAAAAAGGTTTAATGATACATTTAATTGCAAGATGCATCATTAAATACTAACTTTGAACAAGTCTGATATCTTTTATCATACTAAATAACATATACATCGTACTAAAAACATGACAATAACAGACCAGGGCTGGACAAATCTTCAAGTAAAAATTCTCATATGCATGTGAGCAAAATTAAGAATACATTGCAATTACCCAGTTGTTGAGTTTCATAAGAGGGACATGATGGCCCTATATCGCTCACCTGAATCATGTTATACATAGCATTGCTAACAGAGATGCGGTTCTAAAGGTTATGGTGACCTTGACCATGACCTTTGCCCTCAGGGTCATCTTCTGGTCAGAAGAAATATCCCTAGGATGTTTGAGGGTCCTAGCCCAAAGCACTGCCGAGTTATAAGCTTGTTTTGTATCAGAGGTCACTGTGACCTTAACCTTTGCCATTAGGGTCATCTACTGGTCAAACCCAACATCCCACCTAAGTTCCAGCGTTCTGCTTTCTGACAAGAAGATTTTTAAAGTTTTTTCCCTATATGGATCTATGTAAAACAAGTGACCTCCGGCGCGGGGCTATTTTTGACCCCAGGGCTGTAATTTGAACAACTTTGGTAGAGAGAAGATGAAGCTAAATACCAAATATCAAAGACCTGGACTTTCTGGTTTCAGACAAGAAGATTTTTTAAGTTATCAGTTAAAAAATCTATTTTAGCTCCTCTGACCTAGATCTGCAATGGACCGGAACCATTTGAACAACTTTGAAAGAGGACCAAACAAGGATCATTCCTGTAAAGTTTGGTCAAAATCCAATCAGTGGTTTAGGAGGAGATGTCGTTTGAAGAAATTGTTTACGGACAGACGCACAATGGACAACTGACAAAATGTGATCACAAAAGTTCACCTTGTAGTAAAAGCCCAGACCAGTTGGAGTTCCCTATCTATATTAGTGCATCTGGACTGATCTGATCAGGGCCTTCAATACATGAGGACATAAAGGCTTATAATTACCCTAAATCATTCTAATTTTAGAAAGGGAGAATCCAATAGCACCATTTTGTTCAAACATGTATGCTGGAACCAAAACCTCAAATCACTCCACCCACCTGCACAGCAAAGCTTTGTCTATCAGTACAACCCGATCAGAGATTACATATTCAGTACAGGGTGCAAAATATTCTATGTATACTGTATAGGCAGCTTAGACCCTGACAAAAGGGTAGACAGAGTCACTCAAGTTTGATGTAAACTTAGTCACAAAACATTACAATAAATTTTTGACAAAGCTTGTCAGTTTTTTGAAAAGAATAATAAAAGCACTGCACAGTGCAATACCAAGCCACTGAAAATCTATATCTGAAACTGCAACTTCAATAAGCCAAGGAAACTTTTTTCTTAACATTTATCTGAGGCAAGAAATCACATCAGAGCAATTTCCATAATGATAATGTCTTATTCATCAATTGTAAACATTTATCAGTGGCCATAATAAACTCTGCAAAAAATTACTGAAAACATGTAAATGCCATTTTCATATTGAACCTGTATTTATTGGGTTTGTCCAGTTTTAATTGGATGGTAGATACTTAAGTTTTGCCATAGAAAGCAATTTTAAACCTTTAGCATTGGTCATAACTCTGTACATGATGATAAAAAAATTTACCCATTTACAATACCATATAAAATCTTATGAAATTTCAGAAAAATTTCAATGAATTTTCAGAAAAGAAATAGATTTTTCATGCTGACTAACTTTTAAAATGGACAGAAACGAGAAATCAGTGAAAGCTATCCAAGGAATAAAGGCTGTGTGTATATGTGACAAAGCAGAATCCAATCAACCAGTGCCAGTTGCATGATTTATGTGATGTGAAAACCCCCTGGATTTGGTGTTTTACATCTCTGTCAATATTATTTAAGTCATATCGAGTCGATGAAAGAGTGATAATGAAATGCTCTTTCACCTCCTGCAGAATTCAAACCCAGAACTTTGTAATCTAAGTTGGGAGCACTAACCACTCGAACGGGTCACAAAAGCCCAGGACACTTTTATGTTTCTGGTATTAGGTTAATTTTGTCTGAAATTTAATACACATAAAATACCAGTTCTAGGTTAATTTTAGAATGATTAGTCAAACCCTGTTCACAATACATACTGCAAAATACGCAGAATTGGAGACCTTAATTTGGCAATAACCAAGTTAAAATTGAATTCTTACACCAACAATGTATTATATACTTAGAACTGCAACATCATAAAATGTACCATTCAACATGTGTGCCCAGCAAAGATTCAGTTCACCCTAGGCATTTGCGCAGTCTGATCAGAATCTTGACTGGGTACATTTTGGATAGCCAAGGATTCAAAGTTTCTGCATGCAGACAACTAAAACTGATCAGACTGTGTGGAAGCACAAGCTGATTTGAGTCTTGGTTGGTCGCACGTCAGAAGGTACGTTTTTCTCACGTTGTGGCTCTTAAGTTTTCACTCTTCATTTTCACATTTACTAAAATTCTTTGATACAAGGTACGTCTTAAAACCACAGATAAAAAGTATTTTACAGTAGTTTACAGGGCTTTAGATAATGAAAGTAATGTGATAAAAATGAAGGTAAATATCATACAGCTCCTGATAAAATGTATCTGAATAAATACATAGCTCAAGATAAGACATTTTTTTCAACCATAAAGTTTCTACTTCTTTCTTATTCTCCTAGAAAACCTATGGGTATTCATTAGGACTGCCTCACACAGGGATCTTCTAATGAGCTTTCATGGAGAATTAAGGAAAATATTTGTTTCTGTCCCCTTTTATCTGGAGCTATGTATATAGTTTTCTTACTTCTACACAAAAACATGTGGTAAGTACTCATCAGAATCACCAATAATGGTTCGGGGTGACATATCCAATTTTGTTGAAAAAATGCAATAAAATCTATTAAAACAGAACTTTACGATGTTATTGTTTGGTTTTCCTCGCATCATTGACATGTTTTGTTACAGACTTTCTCATTGGTCAACACCTGATAGGTCAACCAATCATCAGTCATCCAACCTGCATGCCTGCCACCTTTCAGTAGTTTCACAGCTGACAGAGTTTGTTTCGCAACCAAATATTGTTCTAAATCAATTTTTTTTCAGAAACTTACAGAACTATCTCTCAGAAGTTGAAATAAAGTTATTTACCTGAATATTCAGTCCCATGTACATAAATTTTGATTCAAAGTGAAATAAAAATTGTGGTGTGTAAAGCCGGTCAGTTTACCTAACCACACTTTTCCTGGGAAGGCTTTAGTCCTCTAAGCAGTTAACCAGTACTTGTGCACATTCTTTCGCCAGAAACTGACAAGAGTCCTTCTTGAATCAGCAGAAGGGAGAGAATGACTGAAGAAAATATTTCATGACCTATCTCCATGAAAGAATGTTGCCGGACTCGGTAGGGTTCAGATGCACAACCTCCTGATCACCAGTCAGATGTGGCTCAAGTCTTGGGTTCTTGGCAGATCCGCCTTCATGGGATGTTCAAGTCCATCTCCAAGGGTACATGATCTACACCAGGGCTCGAGCAACTGAAAATTGCCAACTGGTCCAGTCATTTTCAGCCACATTTAAGGAGTTTACCGCGTCAGTTTCAGTTGCAATTACGGAGTTTGCGGAGCAGAGATTTCAGTATTTTCTGTAATCGTTGTTGAAGAATTTCTGTATTGCGATTTCCAAATGCAGATGCTGGATTTATTATTAATATAATGATATACCAACATTGATTACACTTGCTGAACTAGCCTGTGCATAAGTATCACGATTACAAATGGCAATATAGCTCAGTATTATCAGACATCCGCGATCGAGTCAATCTACTTTCACTTTCACAACAACCGAGCATTCAGTCAGTGAAGAGCGCAAAAGGGAAATAACCAGAATCTCTTCATGTCGTGGCAAATCATGTTTTCGTGTTCGTGCGCTGTGCTGCAGCCAGCTACTATATTTTTTCTTTCTTTCTACTGACCAGTAAAAATATTTGTGTTTCACCCTAGTGCAGTATCGAGGCCCAGCATATCTGACTTCGGCAGGCTAAAATTACAATGAAAAATATTAAAGATAATTTTAAAATTAAATAAACAAATTAACAACAGCAAGAATTTTGTTGTAATGCATGATCAAGCAGGTATGAAGCGCTGTCCCTTTTATAATTACTGCAACAACCCCAAGTGTTGGGACAGACAGGCCTGAGCAAACAGTGTAGACCTAGATCAGATGCCGCAAAATGCGTGGCTTCTGATCTGCATCTACACTGTCTAACACTCATCCAGCAGTATAAAAGATGTAGTAAAATAGACTTGTTCAAATTTTAGGACCAGCATGGTAAGGTGTTCCAATATTTAAGATAAAGCTTCACCCCCCCAGGGGGGGGGGGGGGGGGGGAGGGGGCAAGCTGCCCAGGGTACAAGATAAACCGGTACACATTTATTCACTCATCAATCAAATGAACAGTTACTTATTTTTGACATGCGGATCAAGCAATGTTGCGATAATGAGCAGATCGCCACGGCGATTTCCTGTACACGTTAGTGTTATGTGTTGACAAAAGGTTTGGTTTGTTTTTATAGCTCCAGATCAGGTGTAAATCTTAAAGCTGAATATTAGAAAACATGCATTTTTATGGACTGATTTTATAATGTCCTTTTGAAATGAAAATCAGTCCAGTGTTTCAAAAACCGGTCTCAGATCGACAAAACCAGTATTTTCTCAAGCCCTGATCTACATTACAACTAATATATATTTTCATTTTCATGAAAGTGATAAAAAATATCAAGAATTTATCTTCAAATTTCAACTCTATCTAGAACCCTGCTGTAGTGGCTTGTGATTCTCAAACCATACTTTCAATTCAGCTCCCATTACTTATTAATTTAAAATAAATTGAGATACACTCTCTGAGAAAATCAACAGATGACAAACTGATGATTTTTTCAGACAACAAGAGGGTCAAGATGACCCTATATCGCTCACCTTATTACTAGATAAGTTTCAAGTCAATTGGCCTTTCCGTTCAAAAGAAGAAGTCCAATATAGATTTTCAAGATGGCAGCCATCTTGGATTTCCAATCAGAACGAATTTAGCTACTTTTGATCAAGAAGTCAGCTCGATACTTCCAATGAAGTTTCAAGTCAATTGGCCTTTTGGTTCAGAATAAAAAGTTCAGATTTTCAACATGGCTGCTAGGGTGACCATCTTGGATTCCGATCAGAATCATTTTAGCTATTTTTGATCTGCACGTTACCCTGATACTTTCAATCAAGTTTCAGGTCAATTGGCCTTTCTGTTCAAAAGAACTTCAAAATAGATTTTCAAGATGGCGACTGTGGCGACCATATTGCATTTCCAATCAAAATAATTTAAACTATTTTTGATCTACAAGTCACCCAGCTTCTTCCAACCAAGTTTCTAGTCAACTGACCTTTTGGTTCAGGGGAAGAAGCGAAAAATAGATTTCCAAGATAGCAGCCATCTTGGATTTCCGATACAACGTTTTAGTCATCAGAAGCAGCACAAAATAAACTGCCAAGATAGCTGCCATGTCCGCCATCTTGGATTTCTGATTGGAATGATTTTGGCTATGTTTTATCTACAAGTCACTCAACCAAGTTTTGAGTCAAGTGGTTTTTCCTTTCAGGAGAAGTGAAAAATACATTTTCAAGATGGTGGTCATGGCAGCCATCTTGGATTTCTGATCAGAACAATTTTAGCTATTTTTTATCTACTAGTCACGCCGATGCTTCCTACCAAGTTTCAAATCAATTGGCCTTTTGTTTCAGAAGTGAAAAATCAATTCTAAAGATGGCAGCCATGGCAGCCATCTTGGATTTCAGATCGGAACAATTTTAGTTATTTTTTTTTTATCTACAAGTCACCCAATGCTTCCTACTAAGTTTCAAGTGAACTGGCCTTTCCGTTCAGGAGAAGAAGCAAAAAAATAGTCTTTCAAGATGGCAGCCATGGTGGCCTTCTTGGAGTTCTGATCAGCACAATTTTAGCTGTTTTTGATCTACAAGTCACCCCGATGCTTCCAATCAAGTTTCAAGTCAACAGGCCTTTCGGTTCAGATGAAAAAAGGAAAAACAGATTTTCAAGATGGCAGCCGTCTTGGATTTCCAATCGGAACAGTTTTAGCTATTTTTGATCTACAAGTCACCCCAATGTTTTCTACCAAGTTTCAAGTGAATTGGACTTTTGACCCAGGAGAAGCGAAAAATAGATTTTCAAAATGGTGACCACAGTGCCCATCTTTGTTTTCAATTGGAACAATTTTTGCTGTTTTTGATATACAAGTCTACCAAAATTCAAGTCAATTGGCCTTTTGGTTCAGGAGAAGAAGCGAAAAATAAGATTTTCAAATTGGCGGCATTCTTGGATTTCAGATCAGAACAAATTTACCTATTTTTGATGCTTCCTGCCAAGTTTCAAGTCAACTGGCTTTTTGGTTATGGAGAAGCTAAAAATAGATTTTCAAGACGGCTGCCATCATGGATTTCCGCCCGGAGCAATTTTAGCTTTTGATCTAAAAGTCACCCTGATGTTTCCTTCCAAGTTTTAAAGTCAATTGGCTTTTTGGTGCAGGAGAAGAAGTGAAAAATAGATTCTCAAGATGGTGGCTATCTTGGATTTCCTATCGGAACGATTTTAGCTATTTTTGACCTACAAGTCACCCTGATTCTTCCTACAAAGTTTAAAGTCAACTGATCTTTTGGTTCAGGAGAAGAAGCAAAAAAAAAAAGATTTCGAAGATGGCGGCCATGACGCCATCTTGGATTTCTGATTGGAACAATTTTAGCTATTTTAGATCCACAAGTCAACCCGATGCTTCCTACCAAGTTTCAAATCAATTGGCCTTTTGGTTCAGGAGAAGAAGCGGAAAATAGATTTTCAAGATGGCGGCCATCCGATCGGAAGGATTTTAGCTATTTTTGATCTGCATGTCACCCCGATGCTTCCTACCAAGTTTTGAGTTAATTTTGTTTGTTTGTGGTGATGGTTTATGGCCCAGTGAACCCAATAGCATTACGTTGAGGGCGTCACTTTACCTAACCACACTTCTTCCTGGGCAGGTTTAGTCCTCTAAGTACTTAACCAGTATTGTGCACATTTTTACACCAGAAACTGACAACTGCCCTTCTTGAATCAATGGAAGGGAGAGAATGAATGTAGAAAATATTTCATGATCAATCTCCACAAAAGAATGTTGCCGACCCGGCAGGGGTTGAACCCACAACCTCCTGATCACGTCGGATGCGCATCCAACTGAGCCACCGGCGTCGGCTTCAGGACAATTTGTCCAGGGGTGTAGAAGCAGTAGGTTTTTAAGGCAAACTGTTGACATCATATGACAGACGATACAAGACAGACGAGGGACACTGACTGATCACAATAGCTCACCTTGAGCACTTTGTGCTCAGGTGAGCTAATAAGCTCTGACATTTCAAGCAAACTGTCTGCTTAGGAGCCAATTTGCATGAAATGTCAAAGCCTATATTCTGGAAAAAATAAGAAAACTAATCTGTTGAAATTTTTAGGCAGTCTGCTAAGCATTAAACACAAGCTGTTTATCAGGAACAAATGTAATATCACTCAACAATCATTATCCTCACAGCAACAATAGTTACCCTTACAGCATCAGTCACAACAGCAGCAGACTACATACAAATTTTTTTTTTTATCCTAATTACGGGCTTGTAAGCTGAAATGCATTGACAATAAAATGAGTGCAAAACAATGTCCAACGTCACTAGTTTTGTCTACTCTTTATATATTCTTTCTGTTTCCCTTCTTTATTATTCCTTTTTTTTTTTTTTTCATTTCTTGAGAAAAGAAGCCTTGATATTTCTTGTGAATCGTATAGAATATCGAGACTTTATTTTCTTAGGAGAATAATACATGTATAAAAAACTATTTTAGAATGCTACAATGTCTGCTAGAATTTTGAATTGTACTGGAAAGGTAAGTTAGGTAGTTTTTGAATTGTACCTGAAAGGTTAGTTAGGTAATTATCATTCCAATATCTTCTCATTCATTATCATTCAATAACAATTAACCCATTTAATCAGGTAATTATCATTCCAATATCTTCTCATTCATTACGATTCAATAACAATTAACCCATTTAATCAGGTAATTATCATTCCAATATCTTCTCATTCATTACGATTCAATAACAATTAACCTATTTTGCCTAGCATCCCCAAAAATGAAGTTTTTAAAAGTAAAATGTATTTTAACAAGCAATACTTAACCTATAGATAATGTGCTATTCTATTCTGCTATCATACCTTTCTACAGAAAAAAACAACAGTAACTTCGTCCCATACAGTATTAATTGAGAAGGTCCCTTAGGCAGTCACCTTGTGACATCACTTCCTCCTGCTCTTTTGATCACGTGTCAGTTTCTTTGATGGTAAAGCCCTAAAGGGTAGAGCTAAGCGGAGATAGGGAGGCGGGATTATCTTATCTATAGGTTAAGTATGGCTTGTTAAAATATGTTTTACTTTTAAAAACTTCATTATAACTGCACAATACATTAACCTATAGATAATGTGCTAGAATTAGCATAAAATGGTGGGAAGGAGATCTCAATTCTAACACAAAAACAAGTAGATCCCTCCACTTCTGGATTAAGGCTCAGGAAACTCTTAGGATAAGCTCATTCTTGATATAAATCCTAAGAATAAGCTCATTCCAACATGCACATAAGATATTAATTACCTTAATATATATGTACTGTAGTGTTTGGAGGCTGTTAGTCTTCTTAGGCATCCAAGGCACTGACAACGTGGCCCCCCCATTTTTTGGGCCACAACAATTGGGCCCCAATTATGCAGGTTTTCAAGTTGCTGAGACATATCCTGTAGATAAAACTTAGCAAAGGTAGAAGATTGATTCCATACCACTGCTTTTAGAATCTCATTGAGTGGAATTCTATCGAAAAAGGCCCAAGAGGAAGCTAAAGCCCTTAACTTCATGGGCTTTGATCTTTAAGAAAGGAAAATTTTTATGGGTGAGTTTCCTGTAGGCAAGCTTAATAATATAAGATATCCATCTGGAGACAGAGGATTTTGATATGTTTGCCTTTAACTGGTAGAAATAGTCTAATTCTATTTTGATGATAAGGTCTAGTCATTTTATCCGGCATAAAAGTCTATCCGAGTGTTCCCTTTTGCATATACGAGCTAGATTAGGGATAACTATAGGATCTGGGCAAATGGACGGAAGCTGATTCTTAGCCAGAAACCCAGTCTGAACTATCAGAGATACCTATCCATCAGACTGATTGAATCTTAAATGATTTGAATCCATTGCCACCGCATGAATCTCACAAATCTTTTGGCAGTGGCAAGAGCTAAGAGAAAGGCTGTCTTTAATGTTACATGGAGTTTAGAAGACTTATGTAAAGGTTCATATGGGGCTTTCTGTAGACAGATTAAGACCCAAGATAAATCCCATTTAGGAGAGAGATCTTTGTACAGGACTTTGTAATTCAAAGGATCTTATTAATTATGATAAGACAGGGTTAGATCCGAATTTTGTTTGTTTGTAATGAGGTTTTACGGCCCAGTCAACCCAATGGGGTCATGTTGAGCGTGGTCAGTTTACCTAACCACATGTTTACTGGGTAGACTTAGTCCTCTAAGTGGTTAACCAGTATTGTGCACATTCTTTCGCCAGAAACTGACAACTGCCCTTCTTGAATCAGCGGAAGGGAGAATGACCGTAGAAAATATTTCATGACCAATCTCCACGAAAGAATGTTGCCGACCTCGGCAGGGGTTGAACCCACGACCTCCTGGTCTCCAGTTGGACGGCGCATCCAACTGAGCCACCGAGGCCGGCCGAATCTATTACCAGTCTTAAATTTAAGAGTATTAGATATCATAGATCTATATCCCTTAATAGTACTAATCTGATACTTTTTCTCAGAGAAAAGGTAAATGAGGAAATCGGCTATAGCAGTAAATGGGACCGAGACCGGATTAACCTTCCTTCTATGACACCAACGGGTATATACGATACATTTTGCATCACAGACTTTCTGAGTTGATGTTTGTCTTGATTTGGAGACAAAATCTGCAACGTTTTGCAAAAATTTTCTATCTCTAACTGATTCCTTGATAACTCGCAGGCGTGAAGGTTGAGTACTGGGAGGTTTCGATGTTGAAACTTTCATTTTGCTTGTGTTAATAGTTTTGGAAAGAGTGGAAGACGAACTGATGCTGAGACTAGTAATTGTAGAACCTCTGAGAACCATGTTTGTTGTAGCCAAAGAGGTGCTATAAGAACTATTCTACACTGAGATTGGCGTATCTTGTTCAGGATAGAAAGAATCATTATTGTTGGAGGAAATGCATAAGCATGAAGATGGTTCCAGTTCATGGAAAATGCGTATTTCCAAGTCTGAACCCGAGTCCTTTGAAGAGCACTAAAAAGTATGTTCAGGTTGCGGTATTGTTGGGGCATTAGTTATTTATGCAGGCTGTAGCATACTTGGATTCTGTGCAGCCTGTGGACTATGTCTACTTCTTTTGTATCTGCCATAATCATGGGACTAATTATCAGATAATGAGGAAGAAGAAGAAAATGTAGGTCTTCTTCTTCTCGTCTTGTGAGAATGTTTGGATCTTTTTGACTTTCTGTTTCAATTGCGAGAGTCTGAAGATGCAGACCTAGAAGAGGAGGATGTAGAATCTATGTCTCCTCCTCTTCTTGGACTTATGTTTACTTCTAGACTGATCCCTCCTGGAAATACGCCTAGAGAGTGTGAAACTTGTCTATTGTCGATCTCCAGTTGTTATCAGGCGGCTCTATGATAATACTGGGATTGGACATATTACTAAAGTCCGGTTCCAGGGGTAATAAAACTCTGAGGTATTTGTTGGGTTCTGAACTTCATGTCTGAATGACTGTTCAGAACCCAAATTTGCTCTGTTAGTAGTGAACTCCAAGCCCATGGTATGAGTATCACTAATAGTAGATTGGTATAAAGTCTGACAGGTGACCGGTGAAAATCGACTTTCCCCTGTATTTGTACCTTCCAAGTCCAATGACCGGTGGCTGGATGGCCGGTGACCGGAAATTGATTGACTTGAACTACCATGTATAATGCTCATTTGACCGGTGACCAGTGGACTTACACTCCTTTTGGTACAAGTACCCTTGGAGTTACCACCTGGATGGGTCCTCCCCTGGGCAGCAGGGCCATGTGGGGTGGTGTTCCCATCCAATTTTCCATCTTCTGATGAATGAATCAGACATGGCTTGCGATCTCTTCTTTTTAGACATGACCCACTTTCTAGAAGCCTAAGTTCTTCTTTTCTCAGCAAACTTCCAGGTTCTGTCTGTTCAGGAACTACACATATTACAAGTTGATTCCCTGGAACAACAAGAACATTTTAAGCATTTGTCATGATTATCCCAACATGATTTTATATGACCATATACACCATGCATAATAGTCATGAAAATCACGAAAACTCATTACAACGAACGAGTGAAGGATAAATACAAGAAAATGAAAAACTATTTTCAACAAAAATTAGTATGAATATTGAAAGGCATGATAAAGGAACAAGAGAAAGAACAAAGATTATAAATTCAACCGGAGAAAAAGGAAGAAAACAAAATTTCTTTCACCCGGAGAAAAAATCTGTGTTTACTTTCTCGTCCACAGAAAAGAAACGGACACATGATCAAATGAGCGGGAGGAAGTGACATCACATAGGTGACTGCCTAAGGAACCTTCTGGATTAAGACTGTATGGGACGACGTTACTGTTGTTTTTTCTGTGGAAAGGTATGATAGCAGAATAGATAGTACATTATCTATAGGTTAATGTATTGTGCAGTTAAAAGGGGCACTAGCAGTGTACACCCAGATCAGATGCTGCATTATGTGGCATCTGATCAGAATCTACATTGTTTGCTTTAAATACAAGAATTTCTATAAAATATGGCAATCATAAAACTAATCACATACCTTCTATTGAAAATGTACCTGTCCCAGGAGTTGAGGTAGAAGAGCCCACTTGGCATAAATGGGTTAAAATACTGCAAATTTCTTCAAAGAACTACAGACATATTTAACTTTTGAGCTGTGGATTTAAATGTCAGCAAATAAAAGTTTCCAATATTCCAATATCAAAGTGTCAGTGTGACCTTGAAAATGAGGTCCAGGTCACCAAAATCTAATCACTTCTTTTCCCCATCCCAATGAAATATATGTGCTAGTTTGAACAAATTCCATCTATTGATTCATGAGATAGGGTGCACACAAGGCTAACTTTTAGAGTCTTTTTAATATACTGACTTTGAAAATGAGGTCAAGGTCACAAAAATCTAATCACTTCTTTCCCATGTCCTAACGATGTATCTGTGCTAGTTTGTTAAAATTCTAGCTATTGGTTCAAGATATGGTGCACACACAAGCTTTTTTCTATCAAAATTTGAGTTTCAAAGTGCCAGTGTGACCTTGAAAAAGAGACAAAGGTCACCAAGATTTAATCTCTTTTTATCCCAATTCCAATGATGTATCTGTGGTAGTTTGGTCAAATTCCATCTACTGATTCATGGGATAGAGTGCACACAAGGCTCACTTTTTGAGTATTTATAAAGTAGTGACCTTGAAAATAAGGTCAAGGTCACCAAAATCTAAGTGCTTCTTTCCCCCATCCTGATGATATATTTGTGCTAGTTTGGTCAAATTCCAGCCATTGGTTAAAGAGATAGTGTGCACACAAACTTTTCACTCCATTAAGAAATTTTACAAAAGGGCAATTACTCCAAGATAATTGGCCCCTAGCCCTTACTTTCTCTTATGTAGGTACACCGTATTGATATCAATATGTCTGCAGAAACTGATTAATATCCATCACTGCGCTTTTAAGATATTATGAAAAAACCAAAGTGTCTCGGACAAACACACGGATGGAGGGACGTGAAAACAGTATACCCCATCACAAACAAAGTTTGCAGGGGGTATAACAAGTATCCAGAGAATGTTATTTTTCAATAACAGCTGGGATGAGAATCATTTTTCATGAAAAAAGCTGAAACCTCTATACACTTTTATAAAAACACCAGATCTGAACAGATCACACTGAATCTGCATTGTTTTGGAAACTTGAAAACTAATGAAACAAGAGGGCCATGATGGCCCTGTAACGCTCACCTGAGCAACATAGCACTTTGAGAGCCTGATCTAGAACTGATCAAGGCAAACATTCTGATCAAAGTTCAAAATGATTATAACAAAGTTTTCTGCTGATTTGGCCCGGTGACCTAGTTTTTGATACCAAGTGACCCAGTTTAGAACTTGACCTAGAATTCATCAAGACAAACATTTTGTGCAAGATTCATGATGATTGCTTGAAAAATGTGACCGTTAGAGTGATAAGATTTTACGCTGATTTGGCCAGGTGACCTAGTTTTTGACCCCAGGTGTTCCAGTTTCGAACTTGACCTAGAAATCATCAAGACAAACATTTTGAGCCAGATTCATGATTGTTTCAAAAATGTGACCTCTAGAGTGTTAACAAGGTTTTCTGCTGATCTAGCCAGGTTGACCTAGTTTTTGACCCCAAGTGACCCAGTTTAGAACTTGACCTAGAAATAATCAAGACAAACATTTTGAGCCAGATTCATGATGATTGTTTCAAAAATGTGACCGCTAGAGTGTTAACAAGGTTTTCTGCTGATTTGGCCTGGTGACCTAGTTTTTGACCCCAAGTGACCCAATTTCAAACATATCCTAGAACTCATCAAGACAAACATTTTGAGCACGATTCATGATAATTGCTTCAAAAATGTGACTGCTAGAGTGTTAACAAGGTTTTCTGCTGGTTTGGCCTGGTGATCTAGTTTTTGATACCACGTGACCCAGTTTCGAACCTGACCTAGAAATCATCAAGACAAACATTTTGAGCAAGATTCATGACTATTGCTTCAAAAATGTGACTGCTAGAGTGTTAACAAGTTTTTCTGCTGATTTGGCCCGGTGACCTGGTTTTTGACCCCAAGTGACCCAGTTTCGAACTCGACCTATCAATCATCATTTTGAGCAAGATTCATGATGATTGCTTCAAAAATGTGACCGCTAGAGTGTTAACAAGGTTTTCTGCTGATCCAGCCAGGTGACCTAGTTTTTGACCCCAAGTGACCTAGTTTCGAACTTGACCTATAAATCATCAAGACAAACATATTGAGCAAGATTCATGATGATTGCTTCAAAAATGTGAATGCTATAATGTTAACAAGGTTTTCTCCTGATCTGGCCAGGTGACCTAGTTTTTGACCCCAGGTGACCCAGTTTCAAACTTGACCTAGAAATCATCAAGACAAATACATTGAGCAAGATTCATGAAGATTGCTTCAAAAATGTGACTGCTAGAGTGTTAACAAGGTTTTTTGCTGATCTGGCCCGGTGACCTACTTTTTGACCCCAAGTGACCCAGTTTCCAACTTGACCTAGATTTAATAGAGGCAAACATTTTGAGCAAGTTTCATCAAGATTGGGTCAAAACTATGACCTGTAGAGTGTTAACAAGTTTTTCCTTTGATTTGACCTGGTGACCTAGTTTTTGACTCCAAGTAACCCAGTATCGAACTTGACCTAGATTTCATACAGGCAAACATTCTGACCAAGTTTCATCAAGATTGGGTCAAAACTGTGGCCTCTAGAGTGTTAACAAACTAATTGTTGACGACGAACGACGGACGACGGACATAGGGTGATGACAACAGCTCACCCTTTGTTCAGGTGAGCTAAAAAGTTGAAATTTGCCCAAAAGCTGAGGATTCTCATCCTGAATTATTAACAACAACCAGAGGGCCGAGATGGCCCTGTATTGCTCACCTGATTACCAGACAAAGGTCAAGTCACTTGGCCTTTCGGTTCAAAAGAAGAAGTTCAATATAGATTTTCAAGATGGGGGCCATCTTGGATTTCCAATCAGAAAGGTTTTAGCCACTTTTGAACTACAAGTCACCTCAATACTTCCAATGAAGTTGCGAGTCAATTGGCATTTTTGTTCAGAAGAAAAAGTTCAAAATAGCTTTTCAACATGGCTGCTAGGGCAACAATCTTGGACTTCCAATCAGAATGATTTTAGCTATTTTTTATCTACAAGTCACTCTGATACTTCCTATCAAGTTTCGAGTAAATTGGCATTTCTGTTCTGGAGAACAATTTCAAAATAGATTTTCAAGCTGGGGACTGTGGCGGCCATATTGGAAATCAGATTGAACAACTTTAGCTATTTTTTGCTCTACAAGTCACCCAGACACCTCCTACCAAGTTTCGAGTCAATTGGCCTTTTAATTCAGGAGAAGCACAAAATAAATTTCAAAGACGGCGGCCAAGGCAGCCATCTTTGATTTCCAATCAGAACCATTTTAGCTATTTTGGATCTACAAGACATCCTAATGATTTCTACCAAGTTTTGAGTCAATTGGCCTTTCGGTTCAGGAGAAATGAAAAATAGGTTTCCAAGATGGTGACCATTCTGGATTTCCTATTGGAACTATTTTAGCTTTTTTTTATAACTACAAGACACCCTGATGCTTTCTACCAGGTTTTGAGTCTTTGTGTTTGTGTTGAGGTTTTACGGCCCAGTCAACCCAATGGGGTCATGTCTAGTGCAGTCAGTTTACCTAACCACACTTTTACTGGGCAGGCTTAGTCCTCTAAGCTGTTAACCAGTATTGTGCACATTCTTTCGCCAGAAACTGACAACTGCCCTTCTTGAATCAGCTGAAGGGAGAGAATGACTGAAGAAAATATTTCATGATCAATCTCCACGAAAGAATGTTGCCGACCTCGGCGGGGGTTGAATCCGCGACCTCCTGGTCTCCAGTCGGACGGTGCATCCAACTGAGCCACCGAGGCCGGCAGAGGTTTTAAGTCAATTGGCCTTTCAGTTCAGGAGAAGAAACGAAAAAATAGATTTTCAAGATGACAGCCATCTTGGATTTCTGATTGGAACAATTTTAGCTAATTTTGATTTACAAGTCACCCTTATGCTTCCTACCAAATTTTGAGTCCGTTTGTTTGTTTGTGTTGAGGTTTTATGGCCCAGTCAACCCAATGGGGTCATGTCGAGCATGGTCAATTTACCTAACCACACGTTTACTGGGCAGGCTTAGTCCTCTATGCGGTTAACCAGTATTGTGCACATACTTTCGCCAGAAACTGACAACTGCCCTTCTTGAATCAGCGGAAGGGAGAGAATGACCGTAGAAAATATATCATGGTCAATCTCCACAAAAGAATGTTGCCTACCTCGGCTTGAGTCAGTTGGCCTTTCGGTTCAGGAGGAGTAGCGAAAAATAGATTTTCAAGATGGTGGCCATGGTGGGCGTCTTGGATTTGTGATCAAACCTATGTTAGCTATTTTTGATCTACAAGTCACCCCTATGCTTCCTACCAGCTTCAAGTCAATAGGCCGTTTGGTTTAGGAGAAGCGAAAAATAAGATTTTCAAGATGGTGGCCATCTTGGATTTCCGATCAGAATGATTTTAGCTATTTTTGATCTAAAAGTCATTGCGATGCTTCCTACCAAACTTTTAGTCATTTGGTCTTTCAGTTCAGGAGAAGGGAAAAATAGATTTTCAAGATGGTGGCCATCTTGGATTTCCCATCGGAGTGATTTTATCTATTTTTGATCTACAAGTCAAGCCGATGCTTCTACCAAGTTTCTAGTCAATGAGCCTTTCTGTTCAGGAGAAGAAGCGAAAACTAGATTTTCAAGATGGCCACCATCTTGGATTTCAAATTAAAACTATTTTAGCTATTTTTTATCTATAAATTAACCTGATGCTTCCTACCAAGTTTCAAGTCAATTGGCCTTTTGGTTCAGGAAAACGAACGAAAAATAGATTTCAAGATGGCGGCTATCTTGGATTTCCGATTGGAACAATTTTAGCTATTTTTGATCTACAAGTCATCCCGATGCGTCCTATCAATTTATCATTCATTTCAGAAGAAGCGAAAAATAGATTTTCATGATGGGGGCCATCTTGGATTACTGATTGGAGCAATTTTAGCTGTTTTTTATCTACAAGTCACCGAGATGCTTCCTACCAAGTTTCAAGTCAATTGGCCTTTCTGTTCAGGAGAAGAAGTGAAAAATAGATTTTCAATATGGTGGCCATCTTGATTTTCTGAACAGAATAATTTTAGCTATTTTTAATCTACCAGTTGCCCCTATGCTTCCTACCAAGTTTTGAGCCAATAGGCCAATTATGAAAGAGGACTAGGCTTTGTAAGCAATTGCTGACGCCGCATGCCACACAACGGATATCTGACACTGACCGATCACAAAAGCTCACCATTAGCACTTCTTGCTCAGGTGACCTAACAAAAAATGAGTAATTCTAATGAGTGCATTATCAATATAATTTATTGGGTAAACAAGGGGGCCAAGATGGCCCTGTACCGCTCACCTGATTACCAGATAAATTGGCCTTTCGCTTCAGGAAAAGAAGTGCAAAAAAGATTTCCAAGATAGCAGCCATGGCACCATCTTTGATTTCTGATCAGAACAATTTTGTTCTTTTTTTATCTACAAGTCATCCTGATGCTTCCTGCCAAGTTTGGAGTCAGTTGGCCTTTTGGTTCAGCAGAAGAAGCGAAAAATAGTTTTTTTAGATGGCAGCCATGGAGGCCATCTTGGATTTCTGATCAGAATGAGTTTAGCTATTTTGATCCACAAGTCACCCCAATGCTTCCTATCAAGTTTCATACAATCAGCCTTAAGAAGCAAAAAATAGATTTTCAAGATGACAGCCATCCTGGATTTCCCATAGAATTTTAGCTATTTCTTACCTACAAGTCACCCCGATGCTTCCTACCAAGTTTTATGTCAGTTGGCCTTTCAGTTCAGGAGAAGCTAAAAATAGATTTTAAACATGGTGGCCATCTTGGATTTTCGATAGGAACAATTATAGCTGTTTTTGATGTACAATGCTTCCTACCAAGCTTTCAAGTTAATTGGCCTTAAAGTCCAGGAGAAGAAGCGAAAGCATTATTTTCAAGATAGCGGCCATCTTGGATTTCCGATCAGAATGATTTTAGTTATTTTTGATCGGCAGGTCACGCCCATGCTTCCTACCAAGTTTCAAGCCAAATGGCCTTTAGGTGCAGAAGAAGCACAAAATAAATTTTCAAGATGGCCACCATGGCGACCATCTTGGATTTCTGATTGGAAGAATTTTAGCTTTTTAGGCAGATGCTTCCTACCAAGTTTCAAATCAACTGGCTTTTTTGTTCAGGAGAAGCAACGAACAATAGATTTTCAAGATGGCTGCCATGGCGACCATCTTGGATTTCAAAAAGGAAGGATTTAAGCTTGTTTTGATTTACCAGTCACCCCAATGCTTCCTTCCATGTTTCTAATCAATTGGCCTTTCAGTTCATGAGAAGAAGCAAAAAGTATATTTTTAAGATGGCGGAAATCTTGGATATCCGAATGAATGATTTTAGCTATTTTTGACCAATAAATCAACACAATACTTCCTAACAATTTTCAAGTCGATTGGCCTTTCTCTTCAGGTGAAGAGGGGGAATAAATAGAGTCTCAAGATGGCGTCCATGGCGGCTGTCTTGGATTTCCAAACAGAATAATTTTAGCTATTTTTGATCTACAAGTCATCCCAATGCTTTCTACCAAGTTTCAAATCAATTGGCACAGGAGCATAGGAGGAGTAGGCTTTTAAATCAATTGCTGATGCCGCACAACGGATGACGGACATTGACTGAGCTCAATTTGAGCACTTTGTGCTTAGGTGAGAAAATTTAGTTACAGTCAAAATCTTGTCCCCTGGGGGCTATTACCCCCAGGGGACAAGATTTTAACTGTAACTAAATTTCTTTTACTTCTTTAATCATACACTGCAAATTTTATTTGTCTTTAATACATTTTGAGAAAATGATTTTTCAACATTTTCGCCATACAAATATATAGCGGCGCAAAGTTGACCTTGCTGTAAAAAGGTAAAAGGTCAACTTACCATCATCATTTAAAAAACTAGGTAGACTTTGAGTCCCAAATGCTAAATACCAAGATTCAGACTCAAAGCTTTCTTGGTTCTGAAGAAGAAAAGTTTTAAATGTTTTACCACATATGAGCATGGCAGCCATCTTGATCAATGGCACAGAACCATTCAAACAAACTGTCAATACCCTTTCGACAGAAGGTCCCATGTGAAATCTGGTGAATGCTTAAGCAGTTTCAGAGAAGACAATTAAAAATAATACAATTTTATACATGTATATAGCCCAAGGGCAAGAGCAGATAACCCCCAGGGAACAAAATTTTGATTGTAACTACAAATGTGTTACTACTTTAATCATACATTGTAAGTTTCAGCCATTAGTCTTTAATACATTTTGAGATAATGACTTTTCAACATTCTTCCCATATGAACGTAAAGGGACACAAATTTGACCTTGCCTCAAAGTCAAAGGTCAACTTACTGTCATACTTGGTAAGATCAAATCATGGTGATATACATTTACATAAAGCTTCAAGCAAATACTCAGTTTTCAAGTTACAGAGCGAACACATATTACAGAAATCACTATTTTCAATGTTCAAAGGGACATAACTCCAAAAGTAGGTTAAACAGAGTTATGGTTCTTGTGTTCTTGCAACTCGTCTCATTATGCTTTACATGTGTGAAGTTTTATCAAAATATCTTAAACGGTTTCAGACTTACAGAGCTGACACAAGTACAAGGTAGAAATAGCTAATTCAAGTATATGGTAGAAATAGCTATTTTCAATATTTACTATGTTCAAAGGGTGGTAACTCCAAAAGTAGGTTAACCAGAGCTAAGGTTCTTGTGCTCTGCATATCCTCTCATAGTGCTTTACATTTGTGAAAACTTTCATGAAAATATCTCAAATGGTTTTCAACTTACAGAGCGACCACAAGTACATGGTAGAAATGGCTTTGTTCAAAGTTCAATGGGCAATAACTCCAAAAGTAGGCCAACCAGAATTATGGTTCATAAGTTCTGCACTTCATGTCATGGACCTTTAAATTTGTGTGAAGTTTCATCAAAATATCTGAAACAGTTGCTAATTTACAGAGCTGACACTAGTACATGGTAGAAATGGCTATTTTCAATATTTACAATGTTAAAAGGGTTGTAACTCTTAATTTAGGTTAACCAGAGCTATGGTTCTTGTGCTCTGCATGTCTTCTGAAGGTGCTTTACATTTGTGTGAAATTTCAAAATATTTCAAATGGTTTTCAACTAACAGAGCAGTCATGAGTACATGGTGGAAAAGGCTATGTTCAAAAGGGAATAACTCCGATAGTAGGTAAACCAGAGTTACAGTTCATGTGTTCTGCATATCATCTCATGGTGCTTTACATTTGTGTGAAGTTTCGTGAAAATATCACAAATGGTATTAGAGTTATGAGAACACGAGTACATGATAGAAATGGCTATGTTCAATGTTCAAAGGGCAATAACTCCAAAAGTAGGCAAATCAGCGTTATGCTTTATGTGTTCTGCATGTCGTCTCATGGTGCTTAACATTTGTGTGTAGTTTCGTGAAAATATCAAACACAAAATTATGAAACACTGACGGACGAACTTACGAGACGGTATTTGTGAGGTTATCCCTTTGATCTTTCTTTGATCTTTTCTAACCCCACAGTGCAAATTTTCAACACCACAATGTCAATTTTAACCCCACAATATTGGAATAAATGTAATGAACCTAATAATGTCAAACTGTGTTCAAACTCTAACCCTAGAATATCATGTGGGCATGGTCGGACAGACGGACAGATGGACACTCAAAATTTCAGACGGTATAACATAATACCTTGCCACTTTTTGTGGCGGGGCATAAAAATTACACAATCTTATACATGCATATAGCCCACGAGCAAGGGTATGTACATAGCCCACGGACAAAAGACCAGGGGACAAAATTTGGATTGTAACAAAAAAGTTTTACTACTTTAATCATACATTGCAAGTTTCAGCCCTTGCCCGTGTTTAATATATTTTGAGAAAATGATTTTTCAACATTTTCCCCATATAAATGTATAGGGTTGCAAATTTGACCTCACTGTAAAAAGGTCAAAGGTCAACCTATGGTCATCATTTGAACAAACTGGTGGACCTTGAGTCCTCGATGCTATATACCAAGATTCAGCCCCAAAGATCAGAAGATTAAGTTTTTACCATATATGGGCATGGCGGCCAACTTGATTAATGGACCATGACCATTTGTACAAATTTTCAATCCCCCTTCAACAGAAGGTTCCACATGAAGTTTGAAGAAAATTGGCCCAGGGGTTTCAAAGGAGAAGTTGTTCAAAGGAGTGGACAGACACCTGACCACAAGTGATCACAATAGCTCATCCCGAGCCTTCTGCTCAGGTGAGCTAAAAACCTTTTAAAATGTCTTTTGCTGTTCTGACTTGCCACTGGTCAGTTCCAAGTAAGGAGCTTTTTCAACCAAAGAATGTTATTATTTTCTTATTTTGTTCACAAAAAACAATGTGTTGTTGTTACACATAAGAAGTGCCAAGGAAAGGTGCTTAAGCTTCTAATGAGTACCCACAACATTGGTTTTTGTTGGGAAGTAAGAAAAAAAAGTTTATCTGGATGGACTGGCATTTTAAGGATTAACTCACAAATTCTTAAGGTGACTGAATACACATCAAAGAGACAGCACTCCAAGTTTCAAGTTTCCACCCTCTTTTCAAAGAAAGATCACTTGCTTTCCTGGCACATGTATATATCTATTCTTTCTCAAACAGGCAATTCTTTAAAGGAAGAATTAACCCTTCCCTTGCTGAATAAATTAAGCTGCCATGCCCACTTATAATTTCCAACCAATCAGATTACTTGATCTGAGCTTTTGATAGAAATTCACATATTTAATGACAAACAGTGCAGTTCCAGATCAGTTGGCTTCTTCAGAAGGAAGATCACTTTTGCTTTCTTGACACGTATATATCTATTCTTCAGAAGCCAAATGATCTGGATCTACACTGTTTGCTAAGAAAGGGCATGTCATGTTCAGCAAGAGAAGGGTTAATTGTCAGCATAACTCCAGATGAGAGGGGTATCCACAAAATCTAGAAATGAGTACAAAGGACATGAATGCCCCCTGCCTGAAAAACTTAAACGCAAATTGGACGAGGACAGAGATAGACGGGCAGACAGGGTAACACTATATGCCATTTCCACCATTCTTCAAAAGGTGAGGGCATTTAAAAGCGACTGATCTGGAACTATATTCCTTTAAGAGCCGATTCTTTTGAGAAGGCGGCATATATTTTCTGGTCAGAGTGTCCTCCCTTTTATGTCTATCCATTCACTTTAATGTGTAAATGATTCAGTTTTATTGTCCCTGAAATATTTAATGCAAGGACTACATGTGTACAGCATAGTTCCAGATGATGCTCTTTTATCAACACATGTTGCTTTGTGTACCTTTGGCAAACAGATCATGGCAATAGATCATTGCATTGATATACATTACTGCAACACACTTTATATCTACTTCACCTTCCGGTGGATACACAAATTTGATACCGTCCAATCAACATCTGTTCAACCTTATGATGTCGATTTGACGTTGGTTTGGCGTTATTTCAAAGGCATGTACCTGCGGAACAATTTCAGATATAGAACATTATTGATATTTTTTCTTATTTCTCCACAAAAAATATGTTGTGGAACTCATTAGAAGTGCTTCACTGAGACGCTTCTAATGAGTATCCACAACATGTTTTCATGAAGAAATAAGAAAAATATTTATATGATATCCCCTCTTATCTAGAGCTATGGTACAAGAAGGCAACATACACCAAAATTAAACTTTATGGTTGTGTGGGCAGATTGTTTCTTAACATGCATCACTGGCATTTCATTTAATGGGTTATCTAGGGCACTGATCCTGGCTCCTTAAGTCTTTTTATGAGGTTAGCATGCCTTAAAGCTGGGGCAGGTATTCAAAGCTTGCTCAAGCAACTCCTAAAGAATACCATCCCATTGGGTCGGGGTCGGACTTCTCACTAGAATAGCTGTGATCGGTTTCTTTGTTTTGATCACTAAGATCCTGATTATCAGTGTTACACATTTCCTCTTCATCATCGTCCTCGTATTCGATATGACCATCACTAGTCATACACAAGTTATCTCCCTCCATGAAAGGTGTATCGTGAGAGTTACTACCCGCTGAAGAGTCATCAGGATCATTGGAGTAACTCCCCTTTGAAGCATCATGAGATGTGACAGTTTCAACTTCATGAAAACTATCTGCAGGAATCTCCTCATCATGAAAACTAAGATATTCAGACTCATGGGGATCTAGTCAGAATTTAAATCCATCCGTGGGTACACCGAGCGACGGATCAAACTGGTAACCTTGGGTGTTTGTTTCCGGAATCAAAGTTGGGTCTTCCTCAACCTGAAATAGACCAGTTAAACATTACAGGAAATACTCTTAATGCAGAGAAATTTTTCTTCTGGCATGGGAAGAATTTTCTCCCCAAGAGGAAATTCTCTCTTTGAGTGCAATTTCCATAAAACAAGAGGCCCACGGGCTGCTCACCTGAGTGGCATAGCGAGTGTAGATATGCAGATGTTATGTAACATTTTTCCAATCCTGTCATCGCAACTAATGAAAAGATCATCCTTTAAGCAGTTCTTAATTTTGAAGAAGAATATTATATATGGCATGACAGTCAATGGAGCATGATCATTTGAACAAACTCTCAATCACATTTCAACAGTAGGATCAATGTGAAATTTGGTTGCAATTGCCTAAGTGGTTTCTGAAGAATCATGATTTTATGCATGTAAACAACACAGTGGCAGGAAAATATAATAAACATAAACAAGACAGTAGCCATCTTAGATTTCCAATCAGAATGATTTTAGCTACTGTTGATCTACAAGTCACCTCGATACTTCCAATGAACTTTAAGTCAATTGCCCTTTCGGTTCAGGAGAAAAAGTTCAAAACAGATTTTCAAGATGGCCACCATAGCCACAATTTGAGATTTCCTATCACAAAGATTTGACCTATTTTTGATCTACAAGTCACCCCGATGCGTCCTACCAAGTTTCGAGTCAACTGGCCTTTCAGTTAGAAGAAGAAAAGAAAAACAGATTTTCAAGATGGCCGCCATCTTGGATTTCCGATCGGAATGATTTCAGCTATTTCTATATCAACAAGTCATCCCGATGCTACCTACCAATTTTTAAATCAACTGGCCCTTTGGTTCAGAAAATAAGTGAAAACAAGAGGGCCATGGGCCACGGTTCGCTCACCTGAGTGACATAGCCACTGAAGACATGCAGATGTTATGCAACATTTTTCCAATCCTATCATCGCAACTAATGGAAATATCATCATTTGAGCAGTTCTTAGTTTTGAAGAAGAATATATGGGCCTGACAGTCAATGGAGCATGGTCATTTGAATAAACTATCAATCACATTTCAATAGAAGGATCAATGTGAAATTTGGTGGAAATTGGCTTAATGGTTTCTGAAGAATCATGATTTTATACATGAAAACAACACAATGGCAGGGAAATATTATTAATATAAACCAGATGATGGCCATCTTAGATTTCCAATCAGAACAATTTTAACTACTGTTGATCTACAAGTCACTTCGATACTTTCAATATAAATGTATATGGCCCATACAAATGGGGAAGCAAATTTGACCTTGGAGGTAAAAAGGTCAAATGTCAACATAGAACCATCATTTGAGCAATTTTGGTAGATCTCCTGTCCCCCATAATTTGTGCAAAGATTAGGACCCAGGGCTTATTTGGTTATGGAGAAGAAGATTTTTAAAGGTTTTTACCATATATGGGCATGGCAGCCATTTTGATCAATGGACCATACCCATTTTAGCAATCTTTCATTCTCCTGCCCACGGAGGCTCCGCATGAAATCTGAGCAACACTGGCCTGGAGGCTTCAGAGGAAAAGCCATTTGAAATTATCAACATTTTTTCCATACAAATGTATGGGGCCCATACAAATGCATACAGAAGCAAACTTGACCTCGTCGTAAAAAGGTTAAATGTCAATGTATGACAATTATTTTAGCAACTTTGGTAGACCGCCCATTCCAGATGATATATGCAAAGATTCAGCCACAAGCCATCCTGTTTTGGAGAATAAGATTTTTAAATGTTTTTTCCCATACAAATGCATAAGGAAGCAAACTTGACCTTGCCGTAAAAAGGTCAAATGTCAATGTATGACCATTATTTTAGCAACTTTGGTAGATCCCCTGTCCCCGATGATTTATACAAACATTCAGCCCCAAAGCATCCTCGGTTCTAGAGAAGAAGATTTTTAAAGGTTTTTACCATATATGGGCATGGCGGCCATCTTGGTCAACGAACCGTGACCATTTTAGCAATCTTTTGTTCTCCCTACCTAAGGAGGCTCCATATGAAATTTGAGCAAAATTGGCCCAGAGGCTCCAGAGGAGAAGTTGTTTGAAATTCTGAACATTTTTTCCATACAAATGCATAAGGAAGCAAAATTGACCTTGCAGTAAAAAGGTCAAATGTCAATGTACGACCATTATTTTAGCAATTTTGGTAGCCCTCCTGTTCCTGAAGATATATGCAAAGATTCAGCCATAAGGCATGCTCGGTTTTGGAGAAGATTTTTAAAGGTTTTTCCCATACAAATGCATAGGGAAGCAAACTTGACCTTGCCGTAAAAAAGTCAAACGTCAACGTACGACAATTCTTTTAGCAATTTTGGTAGACCTCCCATCCCCGATGATTCCTGCAAAGGTTCAGCCCCAAGGCGTTCTCGGTCCTGGAGGAGAAGATTTTTAAAGGTTTTTACCATATATGGGTGTGGCGGCCATCTTGGTCAACGGACCGTGACCATTTTAGCAATTTTTTGTTCCCCCACCCTAAGGAAGCTCCATATGAAATTTGAGCAAAATTGGCTCAGCGGCTTCAGAGGAGAAGTCGTTTGAAAATGTTAACGGACAGACGCACGGACGAACGGATGGACGGACGCACGACGGATGAAAAGTGATCACAAAAGCTCATCCTGAGCAGAGTTCAGGTGAGCTAAAAAGAGTTTCAAGATGGCGGCCATGACAGCCATCTTGGATTTCCAATCCAAACAATTTAAGCTATTTTAGATCTACAAGTCACCCGAATGCTTCCTACCAAGTTTTGAGTCAAATGGCCTTTCAGTTCAGGAGAAGAAGCGAAAAATAGATTTTAAAGATCGCTGTCATGGTGGCCATTTTGGATTTCTGATTGGAACGATTTTATCTATTTTTGATCTACAGGTCACCCTGATGCTTCCTACCTAGTTTAAAGCCAATAAGCCTTTCGGTTCAGGAGAAGTGGAAAATACATTTTCAAAATGGCCGCCATGGTGGCCATCTTGGATTTCCAATCCGAACGATTTTAGCCATTTTTAATCTATAAGTCATCCCCATGCTTCCTACCAAGTTTCAAGTCAATTGGCTTTTGGGTTTAGGAGAAGAAGCGAAAAAAAAATTTTTCAAGATGGCAATCTTGGATTTCGGATAGCATGGTTTTAGCTATTTTTAATCTACAAGTCACCCTGATGCTTCCTACCAAGTTTGGAGTCAATTGGCCTTTTGGCTCAGGAGAAATAGCGAAAAATAGATTTTCAAGATGGCGGCCACGGCGGCCACCTTGGATTTCCAATTGGAATGATTTTAGCGACTTTTGATCTATAAGTCACCCCGATGCTTCCTACCAAGTTTCGAGTCAATTGGCATGGCGGCCATCTTGAATTTACGATTGGCATGATTTTAGCTATTTTTGATCTGTTTTTTTTTTTTTTTTGCTGTTGTTTTTAACTCACCTGAGCACGAAGTGCTCATGGTGAGCTATTGTGGCCAGTCAATGTCCGTCATCCATCGTGCGGCGTCAACAATTGTTTTAAAATCCTACTCCTCCTACACCCCTGGGCCAATTGACTTGATACTTGGTAGGAATCATCTGGGTGACTTGTAGATCAAAAATAGCTAAAATCTTTCCGATCGGAAATCCAAGATGGCCGCCATGGCTGCCATCTTGAAAATCTATTTTTCGCTTCTTCTCCTGAACGGAAAGGCCAATTGACTCCAAACTTGGTAGGAAGCATTGGGGTGACTTGTAGATCAAAAATAGCTAAAATCGTGCCGATCAGAAATCCAAGATGGCCACCATGGCAGCCATCTTGAAAATCTATTTTTAGCTTCTTCTCCTGAACCGAAAGGCCAATTGACTCCAAACTTGCTGGGAAGCATCAGGGTGACTTGTAGATCAAAAATAGCTAAAATCATGCCGATCGGAAATCCAAGATGGCAGCCATGGCAGCCATCTTGAAAATCTATTTTTTGCTTCTTCTCCTAAACCCAAAAGCCGATGCTTCCTACCATGTTTGGAGTTAATTGTTTTTGACCCCAAATGAACTTGATCTAGAACTCATCAAGACAAACATTTTGAGCAAGACTCATGATGATTTGATCATTGCTTCAAAATGTGACTGCTAGAGTGTTAACAAGGTTTTCCTTTGATCTGGCCTGGTGAACTACTTTTTGACCCCAAGTAGCCCATTTTCGAACTTGACCTAGAAATCATCAAAACAAACATTCTGAGTAATATTCATGATAATTACTTCAAAAATATTACCTCTAGAAAGTTAACAAAGTTTTCCATTGATTTGGCCTGGTGACCTAGTTTTTGATCCCAAGTGACCAAATGTCGAACTTGACCTAGAAATCATCGAGACAAACATTTTGAACAGGATTCATGATGACTGCTTAAAAAATGTGACCTCTAGAGTGTTAACAACATTTTCCTTTGATTTGACCTGGTGACCTAGTTATTGACTCCAAGTGACCCAGTTTCAAACTTGACCTAGATTTCATAGGGGCAACCATTCTGAGCAAGTTTCATCAAGATTGGGTAAAAACTTTGACCTCTTAGAGTGTTAACAAACTAATTGTTAACGACAGACGATTGACGATGGTGATCACAACAGCTCACCCTTAACTTTGCTCAGGTGACCTAACAAGCCTCGCCCCCTGGCTGCCATGTTTTTTGACGAATCATGACAGCTTGTGCAATCTTGGTAGAGGGTCACCAAAGGAATATTCCTGCAGTTATATTGAAATCAGTCCAGTGGTTTCTGACAAGAAGATTTTTAAAGTTTTCTATATAGATATATAGGGAAAATAAGCCCCACCCCCTAGCAGCCATGTTTTTCGACGAATCATGACAGCTTGAACAATCTCGGTAGAGAGGGTCACCAAAGGAACATTTCGAAATTTGTCCAGTGGTTACTGACAAGAAGATTTTTAAAGTTTTTTTTTTCTTTTGTTTTTCTTTTGGTTGCCATGGCAACCAGAATTCTGCTTAGATTCCGATTCTTTGAACAACTTTCAGTTAGTACTTCCAAATGATCATTTGTGTAAAGTTTGGTTTAAATTGGCCCAGTGGTTTAGGAGGAGATGTCAATCGTTGACAGACGACGGACAACAGACAGCTGGCCTATCAAAATAGCTCACCTTGAGCACTACCTGCTCAGGTGAGCTAAAGAAGGTTAACCAAAAGTTTGTGTTTGAGGTTTTACAGCCTAGTCAACCCAATGGGGTCATGTTGAGCACAATCAGTTTACCTAACCACATATTTAATGGGCAGGTTTAGTCCTCTGAGCAGTTAACCAGTATTGTGCACATTCTTTTGCCAGAAACTGACAACCCTTTCTTGAATCAGCGGAAGGGAGAGGATGACCCTAGAAAACATTTCATGATCAATCTCAACGAAAGAATGTTGCCAACCCAGTCAAACCTGCAGCTTCCTGATCACTAGTCAGACACGCATCCAACTGAGCCACCGAGGCTGGTAAATTTTTCTGTGAAAAACCTGGCCAATAAATGTTGTTTTTCTATTAAATCTGTGTTTAAAAACTGCTCAGTTATACATCTTATGAATTCTGTTTGCATCTGATGGAAGACATTCGAGTTTATGGAAACCAATTTTTCACACACGTCATAAAGAGCCATAACTCACTAAATATTCTCATACAATCCTTTAAGATCTTCTCAATATCAGATGCACACATCAAATTTCAATAAAATCCCGGATATAGATGTTATTACACAGAAACAAATTACCATTCAACGGAAGGATGTTTTTGATTGATTGTGTTGGGGTTTAACGACACGTCAACCCTTGAGGGTCATTTTGTGTCGTCTCCCAGAGAAAGGGAGAAAAGAGATAGAAGAGAGAGTAGAGGAGATGAAAGAGAGGGACAGGGAAGAAAGAGGAACAGGAAAGAAAGTTAAGAAACAGAAGAAATAAAAACATTCCCCCTCTACCCTTACCCACTACAAGGATAGCAGGCCTTGCCCAACTGTAAGCCAATATCAGCTGGACGCCCCAGTGATGTAAGATACACAGCACCTTCGCACCTGTACGTATAGACAAATGCACAGAAATCCAGCTGGAAAACCTAATACCCAACCACTTTTATGTAGAGGGGTATATCAACCAAGAAAATAAAATGGCCTATTAGATGAATATAATGAAAACAAATACTTACATCTGCAGAAAAGTAATGATCTATTATTTCATAGGCTAGTTTATAAATATCTTCATTCTCATGATTTTGTAAGTTTTCTATTTTGTCAAGACCTGAAATTTCAGAAAAAGACATTTGTTACATGCAAGTGTAACATTACTCAACTATACACACAAAAAAAAAATAAAAAAATAAAAAAATAAAAATAAATAAAATAAAACAAGTGGGCCCTGTATCATTCACCTGATCCATATTGTACAAATGAAATGGTAGGTAATGTAAGTGGAGTGGAAGGTTTGAGCAATTTTGGTAGACTGTGACCCAAGGAACATTTCAGTGAAATCATTTCAAAACAGTCTAGCTGTTTAAGAGGAGGTTGTTTTAACCCTTGTCCTGCTGAACCCGGATATACCCTACCTTTGCAAACAGTGTAATATTCCTGTGAAATTATTTTCAAATCTGTCTAGTCTTTTAGAGGAAGATTGTTCTGTTTTAAGCCCTTGTGGCCATTTTGCTCAGCAGAGTGGCAGCCATCTTGGATATCTGAACTGAACTATTTTAGCAATTCTAAATCTCCATGTCTCCCAAGTGCCTCCCACAAGTTTGGGCTCAATCCGGATTCGGCAGCAGATGTGGTTTGAAGATTTTCAAGATGGCCTTCTTGGATATCGAAACAGACAAATTGTAGCAATTCTGAATTTATATGTCACTTCAATGCCTCCCATCAAGTTTCAGCTCAATCCATCTTATGGTTTAGGAGATGTGGTTTGAAGACTTTCCAGATGGCGGCTGTGGTGGCCACCTTAGATATCTGACTGGAATGATTTTAGCAATTCTGAATCTTTATGCCTCCCATCAAGTCCGACTTAAGGTTTGTGGGGGAATCTCTATGTCACTCCGATGCCTCCGATCAAGTTCTGGTTCAATCCAACACACAGCAGGCTTTCAAGAGACTTTTGGTGAAAAAGTAGGAGCCTCAAATATATGTCCAAACCATATGCACATCTTCAGACCATGCAGAAAATGCATGCAAAGTTTCAAAAAGACTGGTCACAAACCTAAAGGAGACACTCACTCTACATATACACTACTGAGACAAAAATGAAGTTTTTAAAAGTAAAACATATTTTAACAATAAATACTAAACCTATAGATAATGTGCTATATTCTATTCTGCCCATACCTTCCACAGAAAGAACGACAGAAATGCCGTCCCATACAGTCTTAATCCAAAAGTCCCTTAGGCAGTCACCTGTGTGACGTCACTCCCGCTCTTTCGATCACGTGTCAGTTTCTTTGATGTAGAGCCCTAAAGGGGTTAGAGCTAAGCGGGGATAGGGAAGTAGGATTATCTTATCTAACGGTTAAGTATTGATTGTTAAAATATGTTTTACTTTTAAAAACTTCATTTTAACTGCACAATACATTAACCTATAGATAATGTGCCAGAATTCACAGATTAGGTGGGAAGGAGCTCTCAATTCTAACACAAAAAAGATAGGTCCCTCCACTTCTGGATTAAGACTCGGGAAACTCTAGAATAAGCTAAATCTTAATATAACTTCTAAGAGTAAGCTCATTCCAAAATACATATAAGGTATAAAAGACCTTAATATATGTATAAGGTTTGGAGGCTGTTAATCTTAATTAAGCATCCAAGGTACTATTAACTTTAACTTGCCCCCCCCCCCTCCCCCCCGCCCCCCCACCCCCCTTTTTGGGCCACAGCAATTGGGCCCAAATTAAGCAGGTTTGAAGTTGCTGAGACATATCCCTTAGATAAAGCTTAGCAATATAGAATATAGATTCCATATTGAGCTGGCCTCGGTGGCTCAGTTGGATGCGCCGTCCGACTGGAGACAAGGAGGTCGGGGGTTCAACCCCCGCCGAGGTCGGCAACAGTCTTTCGTGGAGATTGATCATGAAATATTTTCTACGGTCATTCTCTCCCTTCAGCTGATTCAAGAAGGGCAGTTGTCAGTTTCTGGCGAAAGAATGTGCACAATACTGGTTAACCGCTTAGAGGACTAAGCTTGCCCAGTAAACGTGTGGTTAGGTAAACTGACCACGCTTGACATGACCCCACTGGGTTGACTGGGCCGTAAAACCTCAACACAAACAAAGATTCCATATTGCTGTTGGAATCTCCTTGAGTGAAACTTATGGAAAAAAAGGCCCAAGGGGAAGATAGAGCCCTAACTTCATGGGCCTATCTTTAAGAAGGGAAAGTCTTACGGGTGAGTTTCCTGTAGGCAAATTTAATATTATCAGAATCCATCTCGAAACAGAGGATTCAGAAACATCTTGTTTGCCTCTCATTGATAAAAATATTCTAGTTCTATTTGACGATAAGGTCTAGTGATTTAAGATAGAATTTAATGCTCCTATCTGTCATAAAAGTCTATCCACATATTCCCTTTGCATATATGGGATAAATTAAGGATAAGAATATGAGCTGGGCAAATGGATAGAATCCGATTCCTAGTCATAAGCTCAGTTTGAACTATCAGTGATCCATCAGACTGATTAAATCTAAATGATTTGAATACACTGCCACAGCCTGAATGTTGCTACATCTTCAGGCAGTGGCCAAAGCTAAAGAAAGGCTGTTTTCTTCATATTACGTGGAGATAGAAGCCTTATGTTAAGCTTCATATGAGGCTTTCTATAGTCCGATTAAGAGCCAAAATAGATCCTATTAAGGATCTAATAGATCTTTGTACAGTGCGTTTTAATTCAAAGATCTTATTAGTTCTGACAAGACCGGTTAGAATCCGATTCTATAGCCAGTCTGATTCTAGAAAGTACTAAATATTAAATATCTATAGCTCTTACAAGTGCTACTATAGCTCTTACAAGTGCTAATGTGAAAATTTCACACAGATAAAGGTAAAAGAGGAAATCGGCTGTAAAAGGAATTAGGGGCCGAGACCTAATAAACCTTCCTTCTATGACACCGACTGGTATATACGATCCATTTCGCGTCATAGGGTATCTGAGTTGATGTTCGCCTTGATTTAGAGATGAAAATTGCCATGTTCGCAAATTTTATCTCTAACTGATTGCTTGATAACTCCCATACGTTACGGTTGAGTAATGGGAGATTTTGATGTTGAAACTTTCCTTGATGGAAGATGAATTGGAGCTGAGACAAGTAGTTGTAGAACCTCTGAGAACCATGTTTGTTGCGGCCAAAAAGGTACTACAAGAACCATTCTGGACTGAGACTGGCATACCTGGATCAGGACAGAAGGAGTTAGTATGTTGTTGGAAATGCATAAGCATACATAAAGTGGAAGTCTGTTACTGAAAACGTATCGCAAACAAATCCATATTGGAATGTTTGGACCTTTGAAAATTGAATTCGGTATCAATTATTTTATTTATTTTTTTTTATTCTCTTTGACTGTTTGTTTCTGATTGATACGTATGTATCAAACATTGAATTTGTTTGATATATGACGAATCTAAGCGACAATATGATGTTTTAGTCACCACTGGAGGATATTCCATACCTCTCCTCATAGGTTGGGATAATATGTTCCTCCTTGCTTATTATCAGCGCATTAAGGATGGCCTTTATCTCCAGTATTTGATATGGAATTGGAATTCCAACCATAGACCGTGAAAGGGGAAAAACATTCCATATGAGATTCCCCTGATCTTAGACCGTGAAAGGGGAAAACATTCCGTATGAGATTCCCCTACCGACGAGCATCTGAAAAGAGGAAAAATTTGGTGTCTGGAGGGTGAATAGACAAACCTTGAACTAAACGATTGGTGTTAATCCACCATTTTATGTGGAGTTTGATAATAGTGTTAATCGTAACCCGATGATCTAAGGATAAAAGGTTTACAGACTGACAATAGGCAGATTTGCAGAGTCTGCCTATAATTCAAGTCTGTTGGTGTATTGAATTTTCCCAATATTATTTGAAAGAAAGTTCGTGCCGAATCAGAGTTAAGAGAGAATTGTTTGATGGTCAGAATAAGAGCTTTACTCGGTTCGCTGGTACTCTGACGTTAGAATTCTATACCTAACAGAGCATTCGTGTTGGTATGAACATTTCGAACGGTAAGACCGTGCGCAGAAAAACCTGATATTGGTAGACGAATCAAAAAAATTTCTGGATTTCAGATGAATCAGAACATGTATATTCATCATTTAGATATCTGGAAACAGACCTACCTCGGTAATAATCGACTGACTTACTGATTTGATTGTTTCCATCTTAAAATGCTTTGTTTATAACAAATTAGTAGGAATTTTCTATTATTGAGCATAACTTCCGTTTCCGTTTGCACTAGTAAAAGCCGGTACTAATAATACCCGAGAGAAAAAACCGCGAGTTCTCGGGTTCCATACTCTTTCATTTCCCGTTTCTTGAGCTGTTTGCGATCTCTTCTCGCCATAATGGGGGAAAATTGAATCAGATCTGAGATATTTTCTATTTCATCACTGATTCGTAATACAATATATTCTTCACATTGCCTTGACCTTTGACAAACTGAGTTGGACAATGGGATGATTCATTTAAATATAATTATATGCTATTTTGAGGAGGTAAACTGTTCGCAACGTTAATACCCTCTAAGTGATTGTGACAGTTTCTCAACAGTTCAAAAGTCAATTTAATAAGTAGACAGACTGTATATAATATGTAATTATGGCAATAATAATCAGTCTCGTACTGGATGAATTAATGCCTTAACTGAATATCTACTTATTTGTCTATTCCAAGGGTCCGAACAAACTTTGATTGGCATGGACCCTTGTAATAGATGAAAGTAATAGAGGAATTAGAGATAGTCGAAGATAATTATTCCTCAATATTATTAGAACTTAATATTATGGATAATACAGACCCATACTATACGTAGATTAGGTCTAGCTGCTTATAATTCATATGGTTTTGAATCGTGACCGCAAGAAAATGTTAAATTATTATTCTCAGAGGAAGAATTTTCAGCAAAATAAATTCCATAACTGAGAAATAAATTATCTGGAACATTACTCTCGTAAGCTTAGATGATCCAGAAAAGTTAAGGCAAGGTAAAAGAACATATCGAATAATTATGCCTTAATGATAACATGTAATTTTCTTATTATTAATTTATTTATTTCAGAGTTCAGACAGGACACGACTGACCTAGACTCTTGTTAAAGTATAATATGGAAAGACAGCATAACAGACCGGCTATTTTCCATATTCATAAGAAATCTGTACCTCAACTAGACTTCTATGGTACTCGTTGAAAACTAGAGAGGTTGTTAATTAATTAACTCTTAATTATTTCTATTATATATAAAAGAAAATTTATTAGAGTATTAACATAATTCTAATAAATTAATTCCTAATTATTAAAGGATCAGTTATCTAATTCGTTTAGATTTATGACACCTAAGTATATAATATTAAGGGAAAGCAGAGGATCGGTTACTGCTTTCTAATATCTTCCTAATTTCCTAGATTGCATGCTGATACGTATCGCGAGCATGTGGAAACTGCAGGAAGAAGAAGAAGAAATAATTAAATTTCGTGTATATATTTTTTTTTTTCTTCATAAATAACGATTGTGACTTCATTAATTGCTCAATACCAGATAAGGGTCTTGCCGGAGTATGCTCCAGGGTAGATCTTGGGCATAACTCCAGAGGCAGAAGCCTAAAAACCTCAATGATTGCCCTGTCAAAGGAACAGGTTTCAATCTTGATATCGGAACCTGAATCCCTTGAAGGGCGAGGTATGGTCAGTTCAGATGTCATTGTCTGAACAGTAGGTATATCCTCAGGCTGTAGAACTTGCGGGTTCTGTACAGCCTGTGGTTCTTTCCAGCTAATGCAATAGATAAACAGAAGTTATTTTGAACTATTGATAGAAGTAAACTCCTATATAATTGGTCAATGAATTCAGATTCATTTACCATAGATATATATATATATATATAACTAGAATCCTAAGTCTAATTCGTAAATGACTGGACAGAATTCTATGGAATAAGTGGTTGCCTGGTGTTTGAACCTAACCCTGTCATTCTATAACCTGTATCCACTGATTTGACTTGTCTATGATGATCTATGAACAGTAATACGTTGTTCGGGAACTAGTGACCGCTACCCAGTCACGTTGTTCGGGAACTAGTGACCACTACCCAGTCACTAGTAGTCCGACACTAGTCCACGTAACTACTGCTAGATGAAAAGTGACTAATAATCCGACACAATGACCGGACGCTAGTACTAGTAACTATTGCCCGGTAGCATTCACTAGTGAATGGACTTAATGACCAGACACCAGCATTCGTAACTACAGGCCTGTGACAAGTCACTAGTAATTCTACACGTTGACCGGACACTAGAGATCGTAATTATTGCAGGTAGACGTTACTAGTAATCTGTAACAATGGCTGGACACTAATACCCGTAACTATTGCCTGGTAGTATTCACTAATGAATGGACTCAATGATCGGACACTAGTACTCATAACTGTTTGCTCGGTGAAAGGTCACTAATAATCTGAGACAATGACCGGACACTAGTACTCGTAACTATGCCTGGTCGGTGCCCGGTGATGGTAGGCTATAAGTCTCTTTCTTGCCCATTTGCCCGGTGGTCGGTGATTGCCAGGTGGCTGGTGCCCAGTGACCGGGCATGCCCGGTCGGTCAGATGTGTCTTCTTCTCCATTCGGCGATTGGCCGGTGGGTCGGTTGTGGGAAGCCCGGTGACCGTTGCCAGGTGGCCTGTGGACTTGTACTCCCTTGGGTACAAGTACCCAGGGAGTTGCCACCAATATAGGTCTTTCCCTGGCTAGTACCGCCATGTGGGGCAGTGCTCCCATGTTTATTTTTCCTCTCTTCTGAGGAAACAGACGGATTTGAGACTTCTTCCTCGACGCCATAGCTTCTTTCTGGCTGAGTAAGTTCTTCTATTTCTGCTATGATCCAGACTGCATTGGACCAGCTACTGCATGTAGAACAGCTGGCTTTCCTGAAACAACGAGAACAACTAATACATTTGTTGTGATTATACTAGTGACCACAATCACCGCAATGAATAGTCATGAAAGTCGCGAAAACTCATTACGAGAAATGAGTGAATTAATTTTAAAAACTTTGCATGAAAAGTGAAAGGTATGACAGAGGATCAAAAGAAAGACAAAGAATTAAATTTCAACCGGAGGAAAAGGAAGAAAAAGAATTTTTTCACCCGGAGAAAAAATCCATGTTTACTTTCTTTGTTCCACAGAAAAGAAACTGACATGTGATCAAAAGAGCGGGAGTGACGTCACACAGGTGACTGCCTAAGGGACTTTTGGATTAAGACTGTATGGGACGACGTTTCTGTCGTTTTTTTCTGTGGAAGGTATGGGCAGAATAGAATATAGCACATAATCTATAGGTTAATGTATTGTGCAGTTAAAATGACTAAGCTCACAATGTTGAAATAGTTACAAAAACTGATCTGAGTTTTATGTCTAAACCCTGTGCAAATCTTTAAACCTGTAGGAAGAGTTGGACACACAAGAAACCTACTCTATGCATACTACTGAAGCAAAAAATGGCTATTAAAGTTCAAAATAAAATTGTGACAAAAATCAATCTAAGATTTATGGCCAAAGGATATGCACATTTTCAGACTATGTAGAAAATGCCTGCAAAGTTTCAAAAAGATCCACCAAAAACAGTTATTTCATAACTCCAAAAAAAAAAAAAAAAAAACACACCAAAAAGTCTAAGTTAAAAATGCAATAAAAAGTGATAAAAAATAATTTCAGAATTCTGAAAAAAAACAAAACAATATGCATATCTTCAGACCATCCTAAAAGTGTGCGTAAAGTTTCAAAAGGATCGGCCTGAAAATGTAGGAGGAGTTGCGCGTACAAGGTACATACTCCCTATACATTTCAGTAGTATTAGGGCTCGAAAAAAGTCTAAGTTAAAAATGCAAAAAATGTAATAAAAAATAATTTCAGGATTCTGAAAAAAAACAATATGCATATCTTCAGACCATCCTAAAAGCGCCTGTAAAGTTTCAAAAGGATTAGCCTAAAACTGTAGGAGGAGTTGCGCGTACAAGGTACATACTCCCTATACATTTCTGCAGTATTAGGGCTCGAAAAAAGTCTAAGTTAAAAATGAAAAAAATGTGATAAAAAATAATTTCAGGATTCTGAAAAAACAACATGCATATCTTCAGACCATCCTAAAAGCACCTGTAAAGTTTGAAAAGGATTGGCCTAAAACTGTAGGAGGAGTTGCGGGCAGAAGGTATATACTCCCTATACATTTCTGTGGTATTAGGGCTCGAAAAAAGTCTAAGTTAAAAATGAAAAAAATGTGAAAAAAAAAATAATTTCAGGATTCTGAAAAAACAATATGCATATCTTCAGACCATCCTAAAAGCGCCTGTAAAGTTTGAAAAGGATTGGCCTAAAACTGTAGGAGGAGTTGCAGGCAGAAGGTACATACTCCCTATACATTTCTGTAGTATTAGGGCTCGAAAAAAGTCTAAGTCAAAAATGAAAAAAATGTGATAAAAAATAATTTCAGAATTCTGAAAAAACAATATGCATATCTTCAGACCATCCTAAAAGCGCCTGTAAAGTTTAAAAAGGATTGGCCTAAAACCGTAGGAGGAGTTGTGGGCAGACGAATGGTGGGGGTGCTGACAGACGGATGGACGGACACTCAAAATTTTAGAGAGTATAACATAATACCCCCATCATTTTTTGGGTGGCAGAGCATAAAAACTGTAAGAGGAGTTGCATACACAATGTACCCATTATCTATACAATTTCAGATTGAAAAATGACTAAATCGAAGACGCAGAGAAACTAACAAAAATAATTTCAGGAAAATACCAAAAGCACATGCATATCTTGAGACCATGACAAAAATACCTGCAAAGATTCAAAAAGACCATTTCACAACTGCAGAAGGAGCTGTGTCCATAAGGTACCCACTATCTATACTGTTTTTGAACTCGAAAAATAACTTAAGTTCAAAACCCAGAAAAAGTGACAAAAATAGTTTCAGGAATACACAAAAAGTACAACAAAAAAAACAAAACAGCATACATTTGTTTGCTCTGGAGGCCATTTTGTTCAGCAGAGCGGAACAAATTAAGCAATTTTGTAAAGGGTCATTAGAGGCACACTTCTGTAAAATTGTTTTGAAATCTGGTCATTTGTCAAGAAGTAGATGTCGTTTTAAGGTTATTATAATTTTAGCTCTGGCAGCCATTTTGTTCAGCAGATCGGAAAGATTTTTGCAATTTGGGTTAAGGGTCATAAGCGTAACATTTCTGTCAAATTATCTTGAAAACAGGCCATTGGCCTAGGAGGAGAGGTTGTTTAAAAGTCTTTCCATTTTAAGCTCTGGTGGCCATTTTGTTCAGCGGAGCAGAACGATTTTAGCAATTTTGTTAAAGGCTCATAAGAGAGAAACATTTTTGTGATTTTTTTTTTTTAAATTGGGCCACTGACCTAGGAGTAGATGTCATTTAAAGGTTTTTCTATTCTTAGCTCTGGCAGTCATTTTGTTCAGCCAAGCGGAAAGATTTTTAGCAATTTTAGTATAGGATCACATGAATATTTCTATGGAATTATCTTTAAATCAGGCCATTGGCCTAAGCAGAGATGTTGTTTAAAGTTGTTTTTTTTTTTTCTATTTTTAGCTCTAGCAGCCATTTTTTTCAGCCCAGCGAAAAGATTTTAGCAATTTTGGTTCAGCGTCATATCAGGAACATTTCTATGAAATTTGTTGTTTAAAGGTTTAAAGGTTTTTCTATTTTTAGCTCTGGTGGCCATTTTGTTCAGCTGAGTGGAACGATTTTAGCAATTTTGGTAAAGGGCCACATGAGTAACATTTCTTTTAAATTATTTTGATATAAGACCAGTTGCCAAGGAGGACATGTCGTTTATTTTTCTACTTTTAGCTCTGGTGGCTATTTTGTTCAGCCTAGCAGAACAATTTTAGTAATTTTGGTAAAGAGTCTTAAGAGTAACATTTCTTTGGAATCATTTTGAAATTGGGACATTTGCCTAGGAGGAGTTGTTGTTTGAAGGTTCTTTTATTTTTAGCTCTGGCGGCCATTTTGTTCAGCGAATGGAACCATATTAGCAATTTTAGTACAGGGGCAAAGATGAGTATTTCTGTGAAATTATTCTGAAATTGGGCCATTGGCCTAGGAGTACATGTCCTTTATAGGGTTTTCTATTTTTAGCTCCAGTGGCCATTTTATTCAGCCGAACTGAACCATTTAGGCAATTTTGGTAAGACGGTCACCCAAGGAATATTCCTGTGGAATTATTTCAAAATCCATTCACCAGTTTAGGAGATGTCATTTAAAGGTTCTATTTTTTGCTCTGGTGGCCATTTTGTTTGGCGGAGCAGAACCATTTGAATAATTTTGGTAGAGGGTCACCCTGGGAACATTCCTGTGAAATTATTTCAAAATCCATTCACTTGTTTAGGAGAGTATGTCGTTTATAGGTGTTTCTACTTTTAGCTCTGGTGGCCATTTTGTTTGGCGGAGTGGAACCATTTGGGCAATTTTAGGCAGAGGGTCATCCAAGGAACAGTCCTGTGAAATTATTTCAAAATCCATTTACCGTTTTAGATGTCCTTTAAAGGTTTTCCTATTTTTAGCTCTGGTGGCCATTTTGTTTAGTGGAGCAGAACCATTTGGGCAATTTTGATAGAGGGTCACCCATGGAACATACCTGTAAAATTATTTTACTAGAAAAATGCCTAATGGCATTATGGACGTTTTTCCCCACTGAGGAATAAAGGTAACATATCACTTTGAGAAAAAGGTTAACCAAAAGGTAAACCTCGGACGATGCCTGACTGCCCAGACATCGCTATTTTAAAGGACAGTATTTTCCCGTGAAAACCCCCATCCAAAAATAAAATTTTATCCAAAAAATACTGGTAACTGATGTGGTCACTGGGAAGTACGACAGCGTGTCAATAAATAACCAGCCTATCCCATTTCCGATGGACCGAGACAGTCACTATTTTTATGCTTTGTTTCAATATATGTTTTATACATGGGTACAAAATTGCACACGTATCGAGTCATTCTTTAATAAGATATTGAATGTCAAACATGGCTAGTGATGCAAAGGCATGCTTTTCATCTAAAGTTGAGTACCATGCTGTAATTCGGTACTTGTATTTAAAAGGTAAAACAGGCAAGGAAATACACGGCGAGTTAGCTGATGTTTATGGGTCTTCTGCACCATCTTATGCTCAGGTTAAATTCTGGGTAGGGGAATTCAAACGCGGTAGAACATCTTTAGAAGATGAAGCCAGGTCTGGACGCCCACTGGATGCCACCGACGAAGAAATGTGTAAGAAAGTTCGGGATCTGGTATACTCTGATAGGCGAATTCAGGTGGAACAAATAGTGCAGGCATTAGGCATTTCACATGGTAGCGTTTTAACAATCTTACATGATCGTTTAGGTATGCGCAAGCTAACAGCCCGTTGGGTCCCCAAATCCCTTAGAAATGAGCAAATGGCAACCAAAGCATCAGTATGCAGCGCCTTGTTGAAGAGTTTTAGGTCAAAAAATGATTTTCTTTTGTGTCTGGTGATTGTAGATGAGACTTGGGTTCATTATTATGAGCCAGAGAATAAAGCTCAGAGTTGTCAGTGGGTAGGGCCTGGGTCCCCGAGGCCAAAGAAGTTCAAGATGCAACCATCTGCTGGCAAGGTGATGGCCACAGTATTTTGGGACGCAAAAGGCGTTATTATGTTGGACTTTTTACCCAAGAGAAGTACAATAACTGGAGTGTACTATGCAAACTTGTTAGACCAGCTGAGAACCGCCATCCGTGAAAAACACGGAGGTAAACTCTCTAAAGGTGTTTTGCTGCAACAGGACAACGCGTGAGTCCACACTTGTAAAGTTGCAATGGATGCTGTAGAGTGAAACGGGTATGAATTAATACCACATCCTGCCTATTTGCCTGACCTAGCTCCTAGCGACTTCTTAATATTCCCAAACTTGAAAAAGGATATCCATGGACTTCATTTCCAGTCTGATGAAGAAGTCGTGACGGCAGTTGAGGAGTGGGTCAATGGAAAGGACCCTGACTTTTTCAGTTCTGGGCTGATGGCACTTGAACACCGTTGGTCTAAGTGCATCACACTAGAGGGCAATTACATCGAAAAAGAAGAGGTGGATCTCAACCGGATATAAGTGAGGCTGACTCACCCTCGTATATAGAAGAAGTATACAGAAGAAGCTCAGCAACTGAAGCTACAACCTGCATAATATCAAAATATTTTCAAACCATTTAGAAGTTATTTGCAGAAGAATTTGCCTTAGCAATAACTAGAAAAAAGTACAAAGCAAGAGTTGTCCTTCCCGTATGAGAGTTATGGCCTTTAACGACATATCAACCCTTGTGTGTCATTTTGTGTTGTCTCCCAGAGAAAGAAAGAAAAGAGATAGTAGAGGAGATAAAAGATGTGCTTTAAAGGTTTTTCTTTTTTAACTCTGGTGGCCATTTTGTGTAGTGGAGCAGAACCATTTGGGCAGTTTTGATAGAGGGTCCCCAAGGAACACTCCGGAGAAATTATTTAAAAATCCATTCACCTGTTTAGGAGATGTCATTGAAAGGTGTTTCAATTTTTAGCTCTGGCCGACATTTTGTTTGGCAGAGAGGAACCATTTGGGCAATTTTAGTAGATGGTCACCCAAGGAACATTCCTGTGAAATTATTTCAAAATCCATTCACCAGTTTAGGAGGATATGTAAGTAAACTGCTGACAGAGGCATGACGCACGATGGCCATCGAAAGGTCACAAAAGCTCATCTTGAGCTTTTGGCTCAGCTGAGCTAAAAAAGTACTAACTTCATTGAAGTTTATGTCACACCGGCATACTAAAATGTGAAAACAAGCATCAGAAGAGTGAAAGTTGTCATCCTTGTTCAGCTCAGTGAGATAAAACAGTCAGTGAAGTGAAACTAGTTATAAAGTTTTACAGTTTGTAAATTTCATTTTGGGTGGACGCTGAGGTGGACATAAGTACACGGACTGAAACTTGCATGCCTGTCGCCCATGCTAACGCAACAAAAACAAGAGGGCCAAGATGGCCCTGTATTGCTCACCTGATTGCCAGACAAATTTTTAATCAATTGGCCTTTTGGTTCAAGAGAAGAAGTTCAACATAGATTTTCAAGATGGCGGCCATCTTGGATTTCCAAACAGAATGATTTTAGCTAATTTTGGTCAACAAGTCACCTAAATACTTCTAATGAAGTTTTGAATCAATTGGCTGTTTGGTTCAGGATAAAAAAAGTTCAAAATTGATTTTCAACATGGCTGCTAGGGAGAATATCTTGGATTTCCGATCAGATTGGTTTTAGCTATTTTTGATCTACAAGTCACCCTGATATCCTATCAAGTTTTGAGTAAACTGGCCTTTCTGTTCAGGAGCAGAAGTGCAAAATAGATTTCTACGATAGCGGCCATCTTGTATTTTCTATCGGAACAGTTTAAGGTATTTTATCTACAAGTCACCCCAAAGCTTTCTACCAAGTTTCAAGTCAATTGGCCTTTTGGTTCAGGAGAAGCGCAAAATAGATTCACAAGATAGCGGCCATGGCAGCCAACTTGGATTTCTGATCAGAATATTTTCAGATATTTTTATCTAAAAGTCACCCTGATGCATTTCCGGTTCAGGAGAAGAAGTGAAAATTAGATTTTCCAGATGGTGGCCATCTTGGATTTCCGATCGGAAAGATCTTAGCTATTTTGATCTACAAGTCATCCTGACGTTTCGTAGCAAATTTCAAGTCAATTGGCTGTACAGTTCAGGAGAAGAAGAGAAAAAATAGATTTTCAAGATAGTGGCCATCTTGGATTTCTGATGGAAACAAGTTAAGCAATTTTGATGCTTCCTATCAAGTTTCAAGTCAATTTGTCCAGGGGTGTAGGAGGAGTAGACTTTTAAAGTTAATTGTAGACGCCGCACGATGGACATTGACTGATCACAATAGCTCACCTTGAGCACTTTGTGCTCACATGAGCTAATAAGCAGAAGTAAAAGTAAGGAAAATGGCCAGATCTGGGGACATTTTTAAAACATTTTGTGGGTACTCACTGGAATTGATTTGTTGAGGCAATTCAAATGATTACACATAAGATGTTTTGGAGCAAGATGTTTGTCTTTGTGGGAGTTGGGGAGGTGCTTGTTAAGTTGTACTGAAAAAAAAACACAAAAAAACAAAGAGGGCTATGATGGCCCTAAATTGCTCACCTGTGTCCCATTGCTTTAGGTTCAGGATTATTGTATTAATTTAATTTAAATCAGGCAAGTGGTTTGTAAGATTATCAAAGTTTTCTATACAGATCATATTTTTGTACAAATATATAGGAAAAACAAGTGCTGTCCTCAATGGAGGTGGTGGGTGGTGAGGCATGTTGTGTAATTGAAAGATTTAGTGAACGGTTTCTTGAGGAACATTTGAGACAGGTTAGATCAGTGAATTCTGTTGCGACTGTTTTCTCTTCAATTTTTAAAAAAAATTGCCTATTACAATCCATCCACTGGTCAGGGAGGAGGTCATTTGAAGGTTTTTTATTTTTAGCTCTGGCAGCCATCTTGTTTATCCGAGCGGAACATTTTGAGCAATTTTGGTAGAGGGTCACCCATGGAACATTCATGTGAAATTATTTCAATATCCATCCACTGATTAAGGAGGAGAAGACATCAAAAGGTTTTTCTATTTTTAGCTCTGGCTGCCATTTTGTTCATCTGAGCAGAACGGTTTAAGCAATTTTGGTAGAGGGTCATCCAAGGAACATTCAAGTGAAATTATTTCAAAATTCATCCACTGGTTAAGGAGGGGAAGTCATTTAAAGGTTTTTCTATTTTTAGCTCTGGTGGCCATCTTGTTCATTTGAGCGGAACCCTTTGAGCATTTTTGGTAGAGAATTACCCAAGGAACATTCATGTGTAATTATTTTAAAATCCGTTCACCGGTTAAGGAGGAGAAGTCATTTAAAGGTTTTTCTATTTTTAGCTCTGGCGGCCATCTTGTTCATCCGAGTGGAACGGTTCGAGCAATTTTGGTAGAGGGTCACCCAAGGAACATTCCTGTGTAATTATTTCAAAATCCATCCACTGTTTAAGGAGAAGTCGATTAAGGAGAAGTCGTTTAAAGGTTTTTCTATTTTTAGCTCTGGCTGCCATAGTGTTCATAGAAGTAGAACGGTTTGAGCAATTTTGGTAGAGGTTCACTCAAGGAACATTCACGTGTAATTACTTTAAAATACGTTCACTGGTTAACAAGAAGTCGTTTAAAGGTTTTTCAAATTTTATCTCTGGCGGCCATCTTGTTCATCCGAGTGGAACGGTTTGAGCAATTTTGGTAGAAGGTCACCCAAGGAACATTCCTGTAAAATTATTTCAAAATCCATTCACCGGTTTAGGAGATGTCTTTTAAGAAAATTGTTGACAGATGGACGACACACGATGGAGGAAGACTGCTCACAAAAGCTCACCTTGAGCCTTTGGCTCAGGTGAGCTAAAAATGGACTAGAACCTAACATCAAAGTATTAATGAAAAATGTCAATAAGCAGCACTTATTCGATCTTGAAAATAAAGTCAAGGTCACCAAAATCTAATAAAACCAGCAATAGGTTAAAAAGACAGTGTGCACACAAGCTTTTTACTGCATTAACAAGGCTAACTTTTTGAGTATATATAATGTAGTGACCTTGAAAATAAGGTCAAGGTCACCAAAATCTAAACACTTCTTTCCCCCATCCTGATGATGTATATGTGCTAGTTTGGTCAAATTCCAGCCATTGGTTAAAGAGATAATGTGCACACAAACTTTTTACTGCATTAACAAGGCTCACTTTTTGAGTATTTATAATGTAGTGACCTTGAAAATAAGGTCAAAGTCACCAAAATCTAATCACTTCTTCCCTCCATCCTGATGATGTATCTGTGCTAGTTTGGTCAAATTCCAGCCATTGGTTAAAGAGATTGTGTGCACACAAACTTTTTTCTGCATTAAGAAATTTTTTTACAAAGGGCAATAACTCCAAGAGAATTGGCCCCTAGCCCTTACTTTCTCTTATGTAGGTACATTTTATTGATATCAATGTGTCTGCAAAAACTGATGAATATCCATCACTGCGTTTTCAAGATATTAGGAAGAACGGACGGATGGACAATGTGAAAACAGTATACCCCCCACAAACAAAGTTTGCGGGGGGTATAAAGCTATTAAGAAATTCAGGACACAGGAGACACAGACTTTTAAAAACCAAATGTGAAACAGTAACATTCTGCGTGTAAAAAATTTGAAGTCTGTGACATCAACTTAAAAGTCACTGAGGGGGTGGGTCAGGTAGTGAACAAACTTTGGACCAGTATCTTACATCAGTCCAAACATCTGCTAAATCCATACTGGAAATATAGATCTTACAAAACTTAAGACGCTAATTCCTTGAACAGCACAACAACATCTCCTGTACTTTTGTACAGCCAAGCTAGAAACAACTTGTTGGTCATAAATAGCTCTGTCTTATTTTTGTTTGTGTTGAGGTTTTACGGCCCAGTCAACCCAATGGGGTCATGCCAAGCGCGGTCAGTTTACCTAACCACACTTTTACTGGGCAGGCTTAGTCCTCTAAGCAATTAACCAGTGTTGTGCAGTCTTTCGCCAGAAACTGACCTTCTTGAATCAGCGGAAGGGAGAGAATGAATGTAGAAAATATTTCATGATCAATCTCCACAAAAGAATGTTGCCCACCTCGGCGGGGGTTGAACCCGCGACCTCCTGGTCTCCAGTCGGACGGCGCATCCAACTGAGCCACCAAGGTCAAACTGTCTTATTTGTTTGTGTTGAAGTTTTATGGCCCAGTCAACCCAATGGGGTCATGTCCAGCTCAGTCAGTTTACCTAACCATAATTTTACTGGGTAGGCTTAGTCCTCTACGCGGTATACCAGTACTGTGCTCATTCTTTCACCAGAAATTGACAACTGCCCTTCTTCATCAGCAAAAGGAAGAGAATGACAGTAGAAATTCCAGCAATCAAACATAAATCTTTGACTGTTCATTTTTCAAGCAGTTCTAAAGTATTAACTAGAGCTGGTGTTTGTAAAACACTATGCCCATACAGCCTGACTTTAACACTGGTTGGCTCCAACACTGTTCGCCCATGACGGTAATAACAGTACAAATATAAGAGATTTCAAAGTTATTTTATTAAAAGGGAAATAACTCTAAAATGGGAGATAATTCGGATGAGAAAAAAAATTAGGAATCCATATATGAAATTTCAAAACATTAGCATACATGGTTCTAAACTTATGCTATGCACATGAATGCAACAAATAGCCAAAAAGTTGCAAAGGGCCATAACTCCCAACAAAATTTCATTAAACTGGCTGAATATTTATTCAGGTACTCTGCTCCTCAGTTCCAATCAGTATACCAAATATCAAGACTCTAGCTCAAATACTTTTTGAGATATCTTGCTAACGAGATGTTATTTTATTAAAAGGGCAATAACTCTAAAATGGGAGATAATTCGGATAAGAAAAAAAATACGGGTCACCTATTTTATCATGAGGAATCCATATATGAATTTTCAAAACATTAGCAAATATGGTTCTAAACTTATGCTATGCACATGAAAGCAACAAGCTCAAATAGTCAGAAATTGCAAAGGGTCATAACTCCAACAAAATTTCATTAAACTGGCTGAAAATTTAATCAGGTGATTTCTTCCTCAGTCCCAATCAGTATACCAAATATCAAGGTTCTAACTCAAATACTTTTTGAGATATCTTGCTAACAGGATTTCAAAGTTATTTTATTGAAAAGGCAATCACTCTAAAATAGGAGATAATTCGGATAAGAACAAAGATACGGGTCACCTATTTTTTCATGAGGAAACCATATATGAAATTTCAAAACAATAGCATACATGGTTCTAAACTTATGCTATGCACATGAGAGCAACAAATGGACAAAAATTGCAAAGGGCCATAACTCCAACAGAATTTCATTAAAGGGGAACGCAAAATAAGTTGTAAGTATATCTTGGAGTAAAGTGCTTAACAAGCCATTTATTTTGGTGCAAGACTTTTCAAAAACGGCCTAGAAATAAGGAAGTTATGGTAGTTTGAATATATTTAAAATGGCAGTCAAGGATGCCGCCATATTGTAGGCTTTGTGACGTCACACAGCCCAAATTGAATATGCAAAACCAAAATTATAAAGGGTTTTTAAGAAAAATTTTGCTATAGTTTTTTTTTTTTTTTTTTATAATATTTTAATTCTAGTGACAAGCAATCATTTCCTACAAAATTAACCAGCTTTATGAGAATAACTACCTTTCTGAAACAAATTTTATTTTTTATGAAACCTCATTAAATATTCAAAATGGCGGCGCCCATACCACCAATGTTAAAATATTCAATTGTCTATAACTTCCTTAATTTTCCACCGATTTTGATCAAATTTGTGTCAAAATTCACTGTTTGTAACGTTCTTTACTTTAAAGCACAATACTTTTTAAGGTTGTGTTCCCCTTTAAATTCATTGAAAATTTAATCAGGTGATCTCCTCCTCAGTCCCAATCAATATACCAAATATCAAGACTCTAGCTCAAATACCTTTTGAGATATCTTGCTAACGAGATTTCAATGTTATTTTATTAAAAGGGCAATAACTCTAAAATGGGAGATAATTTGGATAAGAAAACAAGAGGCCCACGGGCCACGGGTCGCTCACCTGGGTGACACTGCCACTGCAGATATGCAGATGTTAAGCAACATTTTTCCAATCCTGTCATCGCAACTAATGAAAAGTTTGTTTGTTTGTGTTGAGGTTTTACGGCCTAGTCAACCCGATGGGGTCATGTCGAGCGCGGTCAGTTTACCTAACCACACGTTTACTGGGCAGGCTTAGTCCTCTAAGCGGTTAACCAGTATTGTGCACATTCTTTCGCCAGAAACTGACAATTGCCCTTCTTGAATCAGCGGAAGGGAGAGAATGACCGTAGAAAATATTTCATGATCAATCTCCACGAAAGAATGTTGCCGACCTCGACGGGGGTTGAACCCGCGACCTCCTGGTCTCCAGTCGGACGGCGCATCCAACTGAGCCACAGAGGCCAATGAAAAGATCATCATTTAAGCAGTTCTTAATTTTGAAGAAGAATATATATAAGGCATGCCAGTCAATGGAGCGTGATCATTTGAACAAACTCTAAATGGCGGCCAGCTTGGATTTAAGATCGGCACGATTTTAGCTATTTTGATCTACCAGTCACCCCAATGCTTCCTATCAAGTTTCAAGTCAACTGGCCTTTCAGTTCAGGAGAAGAAGCGAAAAATAGATTTTCAAGATGGCTGCCATCTTGGACATCCGATTGGCACGATTTTAGCTATTTTTGATCTACAAGTCACCCCAATGTCTCCTACCAAGTTTGGAGTGAACTGGCCTTTCAGTGCAGGAGAAGAAGCTAAATATAGATTTTCAAGATAGCGGCCATGGTGGCCATCTGGGATTTCGGATCAGAACGATTTTAGCTATATTTGATCTACAAGTCACCCTGATGCTTCCTACTAAGTTTCGAGTCAAGTGACTTTTGGGTTTAGGAGAAGAAGCAAAAAATAGATTTTCAAGATAGACAGCCGCCATTTGGATTTACGATCGGCATGATTTTAGCTATTTTTGATCTACAAGTCACCCAAATGCTTCCTACCAAATTTCGAGTCAACTGGCCTTTCGGTTCAGGAGAAGAAGCGAAAAATAGATTTACAAGATGGCTGCCATGGCACCCATCCTGGTTTTACGATCCGCATGATTTTAGCTATTTTTGATCTACAAGTCACCCCAATGCTTCCTAGCAAGTTTGGAGTCAACTGGCCTTTCGGTTCAGGAGAAGAAGCGAAAAATAGATTTTCAAGATGGCTGCTATGGCGGCCATCTTGGATTTCCGATAGGCATTATTTTATTAAATAGATTTTCAAGCCTGGTGGCCATCTTGGATTTCCGATCGGAATGATTTTAGCTATTTTTGATCTACAAGTCACCCCGATGCTTCCTACCAAGTATCAAGTCAATTGGCCCAGGGGTGTAGGAGGAGTTGGCTTTTAAAGCAATTGTTGACGCCGCACGACGGACGACGCATGCTAAAAACACGTCTCTATTTTTTCATGAGGAATCAATGTATGAATTTTAAAAACATTAGTATACATTGTTCTAAACTTATGCTATGCATATGAAAGCAACAAGATCAAATAGCCAGAAATTGCAAAGGGCCATAACTCCAACAAAATTTCATTAAACTGACTGAAAATCTAATCAGGTGATTTCCTCCTCAGTCCCAATCAATATACCCAATATTAAGGCTCTAGCTCAAATCATTTTTGAGATATCTGTTAACGAGATTTCAATGTTATTTTATTAAAAGGGCAATAACTCTAAAATGGGAGATAATTCGGCTAAGAAAAAAAATATGGGTCATCTATTTTTTCCCGAGGAATCCATACATGAATTTTAAAAACATTAGCATACATGGTTCTAAACTTATGCTACGCACATGAAAGCAACAAATGGCCAAAAATTGCAAAGGGCCATAACTCCAACAAAATTTCATAAAAATTGTTGAAAATTTAATCAAGTGATCTCCTCCTCAGCCCCAATCAGTATACCAAATTTTGATTTGGGTTTTACGGCCCTTTCAAGAATATTTCACTTATATCGAGCCGATCGTTCATCGAAGGTGGGCGAAAACCGGAGAACCCGGAGAAAAACCACCTGACCATCCGTAAGCAGAACTTGGCTTTCCCACATATGACCCGAGCGAGGCTCGAACCACAGCGGTGAGAAACCTAATGGATTAAGAGTCAACTCTCCTATCCACTAGGCTACGGGGGCCCGTTCAGTATACCAAATATCAAGACTCTAGCTCAAATACGTTTTGAGATACCATGCTAACGAGATTTCAATGTTATTTTATTTCAAGGCCAATAACTCTAAAATTGGAAATAATCTGGATAAAAAAAAGGGTCACCTATTTTTTCGTAAGGAATCCATATATGAAATTTCAAAACATTAGCATACCTACGAATGAATGAACAGACAAGCCAGAAGCAATATGCCCCCCAACTTTTTTCAAATTAGACTGCACAATTGATGGCACACCATTGCAAAATCCCCATGCTACTCGTTAGAAGCAAGTCTGGTGCTTCTAATGAATATTACATGTTTTTCATGGAGAAAATAAGCAAAATTTAAATAGTTTTTGGTTGAAAAAGTGTCTTATCTAGAATTATGCTTTTTTCTGGGAAAAATAAGAAAAGTATCATCAATTCATTGTTTGGTGAATTTGCTGAGACTAAACAAAGATAATTACCTCCACATTCTTCTATCATCTGACATATATGTTCAGTGTCCTCACCGGCCATTTTTAAAATATTGTTAATACCATCTAATACAACATTTACAACTTGAGTGTCTTTTACACTTAAGAGAGCACAGAAAGGGGGAATAACTCCACTCTGAACAACATACTCCACCTGCAAAAAACAACAACAAGAGAATCAGTGAAACCAAAGGATGCTACCCAAAGATGCACAGTAGTGGGAGGGTTATGTTAGTGAAAGAGTAAAATATGGTGGTCCTATACACTTTGAAGTGTGGTATGAAATCTTGGGTTCCACAGCACACAGCATTTCATTATTAGCCTACCATCATCTTGATATGACTGAAATACTCTTGAAAGGGCTGTAAAATGTAAAAGCACACATCCACATCAATGAACTAAGTGCCAGCTGTGAAAAAACTTAGGAGATAACTGCTTTCAAATTTGTCATTTGGGGAGGTAAATCGGCGGTTTTACGGTCGGAAATTTCGTTTTACGGCTCCGCGTCAGCGGAGCCGTAGACGCGGAGCCGTAAAACGTAATTTGCGACCGTAAAACCGCCGATTTACCTCCCCAAATGACAAATTTGATGCAGTTATCCCCATTCTAATGCATTTATTCATTTTTTCTATTGAAAAAATGTACTGTTTGCACAAAACGACAAGTGCTGTGAGCTGCGTAAAACCAAATGCCAGCCAATGAGAAGCGACGTTATGTGAAGATGTAGGATTTGCGACAGTATATCGCAGAATATACCGTCGCAAATTTTTGACGTTATCCAATCAGACGTCGCGTTACATACGCGAGTGCATTAGAATAAATATTATAGCTGTTGATTTGGCTATTCAAGAATGTGGTATCAATCACCAATTTTGAGAAAAAATTGAGAACTTCTGTTTGCATTTAAGAGCAAACAGCTAAACTATAAAAGCAGAGCTATAGATGACTGAGATTGTTGAACATATCTAAAATAATTTTTGTTCCTTCTCCATAAAACAAACATTGTGGTTCATCTTTAGAAGTGCTTTTACAAGGCAGTTCTCAAGAAGTTCCACAACATTCATTTTTTAAGGAAAAGTAAGAAATAATAATTTAGAATTACCATCATATACTCTGCTTATCTACAACACTGATTAATACTGAACTAAAATTCCGAGAATCGAATGTGTCGCCTGCTTAAAGCGCCAACCATTTGATATGAAAAAGGAACAAGAGGCCCACAGGCCAGGGTTCTCTCACCTGAGTGAAACAGCCACTGCAGATATGCATTTGTTATGCAACACTTTTTCAATTCTGTCATTGCAACTAATGAAAGGATCATTATATAAGCAGTTCTTGGTTTTGAAGAAGAAGAATGTGTTTTTCTACATATTCTTCTTCTACAAATTATTATTTTTTGGTTTAGGGGCTAGTTAATGCATTTTAAACGGAATGAACTTCAAAATACCTCGTAATTATGTCCAAAATAGCCCAAACATAGCCCCTACACCTTGGATGTTTGCCCAGACAGCTGTACAAACACTCAAAATTTCGGACGGTATAATAAACTTACCACTTTTTGTGGCAGGGCATAAAAATACAATTTAACCATTTTCCCATTATAAGTCAATGGGAGTGTTCTGTTGCCATGGCAACCAAACCAAGAGGCAGACCACCATAATTTTAGCTATTTTGAATTGTCCTTACCCAAGCAACTTTTGTACCAAATAATTAGAGTCATACTGCTTCTTTGGTTTCTAAGTTGTCATTTGAAAAAGTCCTTTTTTCAAAATTGAATGTTGCCGTGGCAACCAAACAAAATGGCCACCGGTCATAAAACATATAAACTGGGTAGACAATAATCAGATGATCATAACTGACAAATATGGCTCACATCACTTCACTGGTTATGGAGAAAGTGCAGTTTAACTATTTTTCCATTATAAGTCTATGGAAACTTTCTGTTGCCATGGTAACCAAACTAAGAGGCAGACCGCCAAACTTTTCGCTATTTGGAATTGTCCTTAGCCAAGGAACATTTGTGCCAAATTAGAGTCCTACTTCAGTGCTTCAGTGGCTTTGAAGGAGTTGCCATTTAAAAAATTCATTTCTTTTTTAAATTTTATGTTGCCATGGCAACCAAACAAAACTGCTACTGGTCATCAAACACATAAACTGGGTAGAAAATCATCAAATGATCATAACTGCCAAATATGGTTGACATCACTTCACTGGTTATGGAGAAAATGCAATTTCACCATTTTCCCATTATAAGTCTATGGGGGATTTCCGTTGCTATGGCAACCAAACTAAGAGGCAGATCACCACAATTTTACCTATTTTGAAACATTTGTACAAAATTAGAATCATACTGCTTCAGTGGCTTTGAAGGAGTTGTCATTTAAAAATTTCCTTTTTTAAAATTTAATGTTGCCATGGCAACCAAACAAAATGACCACTGGTCATAAAACACGTAATCTGAGAAGACTATCGACAATGATCATAAATGCCAAATATGGTTCACATCACTTCACTGTTTATGGAGAAAATACAATTTAACCCTTTTCCCATTATAAATCTACGGGAGCTTTCTGTTGCCATGGCAACCAAACCAAGAGGCAGAGCACCATAGTTTCAGCTGTTTTGAATTGCCCTTATACAAACAACATCTGAAACAAATTAGAGTCATAATGCTTCAGTGGTTTTGAAGGAGCTGTCATTTAAAAAATTCCCTTTTTTGAAAATTAATGTTGCCATGGCAACCATATAAAATGGCCGCTTGTCATCAAACACATAAACTGAGTAGACAATCATCAGATGATCATAACTGCCAAATATGGTTCACATCACTTCAGTGAATATGGAGAAAATGCAATTTAACCATTTTTCCATTATGTCTATGGGAGCTTTCTGTTGCCATGGCAACCAAACAAAGAGGCAGATCACAATAATTTTAGCTCTTTTGGATTGCCCTTACCCAAGCAATATTTGTAACAAATTAGAATCACACTGCTTCAGCTGTTTTGAAGGAATTGTCATTTAAAAAATTCCTTTTTCAAAATTGAATGTTGCCATAGCAACCAAAATAAAACTGCAAGCCATGCACCATGCCCCGCTACAGTGACATATTCCCTATGCACTTCTGTAGTATAAGGGCTGAAAACAATCTAAGTTAAACATGAAGAGAAGCAATAAACAGTTATTTCATAACTCAAAAAAAAAACCCAAAAAAACAACAACAAAAAAACACCAAAAGGTCTAAGTTAAAAATTCAAAAAAAAAGTGATAAAAAATAATTTCAGATTCTGAAAAAAAAACAAGATGCATATCTTCAGACCATCCTAAAAGTGTGTGTAAAGTTTCAAAAGGATCGGCCTGAAAATGTAGGAGGAGTTGCGCATACAAGGTACATAATCCCTATACATTTCTGCAATATTAGGGCTCGAAAAAAGTCTAGTTAAAAATGCAAAAAAATGTGATAAAAAATAATTTCAGGATTCTGAAAAAACAATATGCATATCTTCAGACCATCCTAAAAGCGTCTGTAAAGTTTAAAAAGAATTGGCCTAAAACTGTAGGAGGAGTTGCGGGCAGACAAATGGTGGGGGTGCTGACGGACGGATGGACGGACACAAAAAATTGTGACAAAGAATTATTTCAGGATTCTGAAAAAACAATATGCATACCTTCAGACCATCCTAAAAGCACCTGTAAAGCTTGAAAAGGATTGGCCTAAAACTGTAGGAGGAGTTGCGGGCAGAAGGTACATACTCCCTATACATTTCTGTAGTATTAGGGCTCGAAAAAAGTCTAAGTTAAAAATGAAAAAAAAAATGTGATAAAAAATAATTTCAGGATTCTGAAAAAACAATAAGCATATCTTCAGACCATCCTAAAAGCGCCTGTGAAGTTTGAAAAAGGACTGGCCTAAAACTGTAGGAGTTGCATGCAGAAGAATGGTTGGGGTGCTGACGGACGGACACTCAAAATTTCAGAGGGTATAACATAATACCCCGCCACTTTTTGGTGGCGGGGCATAAAAACGGCCGCTGGTCATAAAACACACAAACTGGGTAGACAATCATCAGAAAGCAAAATTGACCTTACCGTAAAAAGGTCAAATGTCAATGTACGACAATTCTTTTAGCAATTTTGGTAGCCCTCCCGTTCCCGATGATATATGCAAAGATTCAGCCATAAGGCATGCTCGGTTTTGGAGAAGAAGATTTTTAAAGGTTTTTACCATATATGGGCATGGCGGCCATCTTGGTCAACGGACCGTGACCATTTTAGCAATTTTTTCGTTCCCCCACCCTAAGGAGGCTCCATATGAAATTTGAGCAAAATTGGCTCAGCGGCTTCAGAGGAGAAGTCATTTGAAAATGTTAACAGACGGATGCACGGACGGACGGATGACGGACGAAAAGTGATCACAATAGCTCATCCTGAGCAGAGCTCAGGTGAGCTAAAAAGTAAAAAAAACAAGACCTGTCGTCAGACAGTATAGCTCGCCTCATACTGCACATTTTGTTTCTGGAAAATTCTAAGTCTGTAACCTTGATTTTGACATGACCTGGGTGTGTGTGTGTGGGGGGGGGGGGGCAGGGGGGGGAGGGGGGGGGTGTGTGCAGTATCTGTCTTTACACCAAATAGGAACTAAATCCATCATGTAGTTTAGAAGTAATGAGATCCTAAAAAACTTTGGCTTAAAAGTTTAACATCAAAATTCTAAGTCTGTGACCTTGACATGACCTAGGGTGGTGGGGATTGGTACTGTGTAAAAATCTGGACCAATATGTATCATCATACAAAAGATGAATCAAATCTGTGATAAGGTTAGGATTTAATGACGTCTTAAAAACTTTAACGAAAACTTTAACATTTAAATTCTAAGTCTGTGACATCGACCTCAAGGTCATTGTCATGAGTGCTGATGGTGCTGATGAAAACTTTTGACTAGTATCTATCATGATACCAAATAGAACTAAATCCATCATTTAGTTTAGTAGTAATGAGATCCTAAAAACTTTGACGTAAAATTTTAACATGAAAACACTACGTCTGTGACCTTGACCTTGATCTAAGGTGGGATTGTACTGCACAAAGATGAATCAAATCGGTGATAAGGTTAGGAAATAATGAGGTCTTAAAAACTTTAACGAAAACTTTAACATACTTAGACATAAAATTTTAACATGAAAATTCTAAGTCTGTGACCTTGACCTTGGCATGACCTAGAGTGGTGGGGATGGTACTGCGCAAAATTTTGGACCAATATGTATCACCATACCAAAGATGAATCAAAGCTGTGATAAGGTTAGGAAATAATGCGGTCTTAAAAACTTTAACATTTGTGGACGCTGACGCCAACGCCGACACCAGGGGTAGTACAATAGCTCTTCCTGAACGTTGTTCAGGCGAGCTAAAAAAAAGTAACTTCAAGATTCTGTAAAAAGCATATGCGTATCTTCAGACTATGGTTAAAACATCTGTATAGTTTCAGTGGGAATGGTATAAAACTGTAGGAGGAGTTGCACTCACAAGGTACCTACTACATATACACTTTCATAGTATTGAAGCATGAAAAAAAGTCTATGTTAAAAATGTGAAAAATTAAAAAAAAAACATTATATCAAGATTCTGTAAAAACCACATGGGTATCTTCAGACCATGATTAAGATACCTGTGAAGTTTCAGAAGGATCCGTATAAAACTGTAGGAGAAGTTGCACTCACAAGGTCCCCACTACAAATTCGGAACCATGCAAAAACATCTAAGTTAAAAATGTGAACAAGAGCGCCGCCAAGCGGGGCATTATACGCCCGTGGCAAGTAATAAGATGCAGCACATTAACTGGCTCCTGTATAATTCAGTGCTCCGGATATAAACTGTAAGTGGAATTACAAAAAAAAAAATTAAAAAAAAAAAATTCATTGGGGCATAATCTCTGCTGATATTTGGTGAACTGTAACCTAAGGGTCCAAGCTGGCCAAGAAATTAAGGGAGAAGTTTGCTGCTTCTAGGGAGAAGTGCTTTCTGACAGAGGACACACCACAGAAGCATGGCTATATTATAAGCTCATATGAGCCTTTGGCACACTATTACCTCTAAACAATATGCTGTGAAAAGTTTACAAAAACTTTCAAAGGGGCATAAATCTGCAAATATTTGGTGCACTGTAACCTAAAAATAATATGTGCTGCTCCACATCATCATGTAAGTATTTATGAAATTTCAGCTTGATCGGATGTAAACTGTAGGAGGATTTAGCCGGAAACAAAAAATTAATAGAAATTTTCAAAGGGGTTTAACTCTGCTAATATTTAGTGGACTGTAACCTTGAAACAATATGCGCTGCTCCACATCATGGTCTTACTACAAATCAAGTTTCAGCTTGATCGGATGTAAACTGTAGGAGGATTTAGCCGGAAACAAAAAATTAATAGACATTTTCGAAGGGGTTTAACTCTGCTAATATTTGGTGGACTGTAACCTCGAAACAACAGGCGCTGCTCCACATCATGGTCTAACTGTACATGAAGTTTCAGCTTGACTGGATGTAAACTGTAGGAGGATTTAGCCATAAACTAAAAATTAATCAAAATTTTCAAAGAAGTATAACTCTGCTAATATTTGGTGGACTGTAACCTCAAAATAATATGCGCTGCTCCACATCATAGTCTAACTATACATGAAGTTTCAGCTTGATCGGATGTAAACTGTAGGAGTTAGTCGGAAACGAAAAGTCTACTGAAATTTTCAAAGAGGCATAACTCTGCTAATATTTGGTGGACTGTAACCTCGAAATAATATGCGCTGCTCCACATCATGGTCTAACTATATATGAAGTTTCAGCTTGATCGGATGAAAAATGTAGGAGGAGTTAAGCGGAAATGAAAAGTTTACAGAAATTTTCTAAGGGGCATAACTCTGCAAACATTTGGTGGACTGTAACCCCAAAATAATATGCGCTGCGGCACATCATGGTCTAACTATATACCAAATTTCAGCTTGATCGAATGTAAACTGTAGGAGGAGTTAGCCGGAAACAAAAAGTCTATTGAAATTTTCAAAGGGGCATAACTCTGCTAATTTTTGGTGGACTGTAACCTCGAAATAATATGCGCTGCTCCACATCATGGTCTAACTATATATGAAGTTTCAGCTTGATCGGATGTAAAATGTAGGAGTTAACCGGAAATGAAAAGTTTACAGAAATTTTCTAAGGGGCATAACTCTGCAAACACTTGGTGGACTGTAACCCCGAAACAATATGCGCTGCGCCACATCATGGTCTAACTATATACCAAGTTTCAGCTTGATCGGATGTAAACTGTAGGAGGAGTTAGCCGGAAACGAAAAAGTTTACGAACGGACGGACGCCATACCCCGTACCATAATACTTCCCGTTTTTCAAACGGGCATATAAAAAAAAGTGAAAAAAAAATTAACTTAAGGATTCTGTAAAAGCACATGCATATATTCAGACCATGATTAAAACAACTGTGAAGTTTCAAAAGGATCGGTCCAAAACTGTAGGAGGAGTTGTGCTCACAAAGTATCTACTACATACACACTTTCATAGTATTGAAGTATGAAAAAAGTCTAAGTTAAAAATGTGAAAAAAAATTATTTCAAGATTCTGTAAAAAGCACATGCATATCTTCAGACCATGATTAAGATAAATGTGAAGTTTCAGAAGGATCGGCATTAAACTGTAGGAGGAGTTGCGCTCACAAGGTCTCCACAACAAACTCAGAACCATGCAAAAAAAAAAGTCTAAGTTAAAAATGTGAAAAAAAGTGGAAAAAAAAATTAAAAAAAATTAAGGATTCTGTAAAAAGCACATGCACTTCTTTAGATCATGATGAAGACACCTGTAAAATTTCAGAAGGATTGGTTAACTAGAGCTGGTGTTTGTAAAACACTATGCCCCCAACTGCCAAACTCTAACACTGCTTGACTCCAACAGTGCTTGCCCATGATGGTAACAAAAGTACAAATATACGAGATTTCAATGTTATTTTATCAACAGGGAAATAACTCTAAACCAGAAATTGCAAAGGGCCATAACTCCACCATTTCATTTAAATGGTTCAAAATTAATCAGGTGATCTCCTCCTCAATCCCAATCAGTATACCAAATATCAAGGCTCTGGCTTAAATACTTTTTGAGATATCTTGCTGACAAGGTCAACATGCCTAGAACTACAAAGGACCATAGCTGTCAGTTTTTCATGGAATTCCCTAAAAAACAAATCAGGTAATCTCCACTTCATCCCCAATCAGCATAGAATATTTCAAGACCCTAGCTTAAGTACTTTTCGAGACATCTTGCTGACAAGATAAAAACGCGCAGAACTACAAAGTGTCGTAACTTTATCAATTATTTCATGAAATTCTCTCAAAATATAATCAGGTAATCTACACATCATTCCCACTCACTATATCTAATTTCAAGAACCCAGCTTAAATACTTTTCAAGATAGCTTGCTCACAAGATTTAATTCTGATTTTTTTCAACGGGACATAACTCTAAACAAACATGCTGGACAAGAAAAAAAATACGGGTCAGCTATTTTTTCATTGGGAACCCAAATATAAAATTTCAAAACCCTAGCGTGCAGGGTTCTTAAGATATGGCATGCACAAAAAAGCTTGACGAACGGATGGAAAAATGAAGGCTATATAATACGCCCCATCAATTTCATTCAAAATAAGGGGCATAATCAGGTCATCTACTCATCGCTACCAATCTATTCATCAAGTTTCAAGGCTCCAGCTTCAATAGTTTTTGAGATATTTTGCTGACAAGGGAAACATGCCCAAATTTACAAAGGGCCATTACTTACGAAATATTTTTCAGAATTTACACAAAAGTAAAACAGGTCATCTACTCATCATTACCAATCAATTCATGAAGTTTCAAGTCTCTAGCTCTAACAGTTTTTTAGATATTTTGCTGACAAGATAAAAATGCCCAAAATTACAAAGGGCCATAACTCATGAAGTATTTTTCAAAATTTATTCAAAGTTAATCAGGTTGTCTAATGATCATTACAAATCCATTCACCAAATTTCATGGCTCTAGCTCTGACAGTTTTTGAGATATTTTGCTGACAAGGTAAAAGTGCCCAAAATTACAAAGGGCCATAACTCAAGAAGTATTAGTATTCAAAAGTTAATCAGGTTGTCTACTCCTCACTACAAGTCTACTCATCAAGTTTCAAGGCTCTAGCTCCAACGGTTTTTGAGATATTTTGCTGACAAGGTAAAATTGCCCAAAATTACAAAGGGCCATAACTCATGAAGTATTTTTCAGAATTTCTTCAAAAGTTAATCAGGTAATCTACTCATCACTACAAATCCATTTACTAAGTTTCAAGGCTCTAGCTCTAACAGTTTTTGAGATATTTTGCTGACAAGGTAAAAATGCCGAAAATTACAAAGGACCATAACTCAAGAAGTATTTTTCAGAATTTCTTCAAAAGTTAATCAGGTTGTCTTCTCATCACTACCAGTCTACTCATCAAGTTTCAAGGCTCTAGCTCCAACAATTTTTGAGATATTATGCTGACAAGGTAAAAATGGCCAAAATTACAAAGGGCCATAACTCATGAAGTATTTTTCAGAATTTCTTCAAAAGTTAATCAGGTCATCTACTTGTCACTACAAATCCATTTAGTAAGTTTCAAGGCTCTAGCTCTAACAGTTTTTGAGATATTTTGCTGACAAGGTAAAAATGCCCCAAATTACAAAGGGCCATAACTCATGAAGTATTTTTCAGAATTTCTTCAAAAGTTAATCAGGTCATCTACTCATCACTACAAATCCATTTACTAAGTTTCAAGGCTCTAGCTCTAACAGTTTTTGAGATATTTTGCTGACAAGGTAAAAATGCACAAAATTACAAAGGGCCATAACTCAAGAAGTATTTTTCAAAATTTCTTCAAAAGTTAATCAGGTTGTCTTCTCATCACTACCAGTCTATTCATCAAGTTTCAAGGCTCTAGCTTAAATAGTTTTTGAGATATTTTGCTGACAAGATTGCATCCATATTTTTTCAAAGGGCCATCACTCAGAAAAGAGGCATAATCCTGTCAAGAAAATAAATATGTGTCAACTATTTTTTCATGAGGAATTCATAAAAGAAATTTCAAAACAGTAGCGTTCACGGTTCTAAAGTTTTGTTATGCATCAAAAAGCGTGACGGACGGATGGACAGACAAGGATGGAGGGACGGATGGACGAACAACCCAGAAGCAATATGCTCCCCCAACTTCTTTGAAGTTGGGGGCATAAAAACTGTAGGAGGAGTTGCGCTCACAAGGTACCTACTATAAACTCTGGACCACGCACCACGGAAAGCCGAATACTATGTCCCCTCGCTTTTCTTCGAAAAGGCGGGGGACAGTAACTGTCAACCCATCAGTGCATCTTAACCTTTACCACTTCCTGGGCTAATTCCTCAGATGATGACAAATTGAATTTTTTACCCAGAGTGCTAAGCATCAATTTTCAGCAGACAAATTTTGAAATATTTCCTTATATTTCCAAGGAAACAGGATTTGACATTTCATGCAAATTGTCTCCAAATGTCAAGTTTTCTGGAAAAAATAAGTAAAGTATCATCATGTTGTTTGCTGAAATTGCCCAGAGAGTTCTAAGCATCAATTTTCAGCAGATGACATTTTGAAATATTTTTTTCTTATTTTTCCCAGGAAACAGGTTTTGACATTTCATGCAAATTGTCCACACCCTGCCTAATTTGGGGTCAGACAGTGAAAGGTCACCAAACTATGGTATAATTTACAATATACCCAAAACCTCGACAATAATCATGATTTATTTATAACTCGTGCACATTCTTTTGTCAGAAACTGACAACTGCCCTTCTTGAATCAGTGGAAGAAAGAGAATGACCATAGATAATATTTCATGATCAACCTCCACAAAAGAATGTTGCTGGACCTGGTGGGGATGGAACTTGCAACCTCCTGTCACCAGTCGGATGAGCATCTGACTGAGCTACCGAGGCCAGCGGGGGCAGGGTGAAAATAGTTTCTCACCTGTTCTTTCTTGCCACTAATGGTTAAATTACTAATTGCCCAGGCTGCCTCCTTCTGAGTCTGGAAATCCCCCTGTAATACAAATAGATTTTATGTCTAAAACAGAAACATGTATGTTATGCAAAAACGATGTTGAAAATAGAGCAAAGTTCCAGATTAGCCTGTGTCTCAGCAATCAAAAGTGAACAGAGCAGATCAGATTGTACAGATTGTAGCCTAAACTGGTTCTTCCCTATTGTGTTATCTCATACACGCTCTACCCGTCCAGACCCTCACATTCCCACTTTTCATCCTCCCACACCACTCCCCAACTTACAGCCACAAATCATGTGTAACTTACCTGAAAAGAACAAAGGAACAAAAAATCTTTAACAACTGCTTCATTCACTGATTTTCCTGCCAGGGGATATCAATTTTGCTGGCATCCAAAACTCACCTCCAAACCACAGGCGATTAACCCTTAAAGTGCCTGGCAAAATTTGTAGCAGTAGATATTCTAAATTTTTTTCATTATACATGTATTTTTCAGAGAAATTAAGTCAAGCAGATAATAGACTTGTTTCACATTGCTGTCCAGGTAAGTCTCAAATCAGCGTTATCTCAAAAGAGATTACAATCGAGGGGGCAATCTTCAATACACTGCATATTAGAATAAAGGTCCTCGAAGATGGGATCATATCAATACAACACAAGGCAGTCTGAAGGACAGCTAAATCCCCCGCCGCAGAATGACAATAGAGCTGCCTCAAAATTCAAGGCTCAAACTGGTAGCCTTCAACTGTGACCTTGACCTTGAGTCTGCATTGCTGGGTTATGGGTTCTGCACTACTCACTAAGGCGAACATTTGACCCAAATTTAATAAATATCTTTCAAAGGGTTCAGGAGATATGGAGTGAACATGAAATTCAAGGCTCAAGACCTTTAACTGCCTTAACCTTGAGTCGGCATGCTTGATTTATGGGTTCTGCATATCGCCTCACTAAGGCAAACATTTGACCAAAGTTTCATGAAAATCTTTCAAAGGGTTCAGTAGATATGGAGCGAACAAAAAAGAGATGGATGACCGTCAATTGTGACCTTGACCTTGAGTTATGGATTCTACACATCATCTCACTAAGGCAAACATTTGACCCAAATTTAACAAGGCAGTCTGAATGGCAATGGAGAGGCCTCAAAATTCAAGGCTCAAACTGGTGACCTTCAATTGTGACCTTGACCTTGAGTCAGCATAGCTGAGTTATGGGTTCTGCACATCATTTCACTGAGGCAAACATTTGACCAACGTTTAAAGAAAATCCTTCCAGGGGTAAAGGAGATATGGAGCAGACACAAAATTCAAGGCTCAAACTCGTGACCTTCAACTGTGACCTTGACATTAAGTCCACAGGGCTGAGTTATGGGTTCTGCACATTGTCCCACTGAGGTGAACATTTCACCAATAGAGAAAATCCTTCCAGGGGTAAACAGTGATTTTTTTACAATTTTGCCTTTATGGGTCCTGGGACTCGCTAGGTCCAGACTTCATGCATCCCAAACTCAAACCATGCATCCAACCTGGGACTCGTGGTGAAATATTTTGTTGTGTCCTAGACCTTTCATTTGAACTTGAGTAGCGGTGTTTTATAATTACTTTCTTAGTATTTTAATTGGATGTGCAATAAAAGTAAATAATGGTGACTGAGTTGCTTTAATTCTTTCCAGAAAACTTCCTGAGAAATATGAAACTATAGTACCACTGTCTATTAAAACTGAAGTGTTAAGAAAATGTTTTCACCTACAGGTTTATGAAAATGTTTTCATAAAACTTCAGTTTTTGTGACAGATGATCAAATACCTGTGATACATAATTAAGGACAGACATTTTGTCTGTTTTGACTGGACTGTAATACAAAGCAGAGACTTTTTTTTTGTCTGTTGCTTTGTGGGTTCAGGGACACTATCGTTATCGAGATCGCCATCATCGGCAGTCACAGACTTTGTTGTTGATGTCAGTCTGATTTGTTGACCTAGCAGACCGAACAGCGTTTGCTGTGAGGGGTCTAGTTTTATTATCTTTTTAGGGTGCATCTTTTTCTCCTTTCAAAAAAAGAAACAAAAAAAAAAAAAACGATCGCTGTTTCCTGTTGACAATTGCATGGTTAAACGGTGTTACGATAAAAGTTCTCAGCAGACTAAAAACCAATACTTTAGTGTCCGCTACGGTTTCCTCCGGTACTGGACAACTTGGTATTGATTATTTGACTGTATAGGTAAAATCAGTGTACCGTAGAGACACGACGCCTTTCAGTATTTGCTTTTACCAAATACTGTACTGTAACACCGCTTGCGCATTCGCTTTTTCCGAAAATGAAAGTAGATTTCAAGAAGCAAAACGTACGTACCTTTGGGAATTTATGAGTCCACGGGACTCACCGAGGCTAATTTTTTGCGTCCTCTGGCGAAATTATGCGTACAGGACGCGGGACGCACGCCTAAAAAAAATCACTGGGTAAAGGTGATACAGAGCGGACACAAAATTCAAGGCTCAAACCCGTGACCTTGAACTGTGACCTTGACCTTGAGTCGGCATGGTTGAGTTATTGATTTTGCATATAGTCTCACTAAGGTGAACATTTGACCAAAGTTTAAAGAAAATCCTTCCACTGGTATAGGAGATACAGAGCCGACACGAAATTCAAGGCTCAAACCTTAGACCGTGAACTGTGACCTTGACCTTGTGTCGGCATGGTTGAGTTATGAGTTCTGCACATCGTCTCACTGAGGCAAACATATGACCAAAGTTTATAGAAAATCTTTCATGTTCAGGAGATATGGAGCAGACAAGAAAGTGTTATGGAAGGACGGACGGATGGACGGACAGACCAAGGCCATTTCTATAATCCCCCATCCGCTTCGCGGCGGGAGATTAAAAATAAATGAAAATTGTCAATAAACAGTGCTTATTACGAGTTTGAAAATAAAGTCAAGGTCACCAAACTCTAATAAAACAAGATTCCCAAAATCATTAAGCGAGATACACAGGAAAAACAGAAGTGTTACGGACATTAAAAAATTACAAAGGGGAATAACTATAACAGTATTGTTCCCTGGCCCTTCTTTTTCTGTAGCAGCAGCATTTCATGAATTTGAACATTTATGCAAAATGTGTTAAGATTCCAAATAATACCATGAAGATATGCAGGAAAAAAGACATAAGGTTAAAGAGATAGTGTGCACACAAACATTTTACTGCGTTTAGAAATTTTACAAAGGGCAATAACTCTAAGAGAATGGGCCCCTAGCTCTTACTTTCTCTATGTAGGTACACCTTATTGATATCAATGTGTCACATAGGCTTTTTAATATGAGTTTCAAAGTGTCAGTGTGACCTTGAAAATGAGGTCCAGGTCATCAAAATCTAATAACTTCTTTCCCTCATCCCAATGAAGTATCAGTGCTGGCATGAACAAATTCCATCTAATGATTCATGAGATAGGGTGCACACAGAGTATAATGTAATGACCTTGAAAATGAGGTCAAGGTCACAAAAATCTAATCACTTCTTTCCCATGTCCTAATGATGTATCTGTGCTAGTTTGATAAAATTCCAGCCATTGATTCAAGATATAGTGTGCAAACAAGCTTTTTTTCTATCAAAATTTTAGTTTCAAAGTGCCGGTGTGACCTTGAAAATGAGATAAAGGTCACTAAAATCTAATCACTTCTTTCCCCAATCCCAATAATATATCTTGTGCTAGTATGGTCCAATTCCATCTATTGCTTCATGATGAGATAGAGTGCACACAAGACTCACTTATTGAATATTTATAATGTAGTGACCTTGAAAATAAGGTCAAGGTCACCAAAATCTAATCACTTCTTTCCCCCATCCTGATGATGTATCTGTGCTAGTTTGGTCAAATTCCAGGCATTGGTTAAAGAGATAGTGTGCACACAAACTTTTTACAAGGCTCATTTTTGGAGTCTTTATAATATAGTGACCTTGAAAATAAGGTCAAGGTCACCAAAATCTAATCACTTCTTTCCCATGTCCTAACAATGTATCGGTGCTAGTTTGTTAAAATTCCAGCCATTGGTTCAAGATATAGTGTGCACCCAAGTGTTTTTCTATCAAAATTTGAGTTTCAAAATGCCAGTGTGACCTTGAAAACGAGATAAAGGTCACCAAAATCTAATCACTTCTTTCACCAATCCCAATGATGTATCTGTGCTAATTTGGTCAAATTTTGGTCAAATTCCATATATTGGTTCATGAAATAGAGTGCACACAAGGCTCACTTTTTGAGTATTTATAGTGTGGCAACCTTGAAAATAATGTCAAGGTCACCAAAATCCAACCAATTCTTTCCCCCATCCTTAGGATGTATCTGTGCTAGTTTGGTCAAATGCCAGCCATCGGTTAAAGAGATAATGCGCACACAAACTTTCTACTGCATTAACAAGGCTCAATTTTTTGAGTATTTATAATGTAGTGACCTTGAAATAAGGTCAAGCTCAGCAAAATCTAATCATTTCTTTCCCCCATCCTTAGGATGTATCTGTGCTAGTTTGGTCAAATTCCATGTATTGGTTAAAGGAGAGTGTGTACACAAACTTTTTACTGCATTAACAAGGCTCACTTTTTTTGAGTATTTATAATGTAGTGACCTTGAAAATAATGTCAAGGTCACCAAAAATCTAATCACTTCTTTCTCCCATCCTAATGATGCATCTGTGCTAGTTTGGTCAAATTCCAGCCATTGGTTAAAGAGATAATGTGCACACAAATTTTTTACTGCATTAACAAGGCTCACTTTTGAGTATTTATAACCTTGAAAATAAGGTCAAGGTCACCAAAATCTAATCACTTCTTTCCCCCATCCTGATGATGTATCTGTGCTGGTTTGGTCGAATTCCAGCCATTGTTTAAAGAGATAGTGTGCACACAAACTTTTTACTGCATTAAGAAAAAATTTTACAAAGGGCAATAACTCTAAGGGAATTGGCCCCAAGCTCTTACTTTCTCTTATGTAGGTATACCTTATTGATATCAGTGTGTCTGCAGAAAGTGATGAATATCCATTACTGGGTTTTCAAGAGGTTGTCTACTCATCACTACCAGTCTATTCATCAAGTTCCAAGGCTCTAGTTCCAACAGTTTTTGAGATATTTTGCTGACAAGGTAACATTGCCCAAAATTACAAAGGGCCATAACTCATGAAGTATTTTCCAGAATTTCTCCAAAAGTTAATCAGGTCATCTACTCATTACTACAAATGGATTTAATAAGTTTCAAGGCTCAAACTCTAACAGTTTTTGAGATATTTTGCTGACAAGATAAAAATGCCCAAAATTACAAAGGGCCATAACTCAAGAAGTATTTTTCAAAATTTCTTCAAAAGTTAATCAGGTTGTCTACTCATCACTACCAGTCTATTCATTAAGTTTCAAGGCTCAAACAGTTTTTGAGATATTTTGTTGACAAGGTAAAAATGGCCAAAATTACAAAGGGCCATAACTCATGAAGTATTTTTCAGAATTTCTTCAAAAGTTAATCAGGTCATCTACTCATCACTACAAATCCATTTACTAAGTTTTAAGGCTCTAGCTCTAATACTTTTTTAGATATTTTGCTGACAAGGTAAAAATGCCCAAAATTACAAAGGACCATAACTCCTTCTTTTTTCAAAATTTCTTCAAAAGTTAAATCAGGTTGTCTACTCATCACTACCAGTCTATTCATCAAGTTTCAAGGCTCTTGCTTCAATAGTTTTTGAGATATTTTGCTGAAAAGATTGCATCCATATTTTTTCAAAGGGCCCTAACTCAGAAAAGGGGCATAATCCTGTCAAGAAAAAAAACACGTGTCAGCTATTTTTTCATGAGGAATCAATATAAGAAATTTCAAAACAGTAGCATTCACGGTTCTAAAGTTATGCTATGCATAAAAAAGCGTGATGAACGGACGGACGAAAGGACAGACGGACGGATGGACAAACAACCCAGAAGCAATATGCCCCTCCAACTTCTTTGAAGTTGGGGGCATAAAAAAAAAAGACAGTTCCAAGATTAATTTTTTGAGCCACTGCTCCAGTAGGTTCGAAGATATTGGGCCTGCTGATGTGAATGGTTTTTAGCGCATGACAAAACCAACACAAGAGGCCCACGGGCCACAACTCGCTCACCTGAGTGAAACCGCCACTGCAGATGGCATGCAACATTTTTCCTATACTGTCAAATACTGAAACTTTGATAAGGCAATGGCTTAAACAGTTTTTGAGATATCTTGCTTACAAGAATAAAATGCTGAAATTTTCAAAACGCAATAAGTGAAAAAAAGTTCAGATATTTTTTATCTCCTTATCCTGTCCTTTAATTTTTTTTTTTTTTTTTTTTCTATTTTTAGCTCTGGTAACTATTTTGTTCAGCAGAGCAGAACCATTTTAGCTATTCTGGCAAAGGGGCATAATTCTGGCAAAGGGGCATAAGAGGAACATTGATGTGAAATTATTTTGAAAGCTTGCCACTGGCCACGGTGATGTCGTTTAAAGGTTTTTTTTTACTTTTAGCTCCGGTGACCATTTTGTTCAACAGAGCACAACCATTTTGACAATTCTGGTAAAGGAGGATATGAGGAACATTTCTGTGAAATGATTTTGAAATCAGGCCACTGGCCAAGGAGGAGATATTTAGAGATTTTGTCTATTTTTAGCTCTGGTGGCCATTTTGTTCAGCCGAGCAGAACTTTTTTAGCAATTTTGATAAAGGGCCATAAGAGGAACCCTACTGTGAAATTACTTTGAAATCAGGACGCTGGCTGCTGCGGAGATGTCTTTTAAAGATTTTTCTATTTTTAGCTCTGGCCACCATTTTGTTCAGCCAAGCTGAGCCATTTTAGTAATTTTGGTTGAGGGCCACTGGTGGAACACTTCTGTGCAAATATTTTGAAATAAGGCCATTGGCCAAGGACAACATATTGTTTGAAGATTTTCTGTTTTTCAGCTCTGGCCACCATCTTGTTCAATGGAGCAGAACCATTGCGGCCATCTTTGATTTTCGAGCGACACAATTTTAGCTTGTTATGATCCAGAAGTCATCCTGCCGCTAAAGAGCAAGTTTCAGCTCAAAGCGATCTAAGGTTTAAGAAGAGATGTCGAAAATTGATTTTCAAGACAGCAGCTGTGGCGGCCATCTTGGATTTTCTATTGGCTCATTTAGCTATTTTGTGTCTCATAAGCACCTAATACTCATCATCAAGTTTCAATTCAACTGGATTATAGAAGAGATGTCCAAAATATGAATTCTCAACATTTTTTCCACATAAATGTACAGGGCCCATACAAATGCATGGACAAGCAAATTTGACCTTGCCATAAACAGGTCAAATGTCAACGTAGGACCATCATTTTAGCAATTTTGGTAGATCACCCCCAGGGCTTTTTTGGTTCTTAGCAATCTTTCATTCCCCAAACCTAAGGAGGCTTCACATAAAATTTGAGCAACATTGGCCCAGAGGTTTCAGATGAGAAGTCGTTTGAAATTCTCAACATTTTTCCCATACAAATGTATGGTGCCCATACAAATGCATAGGGAAGCAAATGACTTCGCCCTAAAAAGGTCAAAGGTCAATGTATGACCATCATTTTAACAACTTTGGTAGACCTCCTGTCCCTGATGATTTGTGCACAGATTCAGCCCCAAGGCATCCTCTGTTCTGGAGAAGACTTTCAAAGGTTTTTACCATATATTATGGGCATGGCGGCCATCTTGGTCAATGGACCGCGACCATTTTAGCAATATTTCATTCCCCCAACCTAAAAGGAGGCTCCGCATGAAATTTGAGCAACACTGGTCCAGAGGCTTCAGAGGAGGTCATTTGAAATTCTCAACATCTTTCCCATACAAATGTACGGTACCCATACAAATGCATAGGGAAGCAAACTTGACCACGCCGTAAAAAGGTCACACATCAATGTACAACAATTATTTTAGCAACTTCGGTAGACCTCTGGTCCCCGATGATTTGTGCAAAGTTTCAGCCCCAAGGCATCCTGGGTTCTGGAGAAGACTATTTTTAAAGGTTTTTATCATATATGGGCATGGCGGCCATTTTAACCAACGGACCGCAACCATTTTAGCAATCTTTCTTTGCTCCAACTTAAGCAGGCTCCATATGAAATTTGAGCAAAATTGGCTCAGCGGCTTCAGAGGAGAAGTCGTTTCAAAATGTTAATGGACAGACAGACGCACGGACGGACGAATGAAAAGTGATCACAATAGCTCATCCTGAGCATATCTCAGATGAGCTAAAAATGACTGGGCTCCCAGGGAAAATCAGATCAAAATAGCTATCCGCCCAGTCTGATCAGATTTCGCTGTGCTCTCGATGGGTTGCTAAGGAGTTATGGTTTCTGCCCAGGCTGATCTGCATGCGCTGAGTGCACGTCATTTTGTTGATTTTTTTCATGTGAAAAGGACCTGCGCAAGCGTGGGTATTACATGAAGTTTTAATCAATCGGACAGATTTCAACATGAAATAAAACTGCAAGCCATGCACCATGCCCCGCCACAGGGACATATTCCCTACGCACTTCTGTAGTATGAGGGCTGAAAACAATCTAAGTTAAACATGAAGAGAAGCAATAAACAGTTCTTTCATAACTCCAAAAAAAAAAAAAAAAAAAAAAAAACACCAAAAGGTCTAAGTTAAAAATGCAATAAAAAGTGAAAAAAAATAATTTCAGGATTCTGAAAAAAACAATATGCATATCTTCAGACCATCCTAAAAGCGTGTGTAAAGTTTCAAAAGGATCGGCCTGAAAATGTAGGAGGAGTTGTGCGTACAAGGTACATACTCCCTATACATTTCTGTAATATTAGGGTTCGAAAAAAGTCTAATATTAGGGTTCGAAAAAAAGTTAAAAATGCAAAAAATGTGATAAAAAATAATTTCAGGATTCTGAAAAAACAATATGCAAATCTTCAGACCATCCCAAATGCACTTGTAAAGTTTGAAAAGGATTGGCCTAAAACTGTAGGAGGAGTTGCGGGCAGAAGGTACATACTCCCTAGACATTTCTGTAGTATTAGGGCTCGAAAAAAGTCTAAGTTAAAAATGCATAAAATGTAATAAAAAATACTTTAAGGATTCTGAAAAAAACAATATGCATATCTTCAGACCATCCTAAAAGCACCTGTAAAGTTTGAAAAGGATTAGCCTAAAACTGTAGGAGGAGTTGCGGGCAGAAGGTACATACTCCCTATACATTTCTGCAGTATTAGGGCTCGAAAAAAGTCTAAGTTAAAAAAAAAAAAATGTGATAAAAAATAATTTCAGGATTCTGAAAAAACAATATGCATATCTTCAGACCATCCTAAAAGCGCCTGTAAAGTTTGAAAAGGATTGGCCTAAAACTGTAGGAGGAGTTGCGGGCAGAAGAATGGTGGGGGCCCTGACGGACGGATGGACAGACAGACAGACGGACACTCAAAATTTCAGAGGGTATAACATAATACCCCGCCACTTTTTGGCGGCGGGGCATAAAAAGAAAGTTTTATTTATTTTTAGTTATATCGCGATGGTGTCTCGATGTGACAGGGAGCTCAATGCTCACTTTAAGAGTTCTGCCTCCCTGACATAGCACACCTCAGACACATGACGTGACATTCCACCCAGTCACATTATACTAACACTGGACCAACCAGTTCCGCTTTCTCAATGCCGAGCGCAAATGGAAGAGCAGCTAACACCATTTTGAAAGTCTTTGGTACAACTCGGGTGGGGATCGAACCCACAACTCCCTGCATGCAAGCCGGTCACTATAGTAGCTGAGCCACTGTGCCAGTAGGTTCCAAGGTAATCGGCCTGCTGATTTAAACGGTTTTTACCTTTAAAATAGGTGACGGCCCTTATACAATGGTTATTGGGCAACAAATGGCCCAATCACATTGATCCTAGCGGCAACACTACATATATGAGCCACCAACAAATCAACAAAATGACGTGTACCCAGCGGAGACTCAGATCAGCCTGGGCATCTGCCCAGTCTGATCAGTTTTCACTGTCTACAATTCAATTCTTTATTTTCAAAAGCCGTTGAAACCTTAGCTCCTTAGCAACCCATTGAGTGCACAGCGAAGACTGATCAGACTGTGCGGATACCCGTGTTGATCTAATTCTTCCCAGGGAGCCCAGTCATTTTTAGCTCACCTAAGCTCTGCTCAGGATGAGCTATTGTGATCACTTTTCGTCCGTCGTCCATCCGTTAACATTTTCAAACGACTTCTCCTCAGAAGCCGCTGAGCCAATTTTGCTCAAATTTCATAACTGAGCCAGCGCATGACAAAACCAACACAAGAGGGCCACGGTTCACTCACCTGAGTGACATAGCCACTGCAGACATGCAGATTTTATGCAACATTTTTCCAATCCTATCATCGCAACTAATGAAAATATCATCATTTGAGCAGTTCTTAGTTTAGAAGAAGAATATATGGGCCTGACAGTTAATGGAGCATGATCATTTGAATAAACTATCAATCACATTTCAACAGAAAGATCAATGTGAAATTTGGTGGAAATTGGCTAAGTGGTTTCTGAAAAATCATGATTTTATACACGTAAACAACACAGTGGCAGGGAAATATTATAAATATAAACCAGATGATGTCCATCTTAGATTTCCAGTCAGAACAATTTTAACTACTGTTGATCTACAAGTCACTTTGATACTTTCAATATAAATGTATATGGCCCATACAAATGGGGAAGCAAATTTGACCTTGGAGGTAAAAAGGTCAAATGTCAACATAGAACCATCATTTTAGCAATTTTGGTAGATCTCCTGTCCCCCATAATTTGTGCAAAGATTAGGACCCAGTGCTTATTTAGTTATGGAGAAGAAGATTTTTAAAGGTTTTTACCATATATTGGCATGGCAGCCATTTTGATCAATGGACCATACCCATTTTAGCAATCTTTCATTCTCCTGCCCACGGAGGCTCCGCATGAAATTTGAGCAACACTGGCCCAGAGGCTTCAGAGGAAAAGCCATTTGAAATTATCAACATTTTTTCCATACAAATGTATGGGGCCCATACAAATGCATACAGAAGCAAACTTGACCTCGCCGTAAAAAGGTTAAATGTCAATGTATGACAATCATTTTAGCAACTTTGGTAGACCGCCCATTCATGATGATATATGCAAAGATTCAGCCACAAGCTATCCTCGGTTTTGGAGAATAAGAGTTTTAAATGTTTTTTCCCATACAAATGCATAAGGAAGCAAACTTGACCTTGCCGTAAAAAGGTCATTGATTGTGTTGGGGTTTAACGACACGTCAACCCTTGTGGGTCATTTTGTGTCGTCTCCCAGAGAAAGGGAGAAAAGAGATAGAAGAGATAGTAGAGGAGATGAAAGAGACGATTTTGGAAGAAATAGGAACAGGAATGAAAGTGAAGAAACAGAAGAAATAAAAACATTCCCCCTCTACCCTTACCTGCTACAAGGATAGCAGGCCTTGCCCAACTGTAAGCCAATTTCAGTTGGACGCCCCGGTGACGTAAGATACACGACACCATTGCCACTCCCGACCACCCCCCGTAAAAAGATCAAATGTCAATGTATGACCATTATTTTAGCAACTTTGGTAGACCCCCTGACCCCGATGATTTATGCAACGATTCAGCCCCAAAGCATTCTCGGTTCTAGAAAAGAAGATATTTAAAGGTTTTTAACATATATGGGCATGGCGGCCATCTTGGTCAACGAACCCTGACCATTTTAGCAATCTTTTGTAACCCCTACCTAAGAAGGCTCCATATGAAATTTCAGCAAAATTGGCCCAGAGGCTCCAGAGGAGAAGTTGTTTGAAATTCTGAACATTTTCCCCATACAAATGCATAAGGAAGCAAAACTGACCTTACCATAAAAAGGTCAAATATCAATGTACGACCATTATTTTAGCAATTCTGGTAGCCCTTATGTTCCCGATGATATACGAAACATAAGGCATGCTCGGCTTTGGAGAAGTTTTTTAAAGGTCTTTCCCATACCAAATGCATAGGGAAGCAAACTTGACCTTGCCGTAAAATGGTCAAATGTCAACGTACGACAATTCTTTTAGCAATTTTGGTAGACCTCCCATCCCCGATGATTCCTGCAAAGATTCAGCCCCAAGGCATTCTTGGTTCTGGAGAAGAGATTTTTAAAGGATTTTACCATATATGGGCGTGGCGGCCACCTTGGTCAATGGACCGCAACCATTTTAGCAATTTTTTGTTCCCCCAACCTAAGGAGGCTCCATATGAAATTTGAGCAAAATTGGCTCAGCGGCTTCTGAGGAGAAGTCGTTTGAAAATGTTAACGGATGGACGACGGACGAAAAGTGATCACAATAGCTCATCCTGAGCAGAGCTTAGGTGAGCTAAAAATGACTGGGCTCCCTGGGAAGAATTAGATCAACACGGGTATCCGCACAGTCTGATCAGTCTTCGCTGTGCACTCAATGGGTTGCTAAGGAGCTAAGGTTTCAACGGCTTTTGAAAATAAAGAATTGAATTGTTGACAGTGAAAACTGATCAGACTGGGCAGATGCCCAGGCTGATCTGAGTCTCCGCTGGGTACACGTCATTTTGTTGATTTGTTGGTGGCTCATATATGTAGTGTTGCCGCTAGGATCAATGTGATTGGGTCATTTGTTGCCCAATAACCATTGTATAAGGGCCGTCACCTATTTTAAAGGATTCTATTACTTTAAATATTAGCAATATGACTTAATATTGAGGGTCATCAAGGCCCCTTGTCCCACACATGCTTTTGGGTGGAGAAAGAGCCCCTTGTCCTCCTCTAGATACAACAATGTATATTGGCAAGGCAGATATCCTGATGACATGATTGGATCATTTTAACAAATTTTTGTTCCCCAAACGCCTCAGAGGCTTTATATATGAAATTGGATTTAGGTTGACCCAGCGGTTTCTAAGATGTTCAAAGAGAGCGGACGATGGAGCCTGCTTTACTGTAAGTTCACCTACAGGCTAAAGAATTCAGGGTACAAATTAAAAGGGATTGGTTCATGAATGACAAAATTCTGCCCGATTTAATATATTGATGAAAACTTTTCTAAATACAAGAGGACCATGATGGTCCTGTATCGCTCACCTGAGCAAACAGCTTTGCATACTTACTGTTAAAGTTTCAACCAAGTTCACTGCTCTAAGATTTTTGTATAAATTTTATAGCCCTGTACTCCAGCGGCCATGTTTTTTTTTTATGCATCATGATGGCTTGAACTGAATATTGAAAGACGGTCACCAAAGGAACAATTTTGCCGTTATATTGAAATTGGTCCAGTGGTTTCTGACAAAAAGATTTTTAAAATGTCTTATATAGATATATAGGGAAATTAAGCCCCACCCGCTAACGGCCAAGTTTTTTGACAAATCATGACAGCTTGAACAATTTGGTAGAGGGTCACCAAAGGAAAAATCCTGACAAGTTATACTGAAATCGGTTCAGTGGTTTCTGACAAGAAGATTTTTAAAGTTTTCTATTTAGATATATAGGGAAAATAAGCCCCACCCCTAGCAACCATGTTTTTTGACTAATCATGATTGCTTGAACAATCTTGGTAGAGGGTCACCAAAGCAACATTCCTGCCAAGTAATATTGAAATCAGTCAGGTGGTTTCCGACAAGAAGAATTTTAAAGTTTTCTATACAGATATATACGGAAAATAAGACCCGCCCCCTGATGGCCATGTTTTTTGACGTATCATGAGGGCGCAATCTTTGTAGAAGGTCGCCAAAGCAACAATCCTGTCAAGTTACATTGAACTCAATCCAACGGTTTCTTACGAGAAGATTTTTAAAGTTTTCTATATAGATATATAGGGAAAATATGCCCCGCCCCCTAGCGGCCATGTTTTTTGACAAATCATGATGGCTTGAACAATCTTGGTAAAGGGTCACCAAAGAAACATTCCTGCCAAGTTATATTGAAATCGGTCCATTGGTTTCTGACAAGAAGATTTTTAAACTTTTCTATATAGATATATTGGGAAAATAAGAGGACCATGATGGTCCTATATCGCTCACCTGAGCAAACAGCTTTGCAAACTTACTGTTGAAGTTTCAGCCAAGTTCACTGCTCTAAGATTTTTGTATAAATTTTATAGCCCCGAGCGGCTATGTTTTTTTCATGCATCATGACTGCTGGAACTGAATCTTGAAAAAAGGTCACCAAAGGAACAATTCTGCCAAGTTATATTGAAATTGGTCCAGTAGTTACTGACAAAAAGATTTTTGAAGTGTTTTATATAGCTATATAGGGAAAATAAGCCCCACCCCCTAACGGCCATATTTTTTGACGAATCATGACAGCTTGAATAAACTTGGTAGAGTGCCACCAAAGGAACATTCCTGCAAGTTATACTGAAATCGGTTCAGTGGTTTCTGACAAGAAGATTTCTAAAGTTTTCTATTAGATATATAGGGAAAATAAGCCCCACCCCTAGCAGCCATGTTTTTGGCCGAATCATGATTGCTTGAACAATCTTGGCACAGGGTCACCAAAGCAACATTCCTGCCAAGTAATAGTGAAATCGGTCAGGTGGTTTCTGAAAAGAAGAATTTTAAAATTTTCTATACAGATATATACGGAAAATATGCCCCGCCCCCTGGCGGCCATGTTTTTTGACGTATCATAAGAGCTTGAACAATCTTGGTACAGGGTCACCAAAGCAACATTCCTGCCAAGTTACAATGAACTCGACCCAATGGTTTCCTATGAGACGATTTTTAAAGTTTTCTATATAGATATATAGGAAAAATATGCCCCGCCCCCTAGCGGCCATGTTTTTTGACGAATCATGCCGGCTTGAACAATCTTGGTAGAGGGTCACCAAAGAAACATTCCTGCTAAGTTATATTGAAATTGGTCCATTGGTTTCTGACAAGAAAATTTTTAAACTTTTCTATATAGATATATAGGGAAAAATAAGCCCCACCCCTTGGCGGCCATGTTTTTTTGATGAATCATGATAACTTAAACAATCTTGATAGAGGGTCAACAAGGAAACATTTCTGTCAAGTTATAATGAAATCGGTCCAGTGGTTTCTGACAAGAAGATTTTTAAAGTTTTCTATTTAGATACATAGGGAAAATAAGCCCCGCCCCCTGGCGGCCATGTTTTTTGACGAATCCAAATGGCTTGAACAATCTTGGTAGAGGATCACCAAAGAAACATTTCTGCAAAATTATATTGAAATCGGTCCATTGGTTTCTGACAAGAAGATTTTTAAAGTTTTCTATATAGATATATAGGAGAAATAAGCCCCACCCCTTGGCGGCCATGTTTTTTGACGAATCCAAATGGCTTGAACAATCTTGGTAGAGGATCATCAAAGGAACATTTCTGCAAAATTATATTGTAATCAGTCTAGTGGTTTCTGACAAGAAGATTTTTAAAGTTTTCTATATAGATATATAGGGAAAATAAGCCCCGCCCCCTGGCGGCCATGTTATTTGACGAATCCAAATGGCTTGAACAATCTAGGTAGAGGATTACCAAAGGAACATTTCTGCAAAATTATATTGAAATCGGTCCAATTTCTGACAAGAAGATTTTTAAAGTTTTCTATATAGATACATAGGGAAAATAAGCCCCGCCCCCTGGCGGCGATGTTATTTGACGAATCCAAATGGCTATAACAATCTTGGTAGAGGATCACAAAAGGAACATTTCTGCAAAATTATATTGAAATCGGTCGAGTGGTTTCTGACAAGATTTTTAAAGTTTTCTATATAGATATATAGGGAAAATAAGCCCCGCCCCCTGGCTGCCATGTTTTTTGACAAATCCAAAAGGCTTGAAGAATCTTGGTAGATGATCATCAAAGAAACATTCCTGCAAAATTATACTGAAATCTGTCCAGTGGTTTCTTTCAAGAAGATTTTTTAAGTTTTCTATATAGATATATAGGGAAAATAAGCCCCGCCCCCTGGCGGCCATGTTTTTTGACGAATCCACAATGGCTTGAACAATCTTGGTAGAGAATCACCAAAGGAACATTTCTGCAAAATTATATTGAAATTGGTCCATTGGATTCTGACAAGAAGATTTTTAAAGTTTTCTATATTGATATATAGGGAAAATAAGCCCCGCCCCCTAGCGGCCATGTTTTTGACGAATCCGAATGGCTTGAACAATCTTGGTAGAGGATCACCAAAGGAACATTTCTGCAAAATTATTTTGAAATCGGTTGAGTGGTTTCTGACAAGAAGATTTTTTAAGTTTTTAGTTAAAAAAACTATTTTTAGCTCCTGTGACCTAGATATGCAATGGACCGGAACCATTTGAACAACTTTGAAAGAGGACCAACCAAGGATAGACCTTTATAAGGAAGTACACATTTCTTAGTCTGATTTTGATTTGTAGTTTTATGGCCCAGTCAACACTAGTCATGTCAAGCCAGTCAGTTAACCTACTCTCACTTTTCATAGGCAGGCCTAATCCTCTAAGAACCAGTTATCAGTGGAAGGGGAGAATCATGGTAGAAATATTTCATGACCATTCTTCACCAAAGTTATACTGGCTGAGCTGGGATTGCCCCCCCTGGATCTGCAGTCAGACCCACTGCTGATTCCACTATGAAGCCCCACACTCATTCTTATCTTACCTTAGCAAGATGATGTTTCACCAAAGGAATCAGCCCAGCATCTATGACAGCTTGCACTTGTTGCATATTTCCAGCAGTGATGTTTGATAAAAACCATACAGCTTCCTGAAATTTTCAAAGCAATATTCAATATAACAATGTGGTCATGACTTGCAAATCATAGCTCCAAAAAAGCCGCTTTTTTCATCTGAAATGTACTGATATTTTTCTTATTTCTCAAGGAAAACCTATGCTGAGGCGCTTCTAATGAGTACCCACAATATATGTTTTTGTGGAGAAATAAAAAATATTTACCTGATACCCCTCTTATCTAGACCAACAAACAGAAAAGTGTTGATATTTTTCTTTTTCTCCACAAAAACATAAAAACATAAGATGTTGGTACTCATTCAAAGCCCCTAGTTACTGAGAAATGCACAGGGTGGAGTAAATTCACCAAGTCTGCGAAGCACAAAATGTAGGTTTAGGTCATATACTCATGGAGGCTTCAGTGATACTCCCAAAAATGCAAATGTGATGTAAGTACCAAGTTCATAGTCCACAGTTGCCGAGATGCTAACCCTAAACAAGAGAGAGCAAGCAATTCATTAAGTCAGCGAAGCATTTACAAGTATGTCATGCTCATACACTAATGGCGTGCATCAGCTGTTTTCCCCTGTTGAAAGCCAAGTGCAAAGAGGTTTTGCATTATGGTAATACTGATAAAAGTTAACTACCATATTAACCCTTAATATTGTGATATCCTATCCTCTCACCATACTTGGTCTAGTAGTTGAACAAGTCCAGTTACTACGCGTTGATGTGTCAACAAAATGCCAGATGAATGGCAAACAGTGTAGATCCTGATCAGAGGCAATGTTCTGTGGCATCTAATCTGGGTGTACACTGTTTGCTCAGGCCTGTCTGTCCAACACTTAAGGTTATTACAGTACATACAACAGGCAAAAGTAAACTTCAACCTTCAATGAAGCTTAAAATGTCAGTCAGCATCATCATATGTTTCAATGCATTCACTTGCCCTGCCAAAAACTCTTGTGCAAAAGGTAGTACCATAAGCCTGCCCCATGAGGTTACTGAGAAATTTACCAAAATAGATCATCAAAGTTGCCACTAATTTTCTATTTAAAAAATTACCTGACTTTTCACCATTTTCTAGAGTTTCATCATCAGCCACCAAATATTCTAAGTCAGCACTTTTATTACATAAAATTACTGAAGCATTGAACTTTTTTTTTTTTTTTTTTTTTTTTTTATCTTTTATCGATCTTAAGAAACCAAGGTTTGACAAGGTTAAAAGCTTCAACTATTCATGTTGCTTCCTAGAATAAAGGAATCAAACTTAACAAAAATTCAAAAATGGTCATTGTCTTCGCATGTAAACTGGAGCGAATGCACAAATGAAAGTAGTCTGAATCCAAGAATTGAAGATCCAGCAAAGCTTTAACTTTTTAAGCTTTGTTGTAAACTAACAACTACAGGAAAGTTGTTCAAGATCTAGCTAATGAAAGACTCCTTCAAGAGAACATCATCAGCAAGAGTTGTTGCATAACAGCGTAGCTTGCCTGTTGGCGCCTTGTCTTCCTATGTTTTCACATTAACATGTCAAAGGTGTATTTAGTATTTTTATATGATTCTATTCCAAATACAATAATAAGTTTTGTGAGTCTGAATATAAAGCACATATCCCTCTATAAATTTTAATGCAAATTTATGTGTTACATGGAACACTGACCTAGATACATTTTGAGGTTGATCATTGCATTACATGGAACTAATGTTCCATATATGAAATTTCTCCATCAACCAGTCTTCCAGTTGTTAGGCAAAAATCACTGAACCACGAAAGATAGGTCACACTGATTTAGATTTATTTTCATGTGAATCATCAGGTCACATGGAAGTTATAATCCAGGTATGACATTTCTCAATCCAAAAGTCTTTGTTATAAGGCAAAAATCACTGAACTGAGAAATATAGGTCACATTGATGACCTAGATATATTTTGAGGTCAATCACCGGGTCACATGGTAGTTACAATCTAGGTATGACATTTCTCCATCAAATGGTCTTCCAGTTATAAGGCAAAATCACTGAGCCATGAAATATAGGTCACACCTACCTGGATATATTTCTGTATCAATCAAATGCAACTTTTATGCCATGCATGGCATTCCCCTATCAAAAAGTACTGAAGATATAAGGCAAAATCATAAAACCATGAAATATAGGTTACACTGACCCAGATTTATTTTGAGGTCAATCATCGGGTCACATGGAACTTAAATTCTAGGTACGATATTTATCAAATAGACTTCGAGTTATAGGGCAAAATCAATGAACTATGAAATATAGGTCACACTGACCTAGATACATTTTTATGTCAATCGTCGGGTCACACGGAACTTATATTCCAGGTATGATATTCCTCCATCAAATAGTATTCAATATATAAAACAAGAGTTGTCAGAAGACTACACAGCTCGCAGGAAAGGGCTGATCAGATAAGAAAACAATCTTTATATATTAAAGATTAAATGCAGAACTTAAACATAGCTGTAAATGACAGAGTATGACCTGACTTTGATGTCGGAAGTATGTCAAATTGAAGGATGGGGTATATGCCATTGAAACATCTTCCCTTAGGTTGAAGCGGACAAAATATAAAAGCTATATCTTACAAGCTGAATCCCTTAGGTTGGTGTGGAAGAAATGCTGAATCCCTTAGGTTGGTGTGGAAGAAATATGAAAGCTATATCTTACATACTTCAGCAGTCATGTAAACTTTAAAAAACTTAAACACAGCTGTAAATTAGAAAAGGTTTTTTAGAAAAAAAAACAACAACAAACAAATCCCGATCCCGCCACAGTTGTCATTCTTGAAAGCAACATGTCATCTCATCCTTTTTTACATTTGTACCAAGCATCATCAAAATATTCCGTAGGGTATTCGTGTTACAGAGCAGAGAAAAGAAATCAAATTCAAACATAAGAAGGGGAGATAACTCCAGAAGTAAACAAGGCAGTCTAAAGGGCATCTATATCCCCTGCCGCAGAATGACAATGGAGTGGCCTCAAAATTCAAGACTCAAACTGGTGGCCTTCAATTGTGACCTTGACCTTGAGTCTGCATTGTTGAGGTATGGGTTCTGCACATCATCTCACTAAGGCAAACATTTGACCCAAATTGAATAAATATCTTTCAAAGGGTTCAGGAGATATGGAGTGAACATGAAATTCAAGGCTAAAACTTGTGACCTTTAACTGTGACCTTGACCTTGAGTCAGCATGCTTGAGTTATGGGTTCTTCACATCGCCTCACTAAGGCAAACATTTGACCAAAGTTTCATGAAAATCTTTCAAAGAGTTCATGAGATATGGAGCGAACAATGGATGACCTTCAATTGTGACCTTGACCTTGAATCTGCATCATTGAGTTATAGGTTCTACACATCATCTCACTAAGGCGAACATTTGACCCAAATTTAACAAGGCAGTCTGAATGGCAATGGAGAGGCCTCAAAATTCAAGGCTCAAACTGATGACCTTCAATTGTGACCTTGACCTTGAATCAGCATAGCTGAGTTATGGGTTCTGCACATCATCTCACTGAGGCAAACACTAGACCAACTTTAAAAGAAAATCTTTCCAGGGGTAAAGGAGATATGGAGCCGACACCAAATTCAAGGCTCAAACTCGTGACCTTCAACTGTGACCTTGACATTAAGTCCACAGGGCTGAGTTATGGGTTCTGCACATTGTCCCACTGAGGTGAACATTTGACCAAAGTTTAGAGAAAATCCTCCCAGGGGTAAAGGAGATACAGAGTGGACACAAAATTCAAGGCTCAAACCCGTGACCTTGTGAGTCTGCATGGTTGAGCTATGGGTTCTGCACATCATTTCACCGAGGCAAATATTTGACCAAAATTAAAAGAAAATCCTTCCAGGGGTAAAGGAGATATCGAGTGGACACAAAATTTAGGGCTCAAACTCGCGACCTCAAACTGTGACCTTGTCCTTGAGTCCCCATGGCTGAGTTATGGGTTCTGTACATGGTCCCACAGGTGAACATTTGACCAAAGTTTAGAGAAAATCCTCCAAGGAGTAAAGGAGATACAGAGCAGACATGAAATTCAATGCTCAAACCCATGACCCTGAACTGTGACTTTGATCTTGAGTTGGCATGGTTGTTATTGATTCTGCACATCGTCTCACTAAGGCGAACATTTGACCAAAGTTTAAAGAAAATCCTTCCACTGGTATAGGAGATACAGAGCTGACACGAAATTCAAGGCGCAAACCTGCATGGGTGAAAGTTGGCAGAACTGCCAATACTGAAAAATTGGCTGGGTCAAGGGCAACGCCCTGTTGGGGGAGGGCAGGGGTCAAAGCCCCCGGAAGCTCCTTGATTTTAGCAAATCAGAGCCCCCTAAAACGCTTTAAAATTGCAGCATTTTTCTGAATGAAAACAGTAAAAAGATAACTGTTCATGTATTTATCTGCTGACTGTACTTCTAAAGTTCAAAATAACATTCAACACCAGTCCTTCACTCCAATCTCCTATGTACATGTTCATATGTATGAATATTATCAGCTTATTCCAATCTGTTGTTTTCAATTTTTGTTGACAGATTTCTCATCATGTTTTCCAATCTGGAAGTTTGTAATAGGAGCATGCTTGATCATTTAACCTGTCCATCGGTAACTAAAATCCGGTACTGGACAGTACCATACCGAAAGAAACACCTTTTAAGGTGAAAGAAGTTTCTGACTAGGAAAAATATTAGCTTGCATTAAAATAAAACGGCCAAAATGGATTGTGACATTATGCGATGACTCCAGTAATTAGAGTATGATTGAACGATCAGCAGATCTTTCCCTTATCCGATACCAATGTACTGATCTGATATGGTCATTCACGTACTGAGCAATCAAGCACACCCAGCCTTTTTATGTCATTTGTTGCGCCTGCGCCCTGAATTCACATGATCTTCGACGGATAATTATGTTTCTGTTTGTTGTTTTCTGAGAAAGGGGTTATTATTAAAACTTTATAGCGGAATTCACCGGGAAATAGTGAAGTAACATACGGAAAAAAGCGATTTATGCCGGAACACTTGAAACGAAAAATAGACAGCTTACCGGAAACACTTACTCGCTTTTTTTTTTTTTCCCTTCATTTTTCTTTGCTCTATTTTGAAAGCTAAGTATTCGAGATTCATGACTAATCTATCATACCCCCTCACCCCCATCCCCCCCACCCCCAACAATATCTCCTGGGATTTACGCGATTTGCAAAAATGCCCCCTGGCAACCTATCCAATACGGAATTCTGTATCAATACGGAAAACTTTCACCCATGAACCTGTGACCTTGAACTGTGACCTTGACCTTGTGTCTGCATGGTTGAGTTATGAGTTCTGCACATCGTCTCACTGAGGCAAACATATGACCAAAGTTAAAAACAAGAGGCCCACGGGCCACGGGTCGCTCACCTGAGTGACATAGCCAGTGCAGATATGCAGATGTTATGCAACATTTTTCCAATCCTGTCATCGCAACTAATGAAAAGATCATCATTTAAGCAGTTCTTTATTTTGAAGAAGATATATGGCATGCCAGTCAATTGAGCATGATCATTTGAACAAACTCTAAATGGCAGCCAGCTTGGATTTACAATCGGCACGATTTTAGCTATTTTTGATCTACCAGTCACCCCAATGCTTCCTACCAAGTTTCAATTCAACTGGCCTTTCAGTTCAGGAGAAGAGGCGAAAAATAGATTTTCAAGATGGCTGCCATGGCGGCCATCTTGGATATCCGATTGGCACGATTTTAGCTATTTTTGATCTACAAGTCACCCCAATGTCTCCTACAAAGTTTGGAGTCAATTGGCCTTTCGGTGCAGGAGAAGAAGCTAAATATAGATTTTCAAGATGGCAGCCATGGTGGCATCTGGGATTTCTGATCAGAACGATTTTAGCTATATTTGATCTACAAGTCACCCTGATGCTTCCTACTAAGTTTCGAGTCAAGTGACTTTTGGGTTTAGGAGAAGAAGCGAAAAATAGATTTTCAAGATAGCTGCCATGGCGGCCATCTTGGATTTACAATCGGCATGATTTTAGCTATTTTTGATCTACAAGTCATCCAAATGCTTCCTACCAAGTTTCGAGTCAATTGGCCTTTCGGTTCAGGAGAAGAAGCGAAAAATAGATTTTCAAGATGGCGGCCATGGCGCCCATCCTGGTTTTACGATCGGCATGATTTTACCTATTTCTGATCTACAAGTCACCCCGATGCTTCCTACCAAGTTTGGAGTCAATTGGCCTTTCGGTTCAGGAGAAGCGAAAAATAGATTTTCAAGATGGCTGCCATGGCGGCCATCTTGGATTTCCAATAGGCACGATTTTAGCTATTTTTGATCTATAAGTCACCCCAATGCCTCCTACCAAGTTTGGAGTCAATTGGGTTCAGGAGTAGAAGCGAAAAATAGATTTTCAAGATGGCGACCATCTTGGATTTCCGATCGGCACAATTTTAGCTATTTTTTATCTACAAGTCATCCTGATGCTTCCTAGCAAGTTTGGAGTCAACTGGCCTTTCGGTTCAGGAGAAGAAGCAAAAAAATAGATTTTCAAGATGGCTGCCATGGCGGCCATCTTGGATTTCCGATCGGCACGATTTTAGCTACTTTTGATCTACAAGTCACCCTAATGCTTCCTAGCAAATTTGGAGTCAATTGGCCTTTCGGTTCAGGAGAAGAAGCGAAAAATAGATTTTCAAGATGGCGGCCATCTTGGATTTCTGATCGGCACGATTTTAGCTATTTTTGATCTGCAAGTCACCCTGATGCTTCCGAGCAAGTTTGGAGTCAATTGCCCTTTCGGTTCAGGACAAGAAGCGAAAAATAGATTTTCAAGATGGCTGCCATGGCGGCCATCTTGGATTTCCGATCGGCACGATTTTAGCTATTTTTGATCTACAAGTCACCCTGATGCTTCCTAGCAAGTTTGGAGTCAACTGGCCTTTCGGTTCAGGAGAAGAAGCGAAAAATAGATTTTCAAGATGGCGGCCATCTTGGATTTCCGATCGGCACGATTTTAGCTATTTTTGATCTACAAGTCACCCTGATGCTTCCTAGCAAGTTTGGAGTCAGCTGGCCTTTCGGTTCAGGAGAAGAAGCGAAAAATAGATTTTCAAGATGGCGGCCATGGCGGCCATCTTGGATTTCCGATCGGCACGATTTTAGCTATTTTTGATCTACAAGTCACCCTGATGGTTCCTAGCAAGTTTGGAGTCAATTGGCCTTTCGGTTCAGCAGCAGAAGCGAAAAATAGATTTTCAAGATGGCGGCCATCTTTGATTTTAGATCGGAACGATTTTAGCTATTTTTGATCTACAAGTCACCCCAATGCTTCCTACCAAGTATCAAGTCAATTGGCCCAGGGGTGTAGGAGGAGTAGGCTTTTAAAGCAATTGTTGACGCCGCACGATGGACGACGCACGACGGACGACGCACGACGGACATTGACTGACCACAATAGCTCACCATGAGCACTTCGTGCTCAGGTGAGCTAAAAATCCTTCCAGGAGTATAGGAGGTATGAAGCGGACTTGAAATTCAAGGCTCAAACCCATGACCTTAACCTGTGACCTTGACCCTGAGTTGGCATGGTTGACTTACGGGTTCTGCCAAACTCACTGAGGCGAAGTTTAATGAAAATCTTTCAAAGGGTTCAGGAGCTATGGAGCGGATAAGAAAGTGTTATGGAAGGACAGACAGACGGATGGACGGACAGATAGACAGACAGATAGATGGATAGATGAAGGCCATTTCTTTAATCCCCCATCTGCTTCGCGGCGGGGGATTAAAAAGTCGAAGTTTTCATTCTTGTATGTGACATGTTGTCTGGTCCTGTTCTTCATTACTACCAAGTATCATCAATATATTCCAAAGAGTGTTCGACTTACATAGCAGACACTAAATCAATGCCTAATCAGTATAAAAATATAACAAAGGGAGATAACAGCAAAAGTAAGCCAGGCAGAGTTGTCATTCTTGTAAGGAACACGTCGTCTTGTCCTATTCTACAGTTCTACAAGGTACCATCAGAATATTCTGAAGGGTATTCAAGTTACAGAGCAGATGAGGAATCTTTTTCAAACAAAACAAAGGGAGACAATTTCAAAAGTAAGAAAGCCAGAGTTGTCATTCTTGTATGCAACATGTCCTCTGGTTTTGTTCTACATTTTTACCAAGTATCATAAAAATATTCAAAAGGGTTTTGACTTACAGAGCGGACACGAAATCAATGGATAATCATTGTCAGAAATAAGAAAAGGGATATAACGCCAAAAGTAAGAAAGGCAGAGTTGTCATTCTGTACATGACATGTTGTCTGGTCCTGTTCTACATCTCTACCAAGTATCATAAAAATATCCCAAAGGGTCTTTGACTTACAGAGCGGACAAGAAATCAATGGATAATCACTGTCAGACATAATTTGTGTTGAGGTTTTACGGCCCAGCCAACCCAATGGTGTCATGTCGAGCGCGGTCAGTTTACCTAACCACATGTTTACTGGGCAGGCTTGGTCCTCTAAGCAGTTAACCAGTATTGTGCACATTCTTTCGCCAGAAACTGATAACTGCCCTTCTTGAATCAGCAGAAGGGAGAGAATGACCGTAGAAAATATTTCATGATCCATCTCCACGAAAGAATGTTGCCGACCTCGGCGGGGGTTGAACCCGCGACCTCCTGGTCTCCAGTCGGACAGCGCATCTAACTGAGCCACCTAGGCCGGCCTGTCAGACATAACAAAGAGAGATAACGCCAAAAGTAAGAAAGGCAGAGTTGTCATTCTTATACGCAACATGTCGTCTGGTCCTGTTCTACATTTCTACCAAGTATCATAATAATATTCCAAAGGGTCTTTGACTTACAGAGCGGACACGAAATCAATGGATTATCACTGTCAAATATAACAAAGGGAGATAACCCCAATAGTAAGAAAGGCAGCGTTGTCATTCTTGTATGCGACACGTCATCTGGTCCTGTTCTACATTTCTGCCAAGTACCATCGAAATATTCTAAAGGGTATTCCAGTTAAAGAGAAGACGAGAAATCTATTTCAAACAAAACAAAGGGAGATAACTCAATAAGTAAGAAAGCCAGAGTTGTCATTTTTGTATGCTACACGCCATCTAGTCCTGTTCTACATTTCTACCAAGAATCATTAAAAATATTCCAAAGGGTCGGACACAATATCAATGGATAATCTGTCAAATATAACAAAGGGAGATAACACCAAAAGTAAGAAAAGCTACCATTCTTGTATGCACACGTCATCTGGTCCTGTTCTACATTTCTACTAAGTATCATAAAAATATTCCAAAGGGTCTTTACAGAGCGGACATGAAATCAATGGACAAGAGGGCCATGACGGCCCTGTAACGCTCACCTGAGCATCATAGCACTTTGAGAACCTGATCTAGAGCTGATCAAGGCACAAGGCTAACATTCTAATCAAAATTCAAAATGATTATATTAACAAGTAAGGCAATGTAGCATGTCTAATGGACTGTACTGTGAAATAAAGGTCAAGGTCAAATATGGATGACTGCACTCAAGAGGCCATGCTAAGATGTATGCATGTACTAAGTATCACTGGCTGTAGGAGCAATAGTTACTGAGAAACTGACCTAAACACAAACACTTCACAAGTACCAAATATCACTCTGTAGGACCAATAATTACTGAGAAACTGACCTAAACGAAAAAACTTAAGAAAGTTACTGGATAGAAAAATATACATCACCTTGAAATCATCAAGGCAAACATTTTGAGCAAGATTCATGATGATCACTTCAAAAATGAAACCTCTAGAGCATCAACAAGGTTTTCCTTTGATTTGGCCAGGTGACCTAGTTTTTGACCCCAAGTGACCCAGTTTTAAACTAGACCTAGAAATCATCAAGACGAACATTTTGAGCAATATTTATGATGGTTAGTTAAACAAGAGGCCCATGGGCCACGACTCGCTCACCTGAGTGACATAACCACTGCAGACATGCAGATGTTATGCAACATTTTTCCAATCCTATCATTGCAACCAATGAAAAGATCATCATTTGAGCAGTTCTTAGTTTTGCAGAAGAATATATGGGCCTGACAGTCAATGGAGCATAATCATTTGAATAAACAATGAACAATTTTAACTACTGTTGATCTACAAGTCACTTTGATACTTTTAATATAAATGTATATGGCCCATACAAATGCATGGGGAAGCAAATTTCAACATAGAACCATTATTTTAGCAATTTTGGAAGATCTCCTGTCCCCCATAATTTGTGCAAAGATTAGGGCCAAGGGCTTATTTGGTTCTGGAGAAGAAGATTTTTATAGGATTTTATCATACATGGGCACGGCAGCCATTTTGATCAAAGGACCATGCCCATTTTAGCAATCTTTCATTCTCTTGCCCAAGGAGGCTCCGCATGAAATCTGAGCAACACTGGCCAACAGGTTTCAGAGGAAAAATCATTTCAAATTATCAACATTTTTTCCATACAAATGTACGGGGCCCATACAAATGCATACAGAAGCAAACTTGACCTCGCCGTAAAAAGGTCAAATGTCAATGTACGACAATTATTTTAGCAACTTTAGTAGACCGCCCATTCCCAATGATATATGCAAAGATTCAGCCATAAGGCATCCTCTGTTTTGGAGAATAAGATTTTTAAATGTTTTTTCCCATACAAATGCATAGGGAAGCAAACTTGATCTTGCTGTCAAATGTCAACGTAAGACCATTATTTTAGCAACTTTGGTAGACCCCCTGTCCCCGATGATTTAAGCAAAGATTCAGCCTCAAGGCATCCTCAGTTCTGGAGGAGAAGATTTTTAAAGGTTTAATGGCAGCCATCTTGGTCAAAGAACCACGACCATTTTAGCAATCTTTCATTCCCCCAACCTAAGGAGGCTCCATATGAAATTTGAGCAAAATTGGCCCAGAGGCTCTGAATATTTTTCCCATAAGCAAAATTGACCTCACCGTAAAAAGGTCAAATGTCAATGTACGACCATTATTTTAGCAGCTTTGGTTGACCTCCTGTTTCTGATGATATACATAAAGATTCAGCAAAACGGCATCCTCGGTTTTGGAGAAGAAGATTTTTAAAGGTTTTTCCCATACAAATGCATAGGGAAGCAAACGACCTTGCCGTAAAAAGGTCAAATGTCAATATACGACATTTATTTTAGCAATTTTTGTAGACCTCCCATTCCCGATGGCTTATGCAAAGATTCAGCCCCAAGGCATCCTTGGTTCTGGAGAAGAAGATTTTTAAAGGTTTTTACCATATATGGGCATGGCGGCCATCTTGGTCAAAGAACCGCAACCACTTTAGCAATCTTTCATTCCCCAAACCTTAGGAGGCTCCATATAAAATTTGAGCAAAATTGGCCCAGAGGCTCCAGAGGAGAAGTTGTTTGAAATTCTGAATATTTTTCCATACAAATGCATAAGGAAGCAAAATTGACATTACCGTAAAAAGGTCAAATGTCAATGTACGACCATTATTTTAACAACTTTGGTAGACCTCCTGTTTCCGATGATATATGTAAAGGTTCAGCCATATGGCATCCTCGGTTTTGGAGAACAAGATTTTTAAAGGTTTTTCCCATACAAATGCATAGGGAAGCAAACTTGACCTTGCCGTAAAAAGGTCAAATGTCAATATACAACCTTTATTTTAGTAATTTTGGTAGACCTCCCGTCCCCGATGACTTATGCAAAGATTCAGCCCCAAGGCATCCTCCGTTCTGGAGAAGAAGATTTTTAAAGGTTTTTACCATATATGGAAATGGCGGCCATCTTGGTCAATGGACTGTGACCATTTTAGCAATTTTTCGTTCCCCCAACCTAAGGAGGCTCCATATGAAATTTGAGCAAAATTGGCTCAGGGGCTTCAAAGGAGAAGTCGTTTGAAAATGTTAACAGACGGACGCACAGACGGACGGATGGACGGACGGACGGACGATGAACGAAAAGTGATCACAATAGCTCATCCTGAGCATAGCTCAGGTGAGCTAAAAATGTGACTTCTGGAGTGTTAACAAAGTTTTCTGCTGATATGGCCTGGTTACCTAGTTTTTGACCCCATGTGACCCAGTTTCAAACTTGACCTAGAAATCATCAAGACAAACATTTTGAGCAAGATCCATGATGATTGCTTCAAAAATGTGACCGCTAGAGTGTTAAAATTTTCTGCTGATCTGGCCCGGTGACCTAGTTTTTGACTCCAAGTGACCCAGTTTCAAACTTGATCTAGAAATCATCAAGACAAACATGTTAAGCAAGATTCATGATGATTGCTTAAAAAAAGGGGACCACTAGAGATTTAACAAAGTTTTCACCTGATTTGGCCAGGTGACCTAGTTTTTGACCCCAAGTGACCCAGTTTCAAACTTGACCTAGAAATCATCAAGACAAACATTTTGAGCAAGATTCATGATGATTGCTTAAACAAGTCACCCCAATGCTTCCTATCAAGTTTTGAGTCAACTGACTTTTGGGTTTAGGAGAAGAAGCGAAAAATAGATTTTCAAGATGGCTGTCATGGCGGCCATCTTGGATTTCCTATCAGAACGATTTTAGCTATTTTTGATCTATGTCACCCCAATGCTTCCTACCATGTTTGGAGTCAATTGGCTTTTGGGTTTAGGAGAAGAAGCAAAAAATAGATTTTCAAGATGGCCGCCATGGCAGCCATCTTAAAATTTCATATCGGCACAATTTTAGCTATTTTTGATCTACAAGTCACCCCGATGCTTCCTAGCAAGTTTGGAGTCAATTGGCCTTTAGGTTCAGGAGAAGAAGGGAAAAATAGATTTTTCAAGATGGCGGCCATCTTGGATTTCCTATTGGCACGATTTTATCTATTTTTGATCTACAAGTCACCACAATGCTTCCTAGCAAGTTTGCAGTCAATTGGCCTTTCGGTTCAGGAGAAGAAGCGAAAAATAGATTTTCAAGATGGCGGCCATCTTGGATTTCCGATCGGCTTGATTTTAGCTGTTTTTGATCTACAAGTCACCCCAATGCTTCCTAGCAAGTTTGGAGTCAATTGGCCTTTCGGTTCAGAAGAAGCGAAAAATAGATTTTCAAGATGGCGGCCATGGCAGCCATCTTGGATTTCTGATCTGCATGATTGTAGCTATTTTTAATCTACAAGTCAACCTGATGCTCCCTACCAAGTATCGAGTCAATTGGCCCAGGGGTGTAGGAGGAGTAGGCTTTTAAAGCAATTGCTGATGCTGCATGACGAATGATGAATGACCGACATTGACTGACCACAATAGCTCACCATGAGCACTTCTTGCTCAGGTGAGCTAATAATCACTGTCAGACATAACAAAGGGAGATAATGCCAAAAGTAAGAAAGGCAGAGTTGTCATTCTTGTACGCGACGCGTCGTCTGGTTTTGTTCTATATTTCTACCAAGTATCATAAAAATATTCCATAGGGTCTTTGACTTACAGAGCGGACAGGAAGTCAATGGATTATCACTGTCAAATATAACAAAGGGAGATAACACCACAAGTAAGAAAGGCAGAATTGTCATTCTTGTACAAGACAGATCGTCTGGTCCTGTTCTACATTTCTGCCAAGTACCATCGAAATATTCCAAAGGGTATTAGAGTTACAGAGTGGACACGAAATCTTTTTCACATAAAACAAAGGGTGATAACTCTTAAAGTAAGAAAGGCAGAATTGTCATTCTTGTACGTGACCTGATGTCTGGTCCTGTTCTACATATCTACCAAGTATCATCAAAATATTCCAAAGGGTATTCAAGTAACAGAGCGGAGAAGAAGTGTTATACGCTGACGCCGACCCCAACGGGATCCGTTCCAAAAACAATATGTCCCCACCCACCCCCACCCCCTTTGGTAGGGGGGACATAATGACAAAGTATGACCTGACCTTGACCTAGGCAGAAGGTCAAACTGAGGAAGGGATGTGTACTATTGAAAGGTCTTACCCTATTAGGGTCTAAGGTAGGTGTGGGCAAAATATTAAAGCAGTATCTTGAATACTTCAGCAGTTACAAACACTTTACAAAACTTAAACGCAGAATGACAAAGTATGACCTGACTTTGATCTAGACAGAAGGTCAAACTGAGGAAGGGGTGTGTGCTATGGAAAGGCCTTACCCTAAGGTTGGTGTGGGCCAAATATTAAAGCGGTATCTTGAATACTTCAGCAGTTACAAACACTTTTCAAAACTTAAACGCAGAACTCAAACATGGGTGTCAAAATGACGAAGTATAACCTGACCTTGACCTAGGCAGAAAAGCACTAAGATTAGCTCTCTCTTCTCAAGGGAGGTAATCGCAATGCTGAAAAGACTGAAAAATACCAGAATTCCGAAGAAGGCGGCGTCGCACCTGCTGGGGAAAAAGTCATAGGAGCCACAATCAGAACGTGGTTATTAAATAAGTTTATTTCATTCTTAGCAGTGCTTAGTTGGAAAAGTGACAAAAGTTAAAGACGAGGATTATATGAATATAGGAATTTCATTGAAAGCATATGCATTTTCTCATATGATGCATGAGAAATTGGGCTCAAAAAGTATCCACAGTCTGTACACTTTCATAAAATCTGAGGTTCAGAAAATGACAAAGTTAAAGTGGAAAAAGTGACAAAAATAAATTTAAAAATCATATCCAAACCACGTGCACTTCTGCAGACCCTGGTGAAAACATGTGCAAAGTTTCAAAAAGACCGGTTTAAAATTGTATGAGAAGTTGCGATCACAAGGTACCCCCTCTATACATCTGAGGTCAGAAAATGACAAAGTTCAAAAAATATAAAAAGTGACAAAAAATTAAGCAAGGATTATATGAAAAGCACATGCACATCTTCAGACTATGGAGAAAACATGTGCAAAGTTCCAAAAAGTTAGTATAAAACTGTATGTGGAGTTGTGCTCACAAGGTACCCACTGTCTATATACTGAGGGTGAAAAATGACTAAGTTCACAATGTGAAAAAAAAAAAAAAAAAAAAATCTAACAATTATATCCAAACCACATGCATATCCTCATACCATAAAGAAAACGTATGCAAAGTTTCATAATAATCGGTACAAAACTATAAGACGAGTTTTGCTAACAAGAGATACCAACTGTTTAAATATAAAGGGAGAAAAATGACTAAGTTCACACTGTGGAAAAAGTGACAAAAAATAACCTAACAATTATATCCAAACCATATGCACATCCTGATACCATGAAGAAAACGTATGCAAAGTTTCAAAATGATCGGTACAAAACTGTAAGAGGAGTTGCGCTCACAAGAGGTACCCAACGTCTATATACTGAGGGTGAAAAATGACTAAGTTCACAATGTGGAAAAAGTGACAAAAAATGTTCTAAACATTATACCCAAACCCCATGCATAGCCTCATACCATGAAGAAAACACATGCAAAGTTTCAAAATATATCAGTATAAAACTGTAAGAGGAGTTGCGCTCACAAGAGGTACCCACTGTCTATATATTGAGGTGAAAAATGACTAAATTCACAATGTGGAAAAAGTGACAAAAAATAATCTGACAATTATATCCAAACCACATGCACATCTTCATACCATGAAGAAAACACATGCAAAGTTTCAAAATGATCGATACAAAACTGTAAGAGGAGTTGCACTCACAAGACACCCAGGGTAAATGTTGATGGAAGACAAACAGAAGGATGGAAACTGGCACGCCTAAATCGCCCATGCTAAAGCAGGTGCGACAACAAGACCAAAACAACACAGGGCAAGACTTAAAACAAACCGCCATGTAGAATAAACCACAAAGCAGCAAAGAGTAACACCGGGACCACCGCTTTAGAACGGTCAGTAGAACAAACCATCGGGGGGCTTAAAGCACTTTCACAGCTGGCCAACCTCACCTTGATGCTACTCTTAATACAGAAATATGTCAAAATCACTGAACCATGAATTATAGGTTACACTAACCTAGATGTATTTTGAGGTCAATCACCGGGTCACATGGAACTTATATCTAAGGTATGTCATTTCTCCATCAAATAGTCTTCCAGTTATAATATAAAATCACTGAACCCTGAAATGTAGGTCACAATGACCAAGATACATTTTTATGTCAATCATTGGGTCAGATGGAATTTATAATCCAGGGATGATGTTTCTCCATGAAATTGTATTCGAGATATAAGGCATAATCACTGAACAATGAAATATAGATCACAGTGACCTAGATATATTTTGAGGTCAATCATTGGGTCAGATGGAACTTATAATCCAGGTATGACGTTTCTCCATCAAATAGTATTCAAGATATAAGGCAAATCACTGAAACATGAAATATTGGTCATACTGGCCTAGATATATTTTGAGGTCAATTATTGGGTCACATGAAACTAGTATCCTCCAGGTATGACATTTCTCCAACAAAAAGTCATCAAGATATAAGGTAAAATCAATGGAACGTGAAATGTAGGTCACCATGACTTTCACTCTTTGACACTTGTACCAATGTCACATAGTAGGCTGATGTATAACCCATTGTGTCTACAACTGGTTAGCATAATGGAAATGCATGTAACATATTACAAAGGTGTCCTAGATTTTGACACCAAGCCCGTGTCCTAGATTTTGACCCCAAGCCCCACCCCAAGGCATGAGCACAGAGGTGTTCTTTTGGAATCTCAGAAGACCCTCCAAGGTACCCAAGTTTTAAATATGAATGCTTTGATTGATTTATTGACTGAGCTGGGGTTTAACGACACATCAACCAATGTGGGTCATTTTGTGTCGCCTCAAAGACAAAGGGAGAAGAGAGATAGAAGAGATAGTAGAGGAGATAAATGAGAGGGATGGGGAGAAAGGAAAAGCAATGAAAGTGAAGAAAACAGAAGAAATAACTAGAGCTGGTGTTTGTAAAACACTATGCCCCCAACTGCCTGACTCTAACACTGCTTGACTCCAACACTGCTTACCCATGACAGTAACAACAGTAAAAATATATGAGATTTCAACTGTTATTTTATCAAAGGGAAATAACTCTAAAATAAGAGATAATTGGGATAAGAAAAAAATACGGGTCACCTATTTTTTCATGAGGAATCAAAATATGAAATTTCAAAACATTAGCATACATGGTTCTAAACTTATGCTATACACAACAAGAGGCCCACGGGCCACGGGTTGCTCACCTGAGTGACATAGCCACTGCAGATATGCAGATGTACAGAAAAATAGAATTTCAAGATGGCTGCCATGGCGGCCATCTTGGATTTACGATCGGCATGATTTTAGCTATTTTTGATCTACAAGTCACCCAAATGCTTCCTACCAAGTTTCGAGTCATCTGGCCTTTCGGTTCAGGAGAAGAAGCGAAAAATAGATTTTCAAGATGGCTGCCATGGCGCCCATCCTGGTTTTATGATCGGCATGATTTTAGCTATTTTTGATCTACAAGTCACCCCGATGCTTCCTACCAAGTTTGGAGTCAACTGGCCTTTCGGTCCAGGAGAAGAAGCGAAAAATTGATTTTCAAGATGGCTGCCATGGCGGCCATCTTGGATTTTTGATAGGCACGATTTTAGCTATTTTTGATCTATAAGTCACCCGAATGCCTCCTACCAAGTTTGGAATCAATTGGCTTTTGGGTTTAGGAATAGAAGCGAAAAATAGATTTTCAAGATGGCGGCCATGGCGGCCATCTTGGATTTTCGATAGGCACAATTTTAGCTATTTTTGATCTACAAGTCATCCTGATGCTTCCTAGCAAGTTTGGAGTCAATTGGCCTTTCGGTTCAGGAGAAAAAGCAAAAAATAGATTTTCAAGCTGGCGGCCATGGCGGCCATCTTGGATTTCCGATCGGCACGATTTTAGCTATTTTTGATCTACAAGTCACCCTGATGCTTCCTAGCAAGTTTGGAGTCAACTGGCCTTTCGGTTCAGGAGAAGAAGCGAAAAATAGATTTTCAAGATGGCGGCCATGGCGGCCATCTTGGATTTCCGATCGGCACGATTTTAGCTATTTTTGATCTACAAGTCACCCTGATGGTTCCAAGCAAGTTTGGAGTCAATTGGCCTTTCGGTTCAGGAGAAGAAGCGAAAAATAGATTTTCAAGATGGCGGCCATGGCAGCCATCTTGGATTTCCGATCAGAACGATTTTAGCTATTTTTGATCTACAAGTCACCCTGATGCTTCCTACCAAGTATCAAGTTAATTGGCCCAGGGGTGTAGGAGGAGTAGGCTTTTAAAGCAATTGTTGACGCCGCACGACGGACATTGACTGACCACAATAGCTCACCATGAGCACTACGTGCTCAGGTGAGCTAATAAAGCAACGACATTAAATGGCTAGAAATTGCGAAGGGCTATAACTCCAACATTTCATTTAGTTGGTTCAAAATTTAATCAAGTGACCTCCTCCTCAATCCCAATCAGTATACCAAATACCATGGTTCTGGCTTAAATACTTTTTGAGATATCTTGCTGACTAGGTCAAAATGCCTAGAACTACAAAGGGCCATAACTATGTCAATTTTTCATGGAATTCCCTAGAAAACAATCAGATAATCTCCACATCATCCCCAATCAGGATATAATATTTCAAGACCCTAGCTTAAGTACTTTTCGAGACATCTTGCTGACAAGGTCAAAATGTGCAGAACTGCAAAGGGCCGTAACTTTACCAATATTTTCACGGAATTCTCTCAAAATGTAATCAGGTAATTTACACATCATTCCCACTCACTATATCGTATTTCAAGAACCCAGCTTAAATACTTTTCAAGATAACTTGCTCACAAGATTTAATTCTGATTTTTTTCAAAGAGGCATAACTCTAAACACGTGCTAGACAAGAAAAAAAAAAAAAAAAAATATGGGTCAGCTATTTTTTCATTGGGAACCCAAATATAAAATTTCAAAACCCTAGCATGCAGGGTTCTTAAGATATGGCATGCACAAAAAAAACCTGACAAACAGACAGATGGACAAATGAAGGGAAAATAATATGCCCCATCAATTTCATTCGAAAATAGGGGCATAATCAGGCCATCTACTCATTGCTACCAATCTATTCATCAAGTTTCAAGGCTCCAGCTTCAATAGTTTTTTAGATATTTTGCTGACAAGGGAAACATGCCCAAATTTATTCAAAAGTTAATCAGGTTGTCTACTCATCATTACAAATCCATTCACCACATTTCATGGCTAGCTCTAACAGTTTTTGAGATATTTTGCTGACAAGGTAAAAATGCCCAAAATCACAAAGGGCCATAACTCAAGAAGTATTTTTCAAAATTTCTTCAAAAGTAAATCAGGTTGTCTACTCCTCACTACCAGTCTATTCATCAGTTTCAAGGCTCTAGCTCCAACGGTTTTTGAGATATTTTGCTGACAAGGTAAAAATGCCCCAAATTACAAAAGGGTCATAACTCAAAAAGAATTTTTCAAAATTTCTTCAAAAGTTAATCAGGTTGTCTACTCATCACTACCAGTCTATTCATCAAGTTTCAAGGCTCTAGCTCCAACAGTTTTTGAGATATTTTGCTGACAAGGTAAAAATGCCCCAAATTACAAAAGGGCCATAACTCATGAAGTATTTTTCAGAATTTCTTCAAAAATTAATCAGGTCATCTACTCATCACTACAAATCCATTTACTAAGTTTCAAGGCTCTAGCTCTAACAGTTTTTGAGATATTTTGCTGACAAGGTAAAAATGCCTAAAATTACAAAGGAGCATAACTCAATAAGTATATTTCAAAATTTCTTCAAAAGTTAATCAGGTTGTCTACTCATCACTACCAGTCTATTCATCAAGTTTCAAGCCTCTAGCTTCAACAGTTTTTGAGATACTTTGCTGATAAGTTAAAAATGCCCAAAATTACAAAGGGCCATAACTCATGAAGTATTTTTCAGAATTTCTTCAAAAGTTAATCAGGTCATCTACTCATCACTACAAATCCATTTACTAAATTTCAAGGCTCAAGCTCTAACAGTTTTTGAGATACTTTGCTGACAAGGTAAAAATGCCCAAAATTACAAAGGGCCATAACTCAAGAAGTATTTTTTCAAAATTTCTTCTAAAGTTAATCAGGTTGTCTACTCATCACTGCCAGTCTATTGGTTAAGATTCAAGGCTCCAGCTCCAACAGTTTTTGAGATATTTTGCTGAAGGTAAAAATGCCAAAATTACAAAGGGCCATAACTCATGAAGTATTTTTCAGAATTCTACAAAAGTTAGTCAGGTCATCTACTCATCACTACAAATCCATTTACTAAGTTTCAAGGCTCTAGCTCTAACAGTTTTTGAGATATTTTGCTGACAAGGTAAAAATGCCTAAAATTACAAAGGAGCATAACTCAAGAAGTATTTTTCTAAATTTCTTCAAAAGTTAATCAGGTTGTCTACTCATCACTACCAGTCTATTCACTAAGTTTCAAGGCTCTAGCTTCAAAAGTTTTGGAGATATTTTGCTGACAAGACTGCATCCGTATTTTTTCAAAGGGCCATAACTCTGAAAAGGGGCATAATCCTGTCAAGAAAAAAAACAAATGTCAGCTATTTTTTCATGAGGAATCCATATGAAATTTCAAAACAGTAGCATTCATGGTTCTAAAGTTATGCTATGCATCAACAAGCGTGACGAACGGACGGACGGACGGACAAAAAAAACCCAGACGCAATATGCCCCTCCAACTTCTTTGAAGTTGGGGCCATAAAACATTCCCTCTCTACCTTTACCAGCTGCAAGGATAGCAAGCCTAGCCCAACTGTAAGCCAATATCAGTTGGATGCCCCAGTGATGTAAGATATACGACATCTTTGCCTCACCCAACCACCCCTTAATGCTTTGCGATAAGTGACTGTTGAGATATAAGCATTTGAAAAACTTTAACACATATGCATATAACATTACAAAGGTGTCCTAGATTTTAACCCCTTGCCCAACCCCCAGACATGAACCCAGGGGTGTGTTCTTTTGGAATCTCAGAAGACCCTCCCTGGTACCCAAGTTCCCAATATGAATGCTCTGTGATAAGTGACAGTTGAGATATAAGCATTAATTTGAAAAACTTTAATGCAGTGTGATGGGAACTGGAATTCAATGCAGACGACTGGGGTGACTACAATAGCTCTCCTTGTACTTCTGAAAAGCACTTATAATCAGGGATGGGTCCCTCCCATAAATAAGGAAGCACATGTGTGCAGATGCCATGCAACATTCTTCCAGTATTGCCACAGCAACTAGGAGAGAAATTTGACAGTGCCATGAAAATGTCAAAGATCATCCTAGGATCATCATTTGAACAAACTTGGTAGACCTTGCGTCCCCGTTGCTATAAACCAAGATTCTGCCTCAAAACTTTCTTGGGTCTGGAGGAGACTTTGAAGTGATTTTACCATATATGGGCATGGCAGCCATCTTCTTCAATAGTACAAAATCATTTGATCAAAAAATCGTTAGTATCACTTTCACAGAAAGTCCCATGTGACATCTGTTGATTGTAACTAACAAGTCATACTACTTTAAGCACACTATGTAAGTTTCAGCCGTAAGTCTTTAATACATTTTTAGAAAATGATTTTTCAAAGGTTGGTATAGGAAAGCTAATTTGACTTTCTCATAAACAGGTTGAAGGTCAACCTTGGATCATCATCTGAACAAACTTGGCAGACATTGATTCTGCAATGCTATATACCAAGATTCAGTCTCAAAGTTTTCCTGGTTTTGGAGAAGATTTTTAAGTGTTTTTTGTTTTATTTTGTTTTTTTACCATATATGGGCATGGTGGCTATTTTGTTCAATGGTGTGAAACCATTTGACAGAAGACTCCATGTGTAATCTGGTGAAAATTGGTCAAGCAGTTTCAGAGAAGATGTTCAAAGATTACATGCAAATTTGACAAGCAGTTTCAGAGAAGATGTTCAAAGATTACATGCAAATTTGACCTTCCCATGAAAAGGTCCAATGTCAACCTAGGGTCATCATTTGTACAAATCTGGTAGACTTTGAGTCCCCAAAGCTTTCTTGGTTCTAGAGATGAGATTTTTAAGTGTTTTTTACCATATATGGTCATGGCGGCTATCATGTTTAATGATGCATAACCATTTGGATAAATTGATTATATGCCTTTGACACAACGCCCAATGTGATATCTGGTGAAATTTGGTCAAGCTAATTCAGAGAAGACGTTTAAAGATTAAGAGAATTTATACATGTATATAGCCCAGGGGTAAGGGCAGATAACCCCAAGGGGACAAAATTTTAATTGTAACTAAACGGGTTTGCTACTTTGACCATACATTGTAAGTTACAGCCATTAGTCTGAAATACATTTTGAGAAACTGAATTTTCAATATTTTCCCCAAAACAAATGTGTTAGGGATGCAAATTTGACCTTGCCCTAAAAAAGTCAAATATCAATCTAGGGTCATCATTTGAATAAACTTGGTAGACCTTGAGTCCCTAATGCCAAGATTCAGCCTTGAAGTTTTCTTGGTTTTGGAGAAAAAGAGTTTTAAGTGTAATGTAGTGACCCAGTTTCCCGTGATACAATTTTTATATAAACTTTTGTTCATGCCAGGCATAGATGTTCCATAAAAAAAAATAATATGACTTCAGTTGGTTCACTGATTTCTGAGAAGCTGTTTGAAAGTATGGACTGACAACGGACCATTGGTATACTATAGGCTCACCTTGTGAGGTTTCTGCTCGGGTGCTAAAAATAAATAATATTTTGAATGTACCTCTATTTCTTAAAACCTTCCTGGTAACAGTCAAAAAATCGCCGAACTATTTTTGGACACCCTTTTGTTTTTTTTCAAATGGAGTTCCGTAAGCCTAATCCTGATGACATCACAAGTGAACAGTAACTTCAATTAAGTAATGAAGGTAATCTTTTTAATGTTCAGAATAACATCAGGTCATGAACAAAGTGAACCCTGAAGGGGTTCAATTAAACTTTGGTCGCGACCTAATGTTGTTCATACTTCAATAAACATTAAATCAATTGCCTTTATTACTTATAAAAGTATATTGCCAAAAAGTATGTTCTTGATACTCTGTAAGGCAATTCTAAAGAGTACCCACAATATATGTTGATTTTGTGAGAATACACCCCTGGTTAGCAGAGTGGTACATCTAAAAGGCACCCAAAAATATAAACAAGAGACCTATGGGCCACATTCCTCACCTGAGCTAACTGCTGTAAATATCTACATGTAGTTAGCATGGAGTATACATGTAATTTATAGTGTTTGAGACATCTTGCTTACAAGATTTTAATGCATTTTCTGCAAAGGGGCATAACTAAAAAAGACAGCTTGTGGAAGTGAAAGTGTCACGGCTTGAGAGATGTCAATTAAAGGTGGACATTTTGTTTGGTTGTTATGGCAAAACTTTAAAGTAAGAAATTTGTGCAGCACCAGCAGGGAAAGAAGACCATGTGAAGCACCAGCAGGAAAGAAGACTGTGTGAAGCCCCAGCAGGAAAGAAGACAGTATGAAGCGCCAGCAGGAGAGAAAACTGTGTGAAGCGCCAGCAGGAAAGAAGACTTTGTGAAGCACCAGCAGGAAAGAAGACTATGTGAAGCACCAGCAGGGAAAGTAGACAATGTGAAGCACCAGCAGGAAAGAAGACGGTGAAGCACCAGCAGGGAAAGAAGACTGTGTGAAGCACCAGCAGGGTAAGAAGACCATGTGAAGCGCCAGCAGGGAAAGAAGACTGTGTGAAGCGCCAGCAGGAAAGAAGACCATGTAAAGTGCCAGCAGGGAAAGAAGATCATGTGAAGCACCAACAGGGAAAGAAGACTGTGTGAAGCGCCAGCAGGAAAGAAGACTGTGTGAAGTGCCAGCAGGGTAAGAAGACCATGTGAAGCACCAGCAGGGAAAGAAGACTGTGTGAAGCGCCAACAGGAAAGAAGACAATGTGAAACGCCAGCAGGGAAAGAGGACCATGTGAAGCACCAGCAGGAAAGAAGACTGTGTGAAGCGCCAGCAGGGAAAGAAGACCATGTGAAGCATCAGCAGGGAAAGAAGACCATGTGAAGCATCAGCAGGGAAAGAAGACTGTGTGAAGCGCCAGCAGGGAAAGAAGATCATGTGAAGCACCAGCAGGGACAGAAGACCATGTGAAGTGCCAGCAGGAAAGAAGACTGTGTGAAGCGCCAGCAGGGAAAGGAGACAATGTGAAGCGCCAGCAGGAAAGAAGACTCTGTGAAGCACCAGCAGGGAAAGAAGACTGTGTGAAGTGCCAGCAGGGAAAGAAGACTGTGTGAAGTACCAGCAGGGAAAGAAGACCATGTGAAGCACCAGCAGGAAAAAGACTGTGAAGCGCCAGCAGGGAAAGAAGACAACGAAGCACCAGCAGGGAAAGAAAAATCGGAAGAGCTTTTCTCTATTTTTAGCTTTGGCGGCCATTTTGTTCAGCTGAGTGGAACCATATTATCAACTTTGATAGAAAGGCAAAAAGAGGAACATTTCTGAAATTATTTGAAAATCAGGCCACTGGCGTAGGAGGAGATGTTGTTTAAACGTTTCTCATTTTTTAGCTCTGGCAACCATTTTGTTCAGCTGAGTAGAACCATTTTTACAATACTGATAAAGAGGCATATGAGGAACACATCTGTGAAATTATTTTGAAATCTGGCCACTGGCCGCGAAGGAGATGCGGTTTAAAGGTTTTTTTTTTTTCCATTTTTAGCTCTGGCAGCCATTTTGTTCTGCCGAGGAGAAATTTTGGTAAAAGGCCATAAGGGGAACATTTCTTGGAAATTATTTGGAAATTGGGCCACTGCATGCAAAGGAGATGTTGTTTAAAGGTTTTTCTTTTTTAGCTCTGGCAGCCATTTTGTTTGGCTGAGTGGAACCATTTTAGCAAAATTGGTAGAGGGCCATAAGAGGAACATTTCTGGGGAATTATTTTGAAATCAGGCCACTGGACAAGGAGGAGATGTTGTTTAAAGATGTTTCTATCTTTAGCTCTGGTTGCCATCTTGTTCAATGGAGCATAACCATTCTAGCAATTTTGGTAAAGGGGCATAAGAGGAACATGTGTGTGAAATTATTTTGAAATTGGCCAAGTGATTTAGAAGGAGATATCATTTGAAGAAATTTGACGACAGAATGACTGACGCCAGACGCCGGACACAGGGCAATCACAATAGCTCACCTTGAGCACCTTGTGCTAAAAATTACTGGTATTTTTTCTTATTTCTACATAAAAAACATGTTGTTGGTACTCATTAGAAGTGTCTAACCAAGGTGCTTCTAATGAGAACCCATAACATGTTTTCCAGCAGAAACAAGAAAACTATTATGTGTATAGCCCCTCTTATTTGGGGCTATGACAAGCTGCAATGTATCTTTTATTGAGAAATAAGAAGTTACCCCAGAATTATACTCTTCCCTAACTACACCTATCTAATATAGAAGGGTTTTCAATCAGAATCAGCAACTCAATCATGCCAACAGCACGAGAGTCAGCTGCGAGAGAAAAGGCTAAATGCTTTATCCCAGGAGCTTCCGAGTTCTAATCATAAGATCAACAGATCTTCATATGCACTTCAGTAGCTATCATGTGACCACTACCAATGGCTTCTCAGGTCCTCGAATTAAAGTTTTTAACATTTAAGGACAACACAAGTCATGCAAGCATACACACTTGAACCATTCAAGACGGAGACACATACACACACTCATACACATAAACCACAAGACAGGCCTATTCTCTCATTTCATCATGTCAATCTGTATCAGATCTTAACTTTTATCTCTCTCTGGGCTAATTCAGCTGACAACAAATTGATATTTTTCCTATTTTTCCCAGAAATCAGGATCTGATGTTTCATGCAAACTGTCTCCACTGGAGACAATTTGCATGAAGTGTCAAAACCTGTTTTCTGAGGAAGATAAGAAAAAAATATTTCATTATGTCATGCGCTGAAAATTGTATCCAGCATGCTAAAGAGACAGGAATGCTAAATGCAATGTATGCCATAAAATATATTTAGCTTTAGAAAACAAGTATCTTGGTACAAATTTGGGTGAAAACTGGTTAAGAAATATGATACTGTATTTTTAGAAAATCTGTAACTGTAAGCATGGGTGCCACTATTCGGAACATTGAATTAAATATTTAATACACAAATAAATGCTGCTTGTTGATAGGAATATATTGCTACGTGTTTGAGTGTTACAGCTCAGTCAAAACTATTTAGGTCATACTGAGACTGTCAATTAACCTACTTACACTTTTTCCTGGGTTGGCAGTCCTCCAGGTGGTTAACTAGCACATACTTTTACCAGTAACTCACAAATTCCCTTCTTTATTCACGGGAACGTGGGGAGGTGGGGAATGACTGCTATGGAGTCCGACTTGTTGCATATTAATAAACACATTTACAGGTATATAGCAACAAGAGGGCCATGATGGCCCTGAAATGCTGACCTGAGCAACATAGCACTTTGAGAGCCTGATCTAGAACTGATCAAGGCAAACAACTGATCAAGGCAAACATTCTGATCAAAGTTCAAAATGATTATATTAACAAGTAAGACAATATAGCAATGGACTGTAAAATAAAGGTCAAAGTCAAATATGGATGGCTGCACTCAAGAGGCCATGCTAAGATGTGTGCATGTACTAAGTATCACTGGCTGTAGGAGCAATAGTTACTGAGAAACTGACCTAAACACAAACACTTCACAAGTACCAAATATCACTCTGTAGGACCAATAATTACTGAGAAACTGACCTAAATGGAAAAACTTAAGAGAGTCACTGGACAGAAAACTATACATCACCTTGAAATCATCAAGACAAACATTTTGAGCAAGCTTCATGATGCTCACTTCAAAAATGTGACCATTAGAGCATCAAGGTTTTCCTTTGATTTGGCCAGGTGAACTAGTTTTTGATATCAAGTGACCCAGTTTTAAACTAGACCTAGAAATCATCAAGACAAATATTTTGAGCAATATTTATGATGATATTTTTAAAAAATGTGACCTCTGGAGTGTTAACAGTTTTCTGCTGATTTGGCCAGGTTACCTAGTTTTTGACCCCAAGTGACCCAGTTTCAAACTTGAGCTAGAAATCATCAAGACAAACATTTTGAGCAAGATTCATGATGATTGCTTCAAAAATGTGACCACTAGAGTGTTAACAAGGTTTTCTGCTGATTTGGCCCAGTGACCTAGTTTTTGACCCCAAGTGACCCAGTTTCAAACTTGACCTAGAAATCATCAAGACAAACATGTTGAGCAAGATTCATGATGATTGCTTGAAAAATGTGACCGCTAGAGTGATAACAAGATTTTTTCGCTGATTTGGCCAGGTGACCTAGTTTTGACCCCAGGTGTTCCAGTTTCGAACTTGACCTAGAAATCATCAAGATAAACATTTTCAGCCAGATTCATGATGATTGCTTCAAAAATGTGACCGGTAGAGTGTTAACAAGGTTTTCTGCTGGTTTGGCTTTGTGACCTATTTTTGACATGTGACCCAGTTTCAAACTTCACCTAGAAATCATCAAGACAAACATTTTGAGCAAGATTCATGATGATTGCTTTAAAAATGAGACCGCTAGAGTGTTAACAAGGCTTTCTGCTGATATGGCCCAGTGACCAAGTTTTTGACTCCAAGTGACCCAGTTTCAAACTTGACCTAGAAATCATCAAGACAAACATTTTGAGCATGATTCATGATAACTGCTTGAAAAATGTGACCGCTAGAGTGTTAACAAGGTTTTCTGCTGATTTGGCCCGCTGACCTAGTTTTTGACCCCAAGTGACCCAGTTTCGAACTTGACCTAGAAATCATCAAGACAAACATTTTGAGCATGATTCATGATGATAGCTTCACAAATGTGACCGCTAGAGTGTTAAGGTTTTCTGCTGATTTGGCCAGGTGACCTAGTTTTTTACCCCAAGTGACCCAGTTTCGAACTTGACCTAGAAATCATCAAGACAAACATTTTGAGCAAGAATCATGATGATTGCTTCAAAAATGTGACCGCTAGAGTGTTACAAGGTTTTCTGCTGATCTGGCCCGGTGACCTAGTTTTTGACCCCAAGTGACCCAGTTTCGAACCTGACCTAGATTTTATAGAGGCAAACATTTTGAGCAAGTTTCATCAAGATTGGGTCAAAACTATGACCTCTAGAGTGTTAACAGGTTTTTCCTTTGATTTGACCTGGTGACCTAGTTTTTGACCCCAAGTAACCCAGTATCAAACCTGACCTAGATTTCATAGAGGTAAACATTCTGACCAAGTTTCATCAAGATTGGGTCAAAACTGTGACCTCTAGAGTGTTAACAAACTAATTGATGGCGACGGACATAGGGTGATGACAATAGCTCACCCTGAGCTTTTGCTCAGGTGAGCTAATAAAATCGGGAAAGCCAAGTTCTAGTTATGGATGGTCAAGTGGTTTTTCCCCGGGTTCTCTGGTTTTCACCCACCTTTGATGAACGTTCGGCTCAATATGTGAAATATTCTTGAAAAGGGCCGAAAACCCAAATAATAACAAGAGGGCCATGATGGCCCTGTAACGCTCACCTGAGCAACATAGCACTTTGAGAGCCTGATCTAGAACTGATCAAGGCAAACATTCTGATCAAAGTTCAAAATGATTATATTAACAAGTAAGACAATGTATCATGTCTAATAGACTGTGAAATAAAGGTCAAGGTCAAATATGGATGACTGCACTCAAGAGGCCATGCTAAGATGTATGCATGTACTGAGTATCACTGGCTGTAGGAGCAATAGTTGCTGAGAAACTGCCCTAAACACACACAAGTACCAAATATCACTCTGTAGGACCAATAATTACTGAGAAACTGACCTAAATGGAAACATTTAAGAGTCACTAAACAGAAAACTATACATCACCTTGAAATCATCAAGACAAACATTTTGAGCAAGATTCATGATGATCAAAAATGTGACCTCTAGAGCATCAACAAGGTTTTCCTTTGATTTGGCCAGGTGAACTAGTTTTTGATATCAAGTGACCCAGTTTTAAACTAGACCTAGAAATCATCAAGACAAACATTTTGAGCAATATTTATGATGATTATTTCAAAAATATGACCTCTGAAGTGTTAACAGTTTTCTGCTGATTTGGCCAGGTCACCTAGTTTTTGACCCCAGGTGTTCCAGTTTCGAACGTGACCTAGAAATCATCAAGACAAACATTTTGTGCCAGATTCATGATTATTGCTTCAAAAATGTGACCGGTAGAGTGTTAACAAGGTTTTCTGCTGGTTTGGCTGGTGACCTAGTTTTTGACACCACGTGATCCAGTTTCAAATTGACCTAGAAATCATCAAGACAAACATTTTGAGCAAGATTCATGATGATTGCTTGAAAAATGTGACCGCTAGAGTGTTAACAAGGTTTTCTGCTGATTTGGCCCAGTGACCTAGTTTTTGACTCCAAGTGACCTGGTTTCGAACTTGACCTAGAAATCATCAAGACAACATTTTCAGCAACATTCATGATGATTGCTTGAAAAATGTGACTGCTAGAGTGTTAACAAGGTCTTCTGATTTCGCCCGGTGACCTAGTTTTTGACTCCAAGTGACCCAGTTTTGAACTTGACCTAGAAATCATCAAGACAAACATATTGAACAAGATTCATGATGATTACTTCAAAAATGTGACCGCTAGAGTGTTAACAAGGTTTTCTGCTGATCTGGCCTGGTGACCTAGTTTTTGACCCCAAGTGACCCAGTTTTGAACTTGACCTAGATTTTATAGAGGCAAACATTTTGAGCAAGTTTCATCAAGATTGGGTCAAAACTATGACCTCTAGAGTGTTAACAAGTTTTTCCTTTGACCTGGTGACCTAGTTTTTGACCCCAAGTAACCGAGTATCGAACTTGACCTAGATTTCATAGAGGCAAACATTCTGAACAGGTTTCATCAAGATTGGGTCAAAACTGTGGCCTCTAGAGTGTTAACAAAACTAATTGTTGACGACGGACGACGGACATAGCTCACCCTGAGCTTTTGCTCAGGTGAGCTAGAAAAAAAAAAAAAACAAGAGGGCCATGATGGCCTTGTAATGCTCACCTAAGTATCATAGCACTTAGAGAACCTGACCCATAAATGATCAAGGCAAACATTCTGACCAAGATTCATGATGATTATATTAACAAGTAAGACAATGTAGCATGCCTAATGGACCATGAAATATAGATCAAGGTCAAATATGAATGACTGCACTCAAGATGTATGCATGTATTAAGTATCACTGGCTGTAGGAGCAATAGTTACTGAGAAACTGACCTAAACACAAACACTTCACAAGTACCAAATATCACTCTGCATGTATGTGCTAAGTATCACTGACTGTAGGACCAATAATTACTCAGAAACTGACATAAATGCAAAAACTTAACAAAGTCAGTGGGCCATGGAATATAGGTCACAGTCAAATATAGATGACTGCATTCAAGAGGCCATGCTACGATGTCTACAAGTGCAAGTATCACTGCTGTAGGACCAACAGTTACTGAGAAACTGATTTAAATGCAAAAACTTCAGAAAGTCATTGGACAGTGAAATAACCGTCACCTAGAAATCATCAAGACATTTTGAGCAATGATGATCACTTCAAAAATGTGACCTCTAGAGCGTCAACAAAGTTTTCCTTTGATTTGGCCTGGTGACCTAGTTTCTAATATCAAGTGACCCAGTTTCGAACTTGACCTACAAATCATCAAGACGAACATTTTGAGCAAGCTTCATGATGATTGCTTCAAATATGTGACCTCTAGAGTGACCACTAGTGTTAACAAGGTTTTCTACTGATTTGGCCCAGTGACCTAGTTTTTGACCCCAAGTGACCCAGTTTCGAACTGGTCCTAGAACTCATCAAGACAAACATTTTGAGCAAGATTCATGATGATTGCTTCAAATATGTGACCGCTAGAGTGACCACTAGTGTTAACAATGTTTTATTTTGATTTGGCCTGGTGACCTAGTTTTTGACCCCAAGTGACCCAGTTTCAAACTTGACCTAGAACTCATCAAGACAAACATTTTGAGCAAGATTCATGATGATTGCTTCAAAAATGTGACTGCTAGAGTGTTAACAAGGCTTTCCTTTGATTTGGCCTGGTGACCTAGTTTTTGACATACAGTGACCCAGTTTCAAACCTGACCTAGAAGTCATCAAGACAAACAATTTGAGCAAGATTTATTATAATTGCTTGAAAAATGTGACCGCTAGAGTGTTAACAAGGTTTTCCTACCGGCCTCGGTGGCTCAGTTGGATGCGCCGTCCGACTGGAGACCAGGAGGTCGCGGGTTCAACCCCCGGCAACAGACTTTCAAAGAGATTGATCTGAAATATTTTCTACAGTCATTCTCTCCCTTCTGCTGATTCAAGAAGGGCAGTTGTCAGTTTCTGGCGGAAGAATGTGCACAATACTGGTTAACCGCTTAGAGGACTAAGCCTGCCCAGTAAACGTGTGGTTAGGTAAACTGACCGCGCTCGACATGACCCCATTGGGTTGACTAGGCTGTAAAACCTCAACACAAACAAGGTTTTCCTTTGATTTGGCCTAGTGACCTAGTTTTTGACCCACATGACCCAGTTTTGATCTTTACCTAGAAATCATCAAGACAAACATTTTGAGCATGATTCATGATGATTGCTTCACAAATGTGACCACTAGAGTGTTAACAAGGTTTTCATTTGATTTGGCCTGGTGACCTAGTTTTTGACCCCAAGTGACCCAGTTTCAAACTTGACCTAGAACTCATCAAGACAAACATTTTGAGAAAGATTCATGTTGACTGCTTCAAAAATCTGACTGCTAGTGTTAACAAGGTTTTCCTTTGATTTGGCCGAGTGACCTAGTTTTTGACCCCAAGTGACCCAGTTTCAAACTTAACCTAGAAATCATCAAGACAAACATTTTGAGCAAGATTCATGATGATTGCCTGAAAAATGAGACCCCTAGAGTTTTAACAAGTTTTTCCTTTGATTTGACCTGGTGACATAGTTTTTGATCCCAAGTGACCCAGTATTGAACTTGACCTAGATTTCATAGGGGCAAACATTCTGGGCAAGTTTCATCAAGACTGCGTCAAAACTGTGACCTCTAGATTGTTAACAAACTAATTGTTGACGACGAACGACGGACCACTGATGACCGACAACGGACAGAGGGTGATCACAATAGCTCACCCTAAGGTGAGCTAAAAAACACCAAGACAAGCAATCCGTAGGAAGAGACCTGAATTTTTGGCAGCCGGCCAAATAATTCTGCACGACAACGCAATGCCGAACGGCGCGAATGGGGTGACGTCATTGCTAGGGCGGTACAAGTGGGAAATGTTGGAACAACCCCCTTATTCCCCGGACATGATATGGGTTTTACAGCCCTTTCAAGAATATTTCACTCATATTGAGCCGATCGTTCATCAAAGGTGGACAAAAACCGGAGAACCCGGGGAGCTTGAATCTGCAATGGCCGTGAGGGTGAGGGTACTTGAGAATGGTTGCCTGGCAATGGGTATAGATGACCTGCTAAAGAGGTGGAAGTAGGATTTATGTAGGGGACCACTAAACATTGCTACATACTAAATATATAAGCTGTAGGCCTCATGGTTTCAGAGAACAAGACTTCTTTAAGTATTTTTTTTTTTTTTCCATTATAAGTCTATGGGAGCTAATGACCCCTGGGTGTGGCCAATTTGGACCCAAGGGGCTTAATTGGCAGGATTTATGTACGAGACCACTAATCATCACCACATACTTAATCTGTTAGCTCTTGGCCTCATGGTTTCAGAGAAGATTTTTGAAGGTTGTTTAGCTATATACAGTCGACTCGTTATCTTGAATTCCAAGGGACTCTCTGAAATACTTCGAGATATTCATACCTTGACATATCAAATTTGCAGAATTGAGGAAAAAATAACTCGAACAACCACATTAAACAAATATATGTGTAAGTGGACTCTTGAAAATAGAGATATATTGAAAATATTATGGAAAAGAGGAGGAGCAATTTCTCCTCTCTTCCACAATATTTTTTTTACCTGTTGTTAGATTTTCATGTTACGCAGGGACCAGATTTTTCACTTTGAGACAAGGGGTTATTTGAGAAAAGTGAGGTCGAGATAACAAGAGTCAGCTGTATAAACATATGACCCTTACGGTGTGGCCAGTTTGGAGCCCTGGGGCTTGATTGGCAGGATTTATGTAGAGGACCACTAAACATTGCTACATACTAAATAATATACTGCAGCGCCGTTTTAACGTGGTTGCATATAACGCGGAAACCGTTATAACACGGTTGGGCCGTGGCTCCCGTTTTTTCCCCCCCACCAGTTTGAAAGTGTTGCCCTTTTTCCGCGGAACGCGGCAGTCTAAAAATCGCCAGCCGTGACCATATACTCGCTGATTTACTCATTCTTTTTTACCAAACTTTTCATCAGTTTTTGTTGTCTTTAGGCTATTTCAGATAACGTCCGCGCACCATTTAAAAGCCATACTACGGTATACTGGCACAGCGCTCACGATAATTTTCATGTATTATAAGAGAAATAAGAGAAATAATAAGAGTAACTTACGCAACACAAATTAATTACATCATTATCCTAACACAGTCATAAATCAACACTTCACTGTCCTTTTTGCTGTAATGGTAGTCTGATAATTAATCCGTTTGTGTGACATGTGTGAATGCACTGCCACAGTCCATAGCTCCAGATTAGGTGTCTTTTTTTTTTTTTTAAATTAAAAAGACTGTTATTTTTCCATATTTCTCCATGAAATTGTAGGTTATGGGTACTCTCTGGAAGCACAGATACTTGGGGTCAGTAGGGCAGTGCAGGCCCAAAAAAATATCTTGTAAATATTTTTTCTCTAGTTATTTTTGTATTTTAGTACAACAGAAACACTGCTGATAAAATATAATCATATTCTGTGACTTCTGAAAAGGTTCTAAAAAACATCATATTTCTCGCAAATGGTAATATATGGACAAGATAACAATCAATGGCCAGCACAGATCTGGGGGGTCCCCGCATGTTTACACTGCTACGCTAACTAAAACAAATGCAACATGCAATTAACTTGCATTCGCTAATTTGGCAATCATTAGTCTTTGCTGCCATATGGATGTCATAACCATATCTTGTTGCATCGCTTCATTTTTGGCTGAAATATTATCACCAAATGACAATAAATTCTTCTACTACATCTACGAACCGTGGATCAGAAATAGGTCACGTTCTGGATACTGGCTTCCATTTATTAAATTATAGATACATCACAACTGAGCCGAGAGCCAGAATTGGACGGGTTTGAAATCGTTGTCGTGTGATTTCAATAAATCGTGATGAAATTTCAAACCCGTCTAATTTTGGTTCTCGGCTCATTTGCGCTGTATATATGATTTAAGTAACAGACGCCGACATCCAGAACATGACCCATTTCTGATCTATTGCTCGTAGATGTAGTAGAAGAATTTATTGACATTTGGTGATAATATTTCAGCCAAAAATGAAGAACTGCAACAAGATATGGTTATGACACCCATATGGCAGCAAAGATTAATGATTGCCAAATTAGCGAATGCAAGTTAATTGCATGTTGCATTTCTTTTAGTTAGCGTAGCAGTGTAAACATGCGGGGACCCCCCAGATCTGTGCTGGCCATTGATTGTTATCTTGTCCATATATTACCATTTGCGAGAAATATAATGTTTTTTGGAACCTTTTCAGAAGTCACAGAATATGATTATATTTTATCAGCAGTGTTTCTATTGTACTAAAATACAAAAATAACTAGAGAAAAAATATTTACAAGATATTTTTTGGGGCCTGCACTGCCCTACTAACCCCAACTATCTGTGTCTGGAAGTGCCTCGGCACTTCCAAGGAGTATCCACAACCTACGTTTACGTGGAGAAATAAGAAATTTAATATGTAGAGACTCCTCTAGTCTGGAGCTGTGGATAGACCCTCTTATCTGGAGCTATGACAGTGGGCATGTCCAAATAGATCAAAGAAACAGGTCAAGCGTGAATACACGGAGACAGTTCATAGCTCCAGATAAGGCGTCTTTTTTTAGTTAAAAAGTACTGCTACCCTTGGTTAACGGAAATAGGCTGCTGGGAAACGAGATATACTTTCTGGACAAATATGAAACAAAGACTGGTCAGTGCTCTTTATAAAAAAAATATCTGAGATTAGATTTTTTTATTGTGAAAGAAATCAACAGCAGCAATAAAAACCGACCAAGCAGGTAAGCCTGTCCCTTTTATCATGTACTTAACATCTGATGTAACAGTTGGTATTGATTTTTTTTCTGCACCTGTTGCTAAACCCTTAGCATGCTGTGTGAATATAATTAGCAGACCACCTTCTGAAATATTTTTTTTCTTATATCCTCAGGCTGCAAGATTTTGACACTGCATGCAAACTTGAGAAAATTTGCATGGAAAAAGTTGTTGTATGGAAAAAAAAAGAAAGAAAGAAAAAGAAAAATATCAACAGTTTGTCATCTGCTGAATTTTTCCAGGGAGCAACAAAGGTTATTTTTTGACACCAGATCAACTGTGCACATGCTCAAGGCAATTTCCGGTAAAGGACACCTTGTTTATTACACAGTTATCCATAATGCAAGACTGTTGCAGTTAGTTCCCTTGAATGATCATAAAAGAAAACAAAACAATTTAAGCTTAAAAATTTATTATTTACTGGATTAAAAGAATGAAACGGAAATCAGGCAAGGTACATGCACAAAGTTTCAACAATAAAAAAAATAAAAAATAAATAAATAAAAAAGGAACATACAATAACATACACGCAATGTGTAATATCTCATAATAACTGGAGGAACCTGCAGTGGTGCAAATGGGTGGGGTTATGACAAACCCACCCACTTGCACCACTGCAGTTTCCAGATTAAAAAACGGTACAGTATAACGCGGACCATGTATAACGTGGTCAGTGTTCATGGCTCCCGACGACTGCGTTATAACGGCGCTGCAGTGTATAAGCTGTTGGCCTCATGGTTTCAGAGAAGAAGATTTTTTAAGTTTTTCCAATTACAAGTCTATGGGAGATAACGACCCCCGGGGTGTTGCCAGTTTGGACCCCAGGAACATGGTTGGCAGGATATATGCAAGAGACCACTAAACATCGCTACATACTTAATCTGTTAGCTCTCAGCCTAATGGTTTCAGAGAAGATTTTCAATGGTTGTTTAGCTATATTGCTCTATATAAACATATGACCCCCTGGGTGTGGCCAGTTTGGAGCCCAGGGGCTTGATTGGCAGGCTTTATGAAGGGGACCACTAAACATTGCTACATACTAAATATATAAGCTGTAGGCCTCATGGTTTCAGATAAGAAGATTTTTTAAGTTTTTAAGTTTTTCCCATTATAAGTCTGTGGGAGCTAATGACCCCCAGGGCTTGATTGGCAGGATTTATGTAGGAGACCACTAAACATCGCTACATACTTAATCTGTTAGCTCTCGGCCTCATGATTGTAGAGAAGATTTTTGAAGGTTCTTTAGCTATATAGATCTATATAAATATATGACCCCCTCGGGTGTGGCCAGTTTGGAGCCCAGGGACTTGATTGGAAAAATTTATGTAGGGGACCACAAAACATTGCTACATACTAAATATATAAGCTGTAGGTTTCATGGTTTCAGAGAAGATTTTTTTTAAAGTTTTTCCCATTATAAGTCTATGGAAGCTATATATGGGCATGGCGGCCATCTTGATTTACAGACCATGACCATTTCCACAAATTTTCAATCCCCCTTTAACACAAGGCTCCACATTACGTTTGAAGAAATTTGGCCCAAGGGTTTCTGAGGAAAAGTCGTTCAAAGGTGTGAACGGACGGACAGACGGACGACGGACGGGGAGTGATCACAAAAGCTAATCCTGAGCCTTTGGCTCAGGTGACCTAAAACAAGCCATCACAGGCGATACTAATCCCCTCGAACAAGACTACTTGATGTGGGCAAATACAGAACTGGGAAATTTCATGACATATAATTGTTATATGAATGAACAAAAAGCCTGTGACCTTAATGTAAAGGTCATACATGACCTTGACATTAAGCTACAGTATTGTAAACATTTAGAGTTTCAGGTTGGGGGAGATTAGATCTCACATGATAGAAAATATTTCAGTCATGTGAGATGATCTCACATGATAGAAAATATTTCAGTCATGTCAACCTTGACCTTGAGCCCAGGACCCTGGAAGTCGGAACTTGCTCAAGACATTATCATACCAAACCATTCGTGTGAAGTTATATTAAAATCCATCAATAAATGTAGGTCGCAAGAGCGATGACAGTTTTTCTAAAACTAGCCAGTGACCTTGACCTTGAGCCCAGGATTCTGACAGTTGAACTTGCTCAAGGTATTGTATTACCCAACATTTGTATGAAGTTATATCAAAATCCATCAATAAATATAGGCTCTAGAGTGATGACAAAGTTTTTCTAAAAATAGCCACAGTAACCTTGACCTTGAGCCCAGGACCCTGAAAGTCAAACTTGCTCGAGATAGTGTTATACCCAATATTTGCATGAACTTACATTAAAATTCATCAATAAATGTAGGCACTAGAGCTATGACAAAGTTTTTCTAAAAAATAGCCAGAACCACCTTGACCTTGAGCCCAGGACCCTGAAAGTCAAATATGCTCGAGATATTATCATACCCAACATTTGTGTAATTTTACATTAAACTCCATCAATAAATGTAGGTGCTAGAGCGATGACAAAGTTTTTTAAAACTAGAGCTGATGTTTGTAAAACACTATGCCCCCAACACTGCCTGACTTTAACACTGGTTGACTCCAACACTGCTTGCCCATGAGGGTAATAACAGTACAAATATACGAGATTTCAGTATTATTTATTTAAAAGGGAAATAACTCTAAAACAGGAGATAATTTGGATAAGAAAAAAAATACGGGTCACCTATATTTTCATGAGGAATCGATATATGAAATTTCAAAACATTAGCATACATGGTTCTAATGCTATGCACATGAATGCAACAAACAGCCAAAAAAATTGCAAAGGGTAATAACTCCAACAAAATTTCATTAAACTGGCTGAAAATTTAATCAGGTGATCTCCTCCTCAGTTCCAATCAGTATATCAAATATCAAGACTCAAGCTCAAATACTTTTTGAGACACAAGGGTCCTGCAAAAAGTTTTGTCACTGGGTTCAGATTACTTCAGTGCCACGTTTTATCAAACATATTTTTATTACAAACCTTCAAAGTATTCCCCCTTTACTGAAACACATTTTTGTAACCTTTTTACCCAGTCACTAAAAGCAGATAAATAGTCTTCTTTCGGTATCTGTTGGAGACACTAATAAATAGCGCTGCCAAGAGAACTTCTAGAAAGCATTTTCTTAAACCTTGGAAATAAAAAGAGGTCACAGGGACTCCGGTCAGGTGAATAAGGTGGATGGTTTAAAACTTTCACCTTTTCAGAAGCCAAAAAAGACTTAACAACCTCATACTTATGAGAGGAGGCGTTGTCATGTAAAAGGTGGACTCCTGACCATCCTTTGCTTGGTCGTTTCTTATTGTAAAACTCTTTCACTTTCTTCAGTACAGAAGTCTTGTAGAATCGGCCAGTGACTGTATGACCAGATGGACAAGGCACTTGAACGACTGGCCCACTTGAATTAGAGAAAACTGCGTACAACATCTTTTTCGAACTTATGGTTCTCTTGGTAATACATGGGCGTTTTTGATCTTTTCGCTTCCATTGCTTATTATCAGCCCTTCTTTGTGGCTCAAACATTTGCACCTAGGTTTCATCACCTGTTAGCAAGTTAGAAATAACCCAACTATTACAGCCTTTGTATGTTTTCAAAAGTTCCCGGGCACATTTAAGGCGTTGTGTCTTTTGCTCCTAGTGAGCAAATGAGGTACCCACCTAGCGCAAACCTTTCTCAGGTCCAAACGCTTTTTCAGTATTGTTTGCACACTGCCTTCTGATCTGCCAGTACAACTTGCTATATCTTTGACAATCGCGCATCCTGTTCGACCACAATCTTTACAGCAGCGATATTAGCCTTCCAGGACAGGTATCATCTTCAACAGAAAATTTCCTAGCTTTAAAAGCTTTAATCCACCTAAAAACTGTGCGCATTGAAATGGTCTGAGGTCCATTTTCGATAAATATCTGCTTTGAAACTATATTAAGCCTAATGCAGCATTTAATATAGCTACGAATTTCAGTCTTCTGGTCCATGTTCCAATGTAACAAGAAAATTGGTCAGTGTATATGACTGCATCTATTTCAATTTGAAATTACTCAGTCAGTTGGAAAGCAATTTGCATGAAATAAATGGGTATCTTTAGCTATTCAACACACCATTCAAGTGCAGTGAATCATTTTAAAATATACCTGGGATAAAACTCAGGAAGCCTATTAGTGACAGAACTTTTTGCACGACCCTCGTATCTTGCTAACAAGATTTCAATGTTATTTTATTAAACGGGCAATAACGCTAAAATGGGAGATATTTCTGAAAAGAAAAAAAAAAAATATGGGTCACCTATTTTATCATGAGGAATTCATATATGAAAGGTGAGCTACAAAAAAAAAGGCTAATCAAAAGGTAAACCTGGGACGATGCCCAATGCCAGACGCCCGCCCTCCCGCCCAGACATCACTATTTTAAAAGACAGATTTTTTGAAAAACCTGCCCAAAAAATAAGAGATTTTCATTGAAAAAAAAAAGTGCCTTATTTCCAGCTATGAATGAATATAGAATTATAATCAGCCATAAAGCTGTTATTTAAACACAGCACACTACTACACACCAACTGTTGGGAACTTAGAGTTGTACAGGGATAATAAATTAACAACCATTTATACCGTATTTACCCCAAGTATCTGGACAGACAGGCCTGAGCAACCTGTGTAGACTCAGATCAGATGCATCAGAATGCCATTCTGCACTGTTTGCCATTCTTTAGGGTCTGACAAATCCAATGTCCTCCTGCTAGAGACAAGTTTAATATTTTGCTGGGCAAGTAAAATGTTTTTTTAGCTTGCCCAGAAAAATGTATATGCTGTGGAGGGAAAGACGATGAATTTCAACATTTCTCTGCTTTAAATACTTCACCCTGACAAGTACATTAAATTTTGACTTGTCAGGCTGATTCATCCAGCAGTTTTTAGACATATCAACAAGTAGTTGAACAGATTTGTTCAAATTTTAAGACAAAGTATGAAGATAATGGTGTCCAAATTTCGGGGGTAAATGTAGTATAACAAAATACATGCATAAAGTTGAGTTTATACATGTATTCTGCCAAGTTTACCTTGTTAATTTTTTCCTTTGTATGTGTCAGTAATGAGGGGAAATGAGATAAAGCATCACAACTAAGCACAACCTGTGTTTGTTCATCTGTTCCAGTCACAATGTTTCCAACTGCCCGCAATGCTGCTGTCTGAAAAACACAACAGAAAATCTTTGTTTGCAGTGTTCAAGCCAGGAATTTCAGTTTTGGGGCCCAAGGGCCCCTATCCTCCAACAAGTTGAGGACATATGAAAAAATCTGGGGACAATACAAATAATGATCAAAATTTTATAGAAAATGTACCTGTTGGTTTCAGATGTGAGTATTTTGCTCCATGTAATCTGTTCCTGTAACATTTGAACAGATGTACAATCCAGGTTAACACAGGGCTGTCAATAAGAAATGGTGCAACAAATAAACATAAGAAATCAACAGATTAGGCAGGGGGTCCAGGGGCCCGCAAATATATATACAATTTTTTTTTTTTTTTTTTTTTTTTTTGATAAGTGAGCCACCTATCTAAGTGTTCATCTATCTAAGTGTTGACAATACTGTGGAGATAAAGGGAATAATCATAATCAGATATTGTGAATAGATGTAAAAGCTGAAAATAACAAAATATGTAACAAATCATTTTGAATTTGTGCTTTTGAACACTGCTTCAAATTGATGAGCTGGATTATGTCTTTGGCATCAGTCCTCTTCTAGTTTCAATAGGACTGACCTTCACCCAAAATGAAGTTTTTTAAAAAGTAAAACGTATTTTAACGAGTAATACTTAACCTATAGATAATGTGCTATTCTCTTCTGTTTTCACACCTTCCACAGAAAAACGACCTTTCAGTCGTTTATTAAAGTCTTAAACCAGAAGGTCCCTTAGGCAGTTACCTGTGTGACGTAACTCTTCCCGCTCAATTGATCACGTGTCAGTTTCTTTTATGTGTAAAACAAATAGACACAATTAGGAGAGATAAGCGAGGGTGGACGGAGGGAGATAATTGATTATCTATAGGTTAAGTATTACTCGTTAAAATACGTTTTACTTTTAAAAAACTTCATTTTAACTTCATAATACATTAACCTATAGATAATGTGCTAGAATTTGCAGAATAGGAGGGAGGTGCTACCAATAAATAATATCTCACCACTTCTGGTTAAAGACTCAGGAAACTCTAAGGAATCAGATACATTCTAATTCTATATTTAATAGAAAGAATGATCTAGATTCACAAAATAGCATATCTTTAAGGTGTTATGATCTAACAACCTTATATATAATAGTAGACTCTAGAGGAAGCCAGTTTTTAAGTCTCAGAGACCTAACATTGCCCCCCCCCCCCCACCCCCCTTTTTTTTCTTTTTGGGAAACAACAATTGGCTCCAAAAAGAAAAAGGAGTCATTGAGACATAACATAAATATTCCATTGCAAAGTAAGCTATGAATATAGAGATAATATTTTCGAAACAAAATTTGTAAAACAAAAGCCAAGACCATAAGTAGTCTATCTAGGGTCTTGAATAAATAAGGAAAAGTCTACTCAGTGGAGTTTCCTATAGATAACTAACATATGTAGATATTTTGGATAAAATTCTAGATTGTGAAGCTATCATCATATATCATAATCGGATTTTTGATTAACGTGCAGGTACAGGGGCAACATCCACATCAGTGGGCCCCCTTCCAGATAGCTGGCTTGCTGCACGCATGGCAGATCTCACACCAGATCTCCAGGTACGTCTATCATGAGGGTTGATAGCCAAGAGCTTCCACTCTCTGCAATCCCTCTCTGTCAGCTGCTTCCATGTCATTTTGGGCCTCCCAGGCTCACGCTTTCCATCAACCTGTATGTCAAAGGCTGTCTTGATTGCACCACTAAAGCATTCCACATGTCCATACCATCGAAGTCTTCTCTCCTTCAGAATGAGTTCCAGATCCTCAATGCCAAGCCGCACAAATAGATAAATGGACCTGGTGGTGACAATGTCTTGCGGCCTGACATTGCAGATCTGTCTGATCATTGCCCTGTCATTTCGCTGCAGACGCTGGAGGTTCGGCTTTGTCAATGGCCAAGTCTCGCTGGCATGGAGCATTGCGCTCCGCACACAAGAGCTGTACACATGGCCATGTGTTTTGAAAGAGAGGTGGCGTGAAGAGAGGACTGGTAGCAGATCCTTGAACTTCTTCCAGGCTGTTTTCACACGTGTTGTGGTTGAAAGTTCACAGCCACCTGCTGCTGAGAGCATGTCTCCTAGGTAGCAAAAGGAAGCTACCACCTCAAGCTTGTCAGGTCCGACCTGGACTTCCTTCTGTGGTCTGCCATCCAAGGGGCGTGCAGTTCCCTGGCACCGTGTACATCTATAGTCAGGGTCCTTTTTCAAGCGCTTGAGCCCACTGCATTTCTTGTGCACCCAGTGCTTGCAGCCATTGCAGAAGATGCTGTTGCTGCCCACTCCAGTGCGACAGACAGCGCATGGAAACTCGCCTGAGCTCTGCAGGAGGTCCAGTTCCATACCGCAGATCATGATCTTTGTCTTTCCTGCATTTACTATCAGTCCTTTCTTCTCCATTGCTTCTTTCCAAGTCAAGAGCCTCCTGACACATTCCTCAAGCGATTCAGAGATGATAACAAGGTCATCAGCATAGAGGTCCTCCCAGGGGACCCCAGAGCGGAACTCTCGTGATAAGGCTTCAAGCACAATGATGAAGAGCAGTGGGCTGAGTACTGATCCTTGGTGAACACCAACCTTCACTTCAAACTCTTCACTGTACCCCTCACCAACACGGACACGGGCTCCGTGCATTTGCATACATCCCCTGCACCAGTCGCACAATCCACTCCTCCACACCAAGTTTTCTCAGCGCCCACCAGATGACCTTCCGAGGCACTCGATCAAACGCCTTCTCCAGGTCTACGAAGCCATGTAGAGTCTCTTATTGGCAGCTAGATACTTCTCTTGCAGCTGCCTGACAACAAAGATTGCGTCTGTAGTGCCTCTGCCTGGGACGAAGCCAAACTGGGAATCGTCGATTGACACCAACTGTCTGATGAGGCCGTCCACAATCCTTTCCAGGATTTTCATAACCTGCTCTGTCAGCCTGAGACCGCTGTAGTTGCCCCTTTCCAATGCATCCCCTTTTCCCTTGTACAGGCAGACAATGAAACTCTGCTCCCAGTCAGAGGGTACCTTGCCATCACGAATGATTGCAACTGCGAGGTCACGGATCATGGAGGCGCCCATGTCACCGGCCGCTCTTATCATCTCCACCACTATGTCTGATGGGCCCGGTGCTTTGCCTGCCTTCATCTGCGAGATAGCCTTCTTAACCATATAAATCTAATTGTAATAGTCTAAGCTATTAGAATTATAAACTAATTAGATTCTGTTAATTGGAGCGACAGGACAGTTTCCGATGAACAGACATAGACTTAAAATAACCATAATGTTGTATAATTATTCCCCTTTGATCAAAGGTAGATGGAGTTAACCTAACTATAACTCAGTTATCCATCAGGGCCCAGTTGTTCAAAGCTAACGACGTCGTTAGTTAACGATTCGTTAAAATTTAAATCGAGTGATACGGGAATATGCTGAAATTTTTTGCTGAAAAAATGTGAGTAGCTTTTGCAATGCAAAAGCTACTCACATTTTTTCAGCAAAAAATATCAAAATATTGTGTATTGAATCTGCTAAAACAGTTAACGAAATGACCCTTAACGAGCTCGTTAAGCTAACGACGCTTTGAACAACTGGGCCCAGAAGAAAAGGTATACACAAACATAATGATTGCTAGACTAATTGTATTACGAATTTTTAGTCAGCAATAAAATAATACAGAGGTTGCATAAAACTGCTGGGAAGAAAAAAGCAACCTAAATCATTTATAATTAGTTTTGTCATGGACATATAAAAGCGTTTGATGTCCTGACAAAATAATAAAGAAGAAACTGTCAACATAATAACTTTAGAGTTTGACAGACAATAAGAGAGATAAGAATAAGGTTGATCGCAGCTAACTGTAAGACGGTCATAGTTTGGCTAAATCTTACCGTATTGCTAAGATTAAGCAAGAATAAATAAGCTGGATAGAATCTTTCTATGCCAGAAGATTGCCATGAAAAGTACTCCTGAGTAAATAATCATGGAAATCAAGAAATGTTAAAAAGTCCACTTTGTAATGACGAATCAAAATGTTCATAAAAAGAGAAGGACTCAGAGAAAAATGTAATAGTGTGATAATCTCTGAAGAAAGATTATACAATAGTACTGATTAATAATCTCTAAAACACTTAATTTATAAGTTAAGAGATAGTATTACTATTCTATACACATATTTAAGAATAGTAAGAAATATATGAATACTAAATTAAAATTATACTACGGAACAAATTCCTGCTATAAATAAAAGGTTAAGCTTAACTATTTATTAAGCAAGGAATTATTAAACATATAACTCGCTATAAAATTACTGCCCGGAATTTTATAGATAAATATTCAATTAAATTTTTAGAATTGAATATTAATAGAATAAAATCTATGTCTGCATAATTGGTAATTCCTGAAATATCAAATTACGTACTCGCAAATGAATTCAGGAAGAATATATATATATATATATATATATATACACATACATATATACATACATACATATATATATATATATATACATATATACATATATACTCTCGAGATCTATGCGTAAACCATAGAGAGTAATAAAATAATATTATTACCACGATCCCTGACGCAAGGGTAAAAAAATGTATAAATATGAAATAGATAATTATTAATTTAATGTCATATAGGTTTAAGACAAAATTCGTTTAATCTTTAACCAATATGCAGCAACAGTGACTCGTTATTCTGTATTCGTATGTAGAAAATGAGTACTTAGTCATTAGAATTTTGTATGATTGAAATTGAGATAATGGGCTCTAAATGGATGTTTGTTTGTTTGTTTGTGTTGAGGTTTTATGGCCCAGTCAACCCAATAGGGTCAGCGCGGTCAGTTTACCTAACCACACGTTTACTGGGCAGGCTTAGTCCTCTAAGCGGTTAACCAGTATTGTGCACATTCTTTCGCCAGAAACTGACAACTGCCCTTCTGGAATCAGCGGAAGGGAGAGAATGAATCTCCATGAACTGAATCGAAGGATAATATCCATTCTAAAAACTAGAGCTTGTTTTAGGCTTAGTTTAACAAGCGCAGAATTGAATTATTTCCAAGTATTCATGAAGTCGTTACGCTCTGAATACTGAGAAAAACTCTTAAAATATTGTTTAGGAAATATTTTATCTGTAACAAAGAAGTGACTGGTCCATAATGTTAGCTAGATTTAAACCTGGAAAGTAGCGAGAAGGTCAATCTAACTTAAAAGTAAGTTTAGAAAGATAAATAATGAAGATAATTATATAAATATTGGTATAATATATTATCTCCAACTATAATCAAATTATCTGAATGTTTAAAAGCATAAATGCTACTCGAAAGTTTATTTACCAAATGTATAATCGAAAAAACTTTCAGTATGTTCGAAAACGTATCACAAAAGTAAGATCTGAGCAGGAACGTAGGTGCGGCACTTACTACATTGTGAAGTTTATATAAACATATTCTATATTATAAATTGAGGCAATGCATTTCAAAATCATCGAAACGTCTTGAAATGACTTATTGTGTGGAAAGAATAAATATCCAGTTTCGGAAAAGATATTTATCTATATATATAGACCATTTTTGATGCTAACTAGAAATCAAGATATTAATCTTTGCATTACTCGCAAACTGAACTTGAACTCTTAGCGAGAATTACTATGATCCCTTTAAAGAACGTAAACATAAAGAAGGGGTAAAGAGATTATGATAATTCTTTACTGACTCGTAATTAAGGACGTTTTCCCTCTTGTCTAAGCCTAGACCATACATTGATTAATATGAATATGATAATATCTGCTATTATGAGGTAAACTATCGTTAATTAACCTCTAAGCATATATTAACAAGAGGGCCATGATGGCCCTGTAACACTCACCTGAGCAACATAGCACTTTGAGAGCCTGATCTAGAACTGATCAAGGCAAACATTCTGATCATAGTTCAAAATGATTATATTAACAAGTAAGACAACGTAGCATGTCTAATGGACTGTGAAATAAAGGTCAAGGTCAAATATGCATGACTGCACTCAAGAGGCCATGCTAAGATGTATGCATGTACTAAGCATCACTGGCTGTAGGAGAAATAGTTACTGAGAAACTGACCTAAACACACACTTCACAAATACCAAATATCACTCTGTAGGACCAATAATTACTGAGAAACTGACCTTAATGGAAAAACTTAAGAGAGTCACTGGACAGAAAACTATACATCACCTTGAAATCATCAAGACAAACATTTTGAGCAAGATTCATGATGATCACTTAAAAAATGTGACCATTAGAGCATCAACAAGGCTTTCCTTTGATTTGGCCAGGTGAACTAGTTTTTGATATCAAGTGACCCAGTTTTAAACTAGACCTAGAAATCATCAAGACACACATTTTGAGCAAGATTCATGATGATTGCTTTAAAAATGTGACCGCTAGAGTGTTAACAAGTTTTTCTGCTGATTTGGCCAGGTGAACTAGTTTTTGACCCCAAGTGACCCAGTTTCGAACTTGACCTAGAAATCATCCAGACAAACATTTTGAGCAAGATTCATGATGATTGCTTAAAAAATGTGACCGCTAGAGTGTTAACAAGGTTTTCTGCTGATTTGGCCCGGTGACCTAGTTTTTGACCTCAAGTGACCCAGTTTCGAACTTGACCTAGAAATCATCAAGACAAACATATTGAGCAAGATTCATGATGATTGCTTGAAAAATGTGACCGCTAGAGTGTTAACAAGGTTTTCTGCTGATCTGGCCCGGTGACCTAGTTTTTGACCCCACGTGACCCAGTTTCAAACATATCCTAGAACTCATCAAGACAAACATTTTGAGCATGATTCATGATTATTGCTTCAAAAATGTGACCGCTAGAGTGTTAACAAGGTTTTCTGCTGGTTTGGCCTGGTGACCTAGTTTTTGACCCCACATGACCCATATTCAAATCTGACCTAGAAATCATCAAGACAAACATTTTGAGCAAGATTCATGATGATTGCTTGAAAAATGTGACCGCTAGAGTGTTAACAAGGTTTTCTGCTGATTTGGCCCGGTGACCTAGTTTTTGACTCCAAGTGACCCAGTTTCGAACTTGATCTAGAAATCATCAAGACAAACATTTTGAGCCAGATTCATGATGATTGCTTCAAAAATGTGACCGGTAGAGTGTTAACAAGGTTTTCTGCTGATTTGGCCTTGTGACCTAGTTTTTTACTCCCAAGTGACCCAGTTTCGAACTTGACCTAGAAATCATCAAGACAAACATTTTGAGCAAGATTCATGATGATTGCATCAAAAATGTGACCACTAGAGTGTTAACAAGGTTTTCTGCTGATTTGGCCCGGTGACCTAGTTTTTGACCCCAAGTGACCCAGTTTCAAACTTGACCTAGAAATTATCAAGACAAACATATTGAGCAAGATTCATGATGATCACTTCAAAAATGTGACTGCTAGAGTGTTAACAAGGTTTTCTGCTGATCTGGCCTGGTGACCTAGTTTTTTACCCCAAGTGACCCAGTTTCAAACTTGACCTAGATTTAATAGAGGCAACTATTTTGAGCAAGTTTCATCAAGATTGGGTCAAAACTATGACCTCTAGAGTGTTAACAAGTTTTTCCTTTGATTTGACCTGGTGACCTAGTTTTTGACCCCAAGTAACCCAGTATCGAACTTGACCTAGATTTTATAGAGGCAAACATTCTTACCAAGTTTCATCAAGATTGGGTCAAAACTGTGACCTCTAGAGTGTTAACAAACTAATTGTTGACAACGAACGATGGACGACGGACATAGGGTGATGACAATAGCTCACCCTGAGATTATGCTCAGGTGAGCTAAAAATATATAAAAACATAATCTAAGGCTTCGGTAAGTTTAGAGGAAGGAAATGATTGACTTTGGCAGTTTCTGAATAGTTACAAAGTCAATAAAAAAAAATCAAAAGGAAAGTATTGTATATAATATTTAATTTAGGCAATAATAATCTGTCACGTACTGAATAATTAATGCCTTTACTAAATATGTATCCATTGTCAATATCAAAGGTGTGAGAAAATTTTTATTGACATGGACTCTAGTTATAAACAAGAGCTGTCGTAGGACAGCGAGCTCGCCTGCTGGGTACATTTTATATTGTAACATTTTTATCATTAAGCCATATAATATAGGTCACACTGACCTAGATGTATTTGTATGTAAATCATTTTGTCACATAGATATAATAATCCAGGTATGACAATTCTCCATGAAATAGTAATAAAAATAAAAGGCAAAATCACTGAAGCATGAAATATAGGTCACAATGACCTAGATATAGTAAGTGGTCATTCATTGGGTCACATGGAACTAATATCCCAGGTGTGACATTTATCCAACAAATAGTATTCAAGATATAAGGCAAAATCACTGAACCATGAAATATAGGTCACACCAACAGAGATATATTTTGACATTAATAATCGGGTCACAAGGAACTAATATCCCAGGTGTGACATTTATCCAACAAATAGTATTCAAGACATAAGGCAAAATCATTGAACCATGAAATATAGGTCACAATGACCTAGATATAGTAAGTGGTCATTCATTGGGTCACATGGAAGTAATATCGCAGGTGTGACATTTATCCAACAATTAGTATTCAAGATATAAGGCAAAATCACTGAACCATGAAATATAGGTCACACCAACAGAGATATTTTGACGTCAATATTCGGGTCACAAGGAACTAATATCCCAGGTGTGACATTTATCCAACAAATAGTATTCAAGACATAAGGCAAAATCACTGAACCATGAAATATAGGTCACACCAACAGAGATATATTTTGATGTCAATAATTGGGTCACAAGGAACTAATATCCCAGGTGTGACATTTATCCAACAAATAGTATTCAAGATATAAGGCAAAATCACTGAAGCATGAAATATAGGTCACAATGACCTAGATATAGTAAGTGGTCATTCATTGGGTCACATGGAAGTAATATCCCAGGTGTGACATTTATCCAACAACTAGTATTCAAGATATAAGGCAAAATCACTGAACCATGAAATATAGGACACACTAACAGAGATAAATTTTGACGTCAATAATCGGGTCACAAGGAACTAATATCCCAGGTGTGACATTTATCCAACAAATAGTATTCAAGATATAAGGCAAAAATCACTGAACCATGAAATATAGGTCACAATGACCTAGATATAGTAAGTGGTCATTCATTGGGTCACATGGAAGTAATATCCCAGGTGTGACATTTATCCAACAAATAGTATTCAAGATATAAGGCAAAATCACTGAACCATGAAATATAGGTCACACCAACAGAGATATATTTTGACGTCAATAATCGGGTCACAAGGAACTAATATCCCAGGTGTGACATTTATCCAACAAATAGTATTCAAGATATAAGGCAAAATCACTGAACCATGAAATATAGGTCACACCAACAGAGATATATTTTGACGTCAATAATCGGGTCACAAGGAACTAATATCCCAGGTGTGACATTTATCCAACAAATAGTATTCAAGACATAAGGCAAAATCACTGAACCATGAAATATAGGTCACAATGACCTAGATATAGTAAGTGGTCATTCATTGGGTCACATGGAAGTAATATCCCAGGTGTGACATTTATCCAACAAATAGTATTCAAGATATGAGGCAAAATCACTGAACCATGAAATATAGGTCACACCAACAGAGATATATTTTGACGTCAATAATCGGGTCACAAGGAACTAATATCCCAGGTGTGACATTTATCCAACAAATAGTATTCAAGATATAAGGCAAAATCACTGAACCATGAAATATAGGTCACAATGACCTAGATATAGTAAGTGGTCATTCATTGGGTCACATGGAAGTAATATCCCAGGTGTGACATTTATCCAACAAATAGTATTCAAGATATATGGCAAAATCACTGGACCGTGAAATCTAGGTGACCTGGACCGTAAAATGTAGGTCACCATGACCTTCACTCTCTTACACTTAAACCGATGTCACATAGTTAGCTGATGTATAACCAGTTGTGTCTATAACCTGTAGGCATATAAGATTTTACAAATGTGTCCTAGATTTTGACCCCTAGCCCCACTCCAAGGCCCTCCCTGAGGTATGAACCCAGGGGTATGTTCTTTTGGAATCTCAGAAGACTCCTCCAGGTACCCAAATTCTAAATATGAATGCTCTATGAGGAGTGAAAGTCAAGATATAAGAATTTGAAAAACTTTAACACAGTATTACAAAGGTGTCCTAGATTCTAACCCCTAGCCCCACCCAGGGGCATGAACCCAGGGGTTTATTCTCTTGGAATCTCAGAAGACCCTCCAAGGTACCTAAGTTCCAAATTTGATGCCTCTGTGAGGAGTGACTGTTGAGATATAAGCATTTGAAAAACTTTAACGCAGTGTGACGGGAACGGGAACGCAAACGCAAACGCAAACGACCGGGGTGACTACAATAGCTCTCCTTGTACTTCGTACAGGCGAGCTAATAAAATATTAGAGGTATAGAGATGGTGGAAGCAAAACTATTCCTCAATAAAGATAAAGTAGACTCTCCTTGTACTTCGTACAGGCGAGCTAATAAAATATTAGAGGTATAGAGATGGTGGAAGCAAAACTATTCCTCAATAAAGATAAAGTAGACCTATAATATACGTGGATTAATTGGGTCTAGTGATTATAAGTTTTAAACCTTCCTAAATAATTTCTAATCATAATCATAATAAAATTATTATTCCCAGATGAAGAATCTTCAGCGTAATAGATTCTAACTGAGACAAAATTATCTGGTATATTGCTATTGTAGTCTTAAATGATCCAGAAGAAAAAATAAAACAGGCAAAGTAAAGAACGTATCGAATTATATATATGCCTAAATATAAGATTTTCTTCTTATTTATTATTTTATAGCAGAGTTTAGACAGAGCACGACTGACCTAGACTCTTATATAATCAATCAAAAGATAGTATAAAATAGAATAATAGCTTAACTGATCAACTATTTTCCATTTACAAAGGCAAAAGGAAATATGTACCTCAACTAGAATTTTAAATCATAGTAATCTAGAGAGGTAGCCGATAAATAAATAAACTCTTAATTTATTTATCTGATTCATGTAGATTTCCGATACCTTATGAATGAAATATTAATAGAAAGTAGAAAGGATTTATTGCTACTTTCTTGTCAATTTACTCCTTAGATTACATGCTGATTACATATCGGGAGCATGTAGAAATTTTAGATTTTGTGTATATTTTTCTTCTTAGAAATAAGGATATTTTTATAGAGTTCACCTTTGTCTTACAGCCAAATAAGGTGAATATGTAAGAAGTTAATCTCGTTGTAGCGAATAAAAAGAGATATAAATTAAATAATTATAGATGGAACTATCATCTACACTTTGTGAATGAATTGCGAATTTGATCGTAACCGATAATTCGTAATTCATTTTCAAGAATAAATATATATATAGAATTTTAAGTCTAGTTCAAAAATGACGACAGAGTTCAACAATATAAGGGGCTACTAGGTATTAGAACCCATCGCTGTCATTCTATAACCTATAACCCAAGACTACACATGTCTATAGTGCTCAATGAATAAACATAAATTGAGCGACGACTAGTGACTACTACTCGGTCACTAGTAATCCGACACAATGCTCTGGCACTAGTCTACGAAACTACTGCCTGGTGGAATTTCGTTAGAATGACCTGGCACTAGTCTACGAAACTACTGCCTGATGAATTTTCGTTAGAATCGGAAGTTAACCTCTTTCTAGCAAATGAAAGAGATAAATTGCATAAGTTAATTTAAAATATTAATAGAATTACACTCCTATAATAAGTCAATGGAATATTTAGAATTCTAGTCTGATTCAGGAAAGACTGTACAGAAATTTATTATATAAAATATTACTATGTATTTCATTTTATAACCTATATCCATTGACTTGACTTATCTATAAAGCTCTATGAACAATAATAGATTGTTCGGGGACTAGTGACTGTTACCCAATCTCAAGTAATCCGACACAATGACTGGACACTAGAACTCGTAACTATTGCCCAGTAGACGTTACTAGTAATCCAATACAATGACTGGATACTAGTAATCGTAACTATTTGCCAGTGGTATACACTAGTAGATGGACATATGACCAGACACTAGTATTCGTAACTGTTTGCCCGGTGAAGTCACTAATAATTCGACACAATGACTGGACACTAGTACTCGTAACTGTTGCCCAGTGAAGTCACTAATAATTCGACACAATGACCGGATACTAGTACTCGTAACTGTTGCCCCGTAGGAGTCACTAATAATGCGACACAATGACTGGACACTAGTCCTCGTAACTATTGCCCGGTGAAGTCACTAATAATTCGACACAATGACCGGACACTAGTACTCGTAACTGTTGCCCAGTAGGAGTCACTAATAATGTGACACAATGACCCGACACTTGTACTCGTAACTGATGCCCGGTAGGAGTAACTAGTAATCCGTCACAATGACCGGACACTAGTATCCGTGATAAATGCCCGGTGATTTTATCCTTGCCTGGATGATCAGTGACCGGTAAGAAATGCCCGGTGACTTTATCCATGCCTGGATGCCCGGTGACTGGTGACTGGTGCCTGGTGAAGCTGACAATGAATGACCAGTGACTGGTGACCGGTGGACTTAGACTTATTTTGGATACTAAAGCATCCATAAGATGCCACCTTGATGGGTCTTACCCCGGCAGTATAGCCATATGGGGTGGGGCTCCCATCAGTAAAGAATTGTCGTATAACCCATAAGGGTTGACAAGTTCTTTACTAATCAGCTTCTCCACCATAGAAACCTTCGCCAACTCGCAAGATAACCAGTAACAGTCCAGGTATAGCATGTCGCATCGCTGAATAACCTGGAACAAAAAGAAACAAGTTAAAATTTTTGATATAAGAAACATGACTTCCGAAGCGACCGCACACGAGCATTGTGCCGATTATAGCGAGAGTCGCGAAAACACATGTCAAAATAGCCAGTCAATAAATGCAAGAAATCGGCAATCGAAAATTTAAATAATAACATGGTTAGTGAAAGGAGTGATAAAGAAACAAAAGAAACACAAGGATACAGAAATTTATCCGTGAGGAAAGAAATAATCCGAATTTCTTTCACAGGTAAAAATCCTTGTTGAATTTCTTTGTCCACAAACAAGAAACTGACACGTGATCAATTGAGCGGGAAGTTACGTCACACAGGTAACTGCCTAAGGGACCTTCTGGTTTAAGACTTTAATTAACAACTGAAAGGTCGTTTTTCTGTGGAAGGTGTGAAAACAGAAGAGAATAGCACATTATCTATAGGTTAATGTATTATGAAGTTAAAATAATACCTTTCCATTAATCATCATGTAAGACAATCAGTCAATCGTATTATTACCAAATTATTCAGTCAGATTGTGAAAAGAAAGAAAACTTCCAACAGTAATATTTTCTGAAAGTAATATACTAACAGTATACACTCCACCTATTCTTTTTTGAGGTGACCCTCTACTGGCTGAATTTATAAAGCGTGAGCATTGAACCAATAGTCACAGATGAGCATTGAACCAATAGTCACAGCAATTGGAAACAAATGGCAGCCACCAACGCTAGAAATAAAATCAAAAACGCATGAACTACAGGCCAAAATCATACCAGATTGTCTGTTTAAATGTATTTTCTTCATTATTTTACAGTTTTAAATGTATTTTCTTCATTATTTTACAGTTTTCTTTGAATTTTAAATAATTTCTATGCCTATTTATAGTGAATTGAACTGAACCGCAAGTATAAGCAACCCATCACAACGCCTTTGCAGCCCATATTGCGATAAATTTTCTGAGCCTGGATGGTGCAAGAACTTATTTTTTCTGCGCCAAAACATGAAAATATGCGTGAATTGCTCAATGGCGCAGCCTGGCTTGAACACTGGTATGTCTAGATAAGGTGATAACACTAAAGCAGGTTGTTGACCAGGGGATTCTAAACATATGACTCACAACCTGCGAAAATGTACTTTTAGACATTTGGGCTAAGAGAAAACTCAAATCAGTCTGTGCATCTATACAATCTGATCAGAGTTGATGCTTTCCACCTGATGAAGTGCATTTTCACCTAAGCCGCTACTGGTCACATGTCCGGTAGTTTTGGTGCACATGTCCGGTAGTTTTGGTGCAAAAAATTTCTGAATACCTTGCTTTTATGCCTTAAGATCATGGGAAGGGGATGGGATAGCACTTTGAAAACTTTGAACAAGTACCTGAAATAAAGCCATCTGATATAAGGCTTAAATGTAAGAGGTCTTAAAAACTTTTAATACATTTGCCATTAAAGCAATGGAGCAGAAGAATACAGCTGACTCTCATTATCTCAAACACTGGTAACTCAAACTATTGCTTAAGTCAAACCAAATAAATGGCAATGCTGATTTAGTTTGTTACTTATTCTTTACATTTCAACTTTTTTTATCTCAAACTACTGATGTATCAAACCAAACATTCTGGTTCTTTGGATGAGTTAACAAAAGTAGACTTTTTATCTAGATACTCCTCTTACCGGAAACTATGGCTATGTGAATATTTAACCCTTAAAGTGCTAATCACAACTGCAACAGATGACATTTTGATGCTGTATTTTCAGAGAAAATAAGGCTTGACATTTTATGTGAAAAGTCTGCCTAGCAGACAAATCAAGTGAAATGTCAAGTCTTATTTCCTCTAAAAAAACAATAAAGAAAATTTATAAAGTCGTCTGCTACATGTTTGCTTAGCATTTTAAGGTTACAGTGGCATATATTCCGTACTTGTACTTTAACATCCGGGTGACTCAACAACGGAACTAGGAAAGGAACGACTTGAGAATCTATCACCATCTGTATTTGTTCATTGCCACCATCTGTCAGATAGGACAGGGCCCATACGGTATCTACCAATATCTGAAAATATTAAACAGTCAAATTTTACTAAAAACAATTTAAAGAGTATCTGCAGATGATTTTTTTTCTTATTCATCAAACCCGTGTAACAGGCTGGTTTCTCTCTCTCCACTCCCCCCTCCCCCCCCCCCCCCCCCCCCCCAACACCCACCCTAGGACTTTATTCAGCATAAGGGTGCACTTGTTATATATTTGCAACTAGAAAAGGTGTCCATAGGTCATGGATGCCCCCGCCAAAATAAATGCCATTCAGAAAAGGTTACATATGTAGTCAAGGGCAGATAATTCATAAACCAAATAAGCAAGTGTTGTCTTCCATGTTCATTACATATTGCCTCAATGTCATGCATGCATCTGTAAGTTTTCATAAATATATTCCATATGGTTTAGGAGTTATGGCCCAGACACAGTTTACTATATGAAACTAAGTCAAGGGCAGATAATTCAAAAACCAAACAAGCAAAAGTTGTCTTCCTTTTTCATGACACATCGTCTCAATGTCATGCATGCACCTGTAAAGTTTTATAAATATATTCCATACGGTTAAAGAGTTAGGGCCCAGACACGGTTTACTATATGGAACTACGTCATGGGCAGATAATTCAAAAACCAAACAAGCAAGAGTTGTCTTCCTTTTTCAAGACACATCGACTCGATGTCATGCATGCACCTGTAAAGTTTCATAAATATATTCCATACGGTTAAGGAGTTATGGCCCGGACATGGTTTTCAATATGGAACTGAGTCAAGGGCAGATAATTCAAAAACCAAACCAGCAAGAGTTGTCTTCCTTTTTCATAACACATCATCTTAATGTCATGCCTGCACCTGTAAAGTTTCATAAATATATTCCATATGGTTTAGGAGTTATGGCCCGGGCAGGGTTTACAGTATGGAACTAAGTCAAGGGCAGATAATTCAAAAACCAAACCAGCAAGAGTTGTCTTCCTTTTTCACGACACATCGTCTCAATGTCATGCATGCACCTGTAAAGTTTCATAAATATATTCCATACGGTTAAGGAGTTATGGCCCAGACACGGTTGACTAGATGGAACTAAGTCAATGGCAGATAATTCAAAAACCAAACAAGCAAGAGTTGTCTTCCCTTTTAGTAAGTAAGTAAGTAAAGACTTTATTTAAAGAGGGTAACAACATTTAGCAAATACATAAAAGTTCATGTAATAGCTAATCTTCCATGTGGCCCTCTATAAATGTATATACATTTGTGCATTAACATGGTTATTGAACATGGTTATTTACAGACAGTACAAAGATTACAAGCAGTACTTACTATTTATTACAAAATACAAGTGAACAAACAGTTTGAATACAGCTGTGATCCCAAGTTATCGGACAAACTGGTTTGTGCAAGAGCAAACAGTGCAGACAATCAGACTGCTACAGCTGCAATCAGATCAGATCAGGTCTACACTGGTTGCCAACTGATTTGCATCTTTTTGAATCCATTACTTTATGGTAATTCACAAAAATTTAGAGTGTCCAAATTTTTAGGATCTTAATGGTAGTTTCTGTAGTTCTGAATATTTGAGATATGGATGGGGAAAAACAAACAACAAAAAAAAACAACTAAAAAACAAAAAACAGGAATATTATGCATTACAGTACATATTAATTAATCATTAAACACATATCTTACCGAAACGAAATGAAAGAGATCTTTGTCTACTGAATACTTTCAGAAATTGTACCAGAAACTCTGGGTCATTTTATATTTACTCCAGTCCACCACAAACATACATATAACTACAGCAAGGTTGAAAACTTTTGCTGAGATATTTACTGACTCAAGAGTCTAATTAAAAAACAAGGGGCCCATGGGCCACGGTTCGCTCACCTGAGTGACATAGCCACTGCAGACATGCAGATGTTATGCAACATTTTTCCAATCCTATCATCGCAACTAATGAAAATATCATCATTTGAGCAGTTCTTAGTTTTGAAGAAGAATATATGGGCCTGACAGTCAATGGAGCATGATCATTTGAATAAACTATCAATCACATTTCAACAGAAGGATCAATGTGAAATTTGGTGGAAATTGGCTAAGTGGTTTCTGAAGAATCATGATTTTATACAGCACAATGGCAGGGAAATATTATAAATATAAACCAGATGATGGCCATCTTAGATTTCCAATCAGAACAATTTTAACTAGTGCTGATCTACAAGTCACTTCGATACTTTCAATATAAATGTATATGGCCCACACAAATAGGGAAGCAAATTTGACCTTGGAGGCAAAAAGGTCAAATGTCAACATAGAACCATCATTTTAGCAATTTTGGTAGATCTCCTGTCCCCCATAATTTGTGCAAAGATTAGGACCCAGGGCTTATTTGGTTATGGAGAAGAAGATTTTTAAAGTTTTTACCATATATGGGCATGGCAGCCATTTTGATCAATGGACCATACCCATTTTAGCAATCTTTCATTCTCCTGCCCATGGAGGCTCCGCATGAAATTTGAGCAACACTGGCCCGGGGGCTTCAGAGGAAAAGCCATTTGAAATTATCAACATTTTTTCCATACAAATGTATGGGGCCCATACAAATGCATACAGAAGCAAACTTGACCTCGCCGTAAAAAGGTTAAATGTCAATGTATGACAATTATTTTAGCAACTTCGGTAGACCGCCCTTTCCAGATGATATATGCAAAGATTCAGCCACAAGCCATCCTCGGTTTTGGAGAATAAGATTTTTAAATGTTTTTTCCCATGCAAATGCATAAGGAAGCAAACTTGATCTTGCCGTAAAAAGGTCAAATGTCAATGTATGACCATTATTTTAGCAACTTTGGTAGACCCCCTGTCCCCGATGATTTATGCAAACATTCAGCCCCAAAGCATCCTCGGTTCTAGAGAAGAAGATTTATAAAGGTTTTTACCATATATGTGCATGGAGCCCATCTTGGTCAACGAACCGTGACCATTTTAGCAATCTTTTGTTCCCCCTACCTAAGGAGGCTCCATATGAAATTTGAGCAAAATTGGCCCAGAGGCTCCAGAGGAGAAGTTGTTTGAAATTCTGAACATTTTTCCCATACAAAAGCATAAGGAAGCAAAATTGACCTTTACGTAAAAAGGTCAAATGTCAATGTACGACCATTATTTTAGCAATTTTGGTAGCTCTCCTGTTCCTGAAGATATATGCAAAGATTCAGCCATAAGGCATGCTCGGCTTTGGAGAAGAAGATTTTTAAAGGTTTTGCCCATACAAATGCATAGGGAAGCAAACTTGACCTTGCCGTAAAAAGGTCAAACGTCAACGTACCACAATTCTTTTAGCAATTTTGGTAGACCTCCCTTCCCCGATGATTCCTGAAAAGGTTCAGCCCCAAGGCATTCTCGGTTCTGGAGGACAAGATTTTTAAAGGTTTTTACCATATATGGGCGTGGCGGCCATCTTGGTCAACGGACCGCGACCATTTTAGCAATTTTTCGTTCCCCCACCCTAAGGAGGTTCCATATGAAATTTGAGCAAAATTGGCTCAGCGGTTTCAGAGGAGAAGTCGTTTGAAAATGTTAACGGACGGACGGACGGATGACGGACGAAAAGTGATCACACTAGAGCTAAAAATCTTATTACAGTATTACATTTATATACATACCACATTGTAAAAGGTATCAGATGAGAAAAAAAAACAACAAAAAAACCTTGAATGTATGTCCAGACTAAAGCTGCTGCATTTAATTTTTGTGAAACAGAATATTAGAATTAACGGAGATATGCACAGAATTGTAAAGAACAGAATACACAAAAAAGTATACACAGTATGTGCAAAAAGTATACAAAATATGACATACATTTTACAAGAAAGCTAAATATTAATTGTTTCTTTGCAGTTTAAAAAACACTTGATACATCTGCTATGGAAAGTGTCTAGGGTCTCTGCATTTTTAACCTGTGTTAGTAGGACACATCGTCTCAATGTCATGCATGCACCTGTAAAGTTTCATAAATATATTCCATACAGTTTAGGAGTTATGGCCCAGACACGAATTGGGACGGACGTATGTACGTATGTTTGTTTGTTTGTGTTGAGGTTTTACGGCCCAGTCAACCCAATGGGGTCATGTCGAGCGCGGTCAGTTTACCTAACCACACGTTTACTGGGCAGGCTTAGTCCTCTAAGCGGTTAACCAGTATTGTGCACATTCTTTCGCCAGAAACTGACAACTGCCCTTCTTGAATCAGCGGAAGGGAGAGAATGACCGTAGAAAATATTTCATGATCAATCTCCACGAAAGAATGTTGCCGACCTCGGCGGGGGTTGAACCCGCGACCTCCTGGTCTCCAGTCGGACGGCGCATCCAATTGAGCCACCGAGGCATGTACGTATGGGACATATGGAACAAAGTCAAGGGCAGATAATTCAAAAACCAAACAAGCAAGGGTTGTCTTCCTTGTTCATGACACATCGTCTCAATGTCATGCATGCACCTGTAAAGTTTCATAAATATATTCCGTACGGTTTAGGAGATATGGCCCGGACATGAATTGGGACGAACGTATGATACGGACAGACAGGGGTAACACTTATTGCCCTTCCGCTATTCTTCGAATAGGCGGGGCCATAATAAATCTAGTAAATCATTAAATATGATAATTTAGATTAGCTAGAACAATTTATCATTACAGCAAAGCACACTGACTGGGTGGGGGAAGAAAATGACTAGTTGGTTTCTTTCCCACTCTGAGAGTTTTTGCAACATAAGGCTGAACTAGTTGTATGTGTGAAATAAATGGTAGTAAATCATATTATCACATGACCGTCACGTTATTCAGTGAAATAACCCATGTCATAAAAATCATATAACCACACGTGTTATAACACCTGCAAGGCTTCCCATTGGTTAGCCTAATTACCCTCATTAATATTCGTATTACACCGCTTATTGATAGCAACCAAGATGGTGTCCGCGTTCGCCGATACAACTTTCACTTTTGGAACAGATCCTGCCTTCAATTTTGAGATGATTTTTAGATGAACGATAAATGCCAGACCGATGGAGGTCGAAGACAAAAAACAATCACAATGTGAATAACACGGCTACCAGAAATATTCATGGTGGTAAAACTTCGATGTTTTCCCGCAACATATTTGGAGGCACTCTCAACATTGATATCGTCAAACCGTCAATGAAAAAAAAAATCACCTCCTCTAAAAAACATTGGAGGATGACATGACTGAGACAGTCAATAAATGTGTCAAATTAGAATCCAAACTACAGTTAAAATGTTTTATAGTTTTGAAATCTATCGTTTACTTGAGTGTGACAGCCACCCATCGACCAAGGTCAATGACCTTTAAATACGACAGCTGACTGTGGGGGATTTCCCTACAGATTCTCAGTGACGTTTTGACTCGCTGAATGACGTTGTTCAATGGAATCTTTAGTTTTGAATTGATTTATTCAAATGAAATATTTATTAGCTCAAATAAAAATCTTCATTGTTTCCTTCAGTTTAACGAAGTAATAAATAGCACATGTATCTTGTTTCTAGTTATTTCGGTACTTATCAAATAATATGCAAACTATTTTTTGTTGCGTAGTACTATTGAATCCTTGGTAGTGAGTTGTTCCGCTTAGCTATGGAAAGCCGTTATCTTTAAAATATATTTTGTGCATTTTTGTCATCGAAAGGGCCATGTGATAAACAGAATCTTACATGAGTGGTCATTTAATATGAAATTTATGAAACTCGTTGTCTAATTTCGGTATTTTGCTCGCTAAAGCTCGCAAAATACAGAAATTACCCAAACTCGTTTCATAAATTTCATATTAAATGACCACTCATGTAAGATCCTCTATATATAAGTTAATTTTGATAGGCTAGAGCCTAATTCGCTTATCTGAGTGTAATTGTCTCTAGTATATTCTAAAAGACTATGATTTCTCTTCATAGGACTATGTATGTTTAAAATTTGTTGAAAATGAATGTTTTCGGATGACAGGCTGGGGGGTGATGGACAGAAGCATGATCGCATAGTGCCTTATTGTTGAATAGGCATGTGAACTAGATGAAGCTATGTAACCAATTATCAAAGATTTTTAAAGGTTTTCCCTATATAAGTATCTACAAAACAAGATGGCGGCCATGGTGGCCATCTTGGATTTCCAATAGGGACGATATTAGCTATTTTTGATCTACAAGTCACCCTGATGCTTCCTACCAAGTTTACAGTCAATAAGCCTTTTGATTCAGGAGAAGAAGCGAAAAATAGATTTTCAAGATGGCCCCCATGGCAGACATCTTGGATTTCATTTCAGAAAGATTTTAGCTATTTTTGACCTATAAGTCAACCCGATGCTTCCTACCAAGTTTCGAGTCAATTGGGTTTTTCAGTTTAGGAGAAGCAGTGAAAAATAGATTTTCAAGACAGCAGCCAAAGCAGCCATCTTGGATTTCCGATCAGAATGATTTTAGCTATTTTTGATCTACAAGTCATCCCAATGCTTCCTGCCAGGTTTCGAGTCAATTGGCCTTTCAGTTCAGAAGAAGATGCGAAAAATAGCTTTTCAAGATGGTGGCCATGGCAGCCATCTTTGATTTCCGATAGGGACAATTTTAGCTATTTTTGATAGTCACCCCAATGCTGCCTACCAAGTTTCGAGTCAACTGGCTTTTGGGTTTAGGAGAAGAAGCAAAAAATAGATTTTCAAGATGGCCGCCATGGAGGCCATCTTGGATTTCCGATTGGCACGATTTTAGATATTTTTGATCTACAAGTCACCCCGATGCTTCCTACTTAGTTTAAAGTCAAATGACGTATTGGTTCAGGATAAGAAGCAAAAAACAGATTTTCAAGATGGCCGCTATGGTGGTCATCTTGGATTTCTGCTTGGCAAGATTTTAGCTATTTTTGATCTACAAGTCACCTCGATGCTTCCTACCAAGTTTTGAGTCAATTGGCCTTTCAGTTCAGGAGAAGAAGCGAAAAATGGATTTAAACAAGAGGGTCCTGTAATGCTCACCTGAGTATCATAGCACTTTGAGAACCTGACCTAGAACTGATCAAGGCAAACATTCTGATCAAAATTCAAAATGATTATATTAACAAGTAAGACAATATAGCATGTCTAATGAACTGCGAAACAGAGGTCAAGGTCAAATATGGATGACTGCACTCAAGAGGCCATGCTAAGAGGTATGCATGTACTATCACTGGCTGTAGGAGCAATAATTACTGAGAAACTGACCTAAACGGAAAAACTTAAGAAAGTCACTGGACAGTGAAATATACGTCACCTAGAAATCATCAAGATAAATATTCTGAGCAAGACTCATGATGATCACTTCAAAAATGTGACCTCTAGAGCGTCAACAAGGTTTTCTTTTGATTTGTACTGATGGCCTAGTTTCTGATATCAAGTGACCCAGTTTTAAACTAGACCTAGAAATCATCAAGACAAACATTTTGAGCAATATTTATGATGATTATTTAAAAAGTGTGACCTCTGGAGTGTTAACAAGGTTTTCTCTGATTTGGCCTGGTGACCTAGTTTTTGATCCCATGTGACCCAGTTTCAAACTTGACTTAGAAATCACCAAGACAAACATTTTGGGCAAGATTCATGATAATTGCTTCAACAAGAGGGACATGATGGCCCTATATCGCTCACCTGAGTATCATAGCACTCAAGGAGAATATGACTTAATCAGAGGAACATTTCTGCGAAATTATTTTGAAACTAGAGCAAGTGCCCAGATGGTCACGAACACCCCCGGCACCATTTCCTAATTATAAAATATTTTAAAGTTAATGACAATGATATAAGGCAATATATAGTTTACAATCTCAGTCTCTGAGTGACACTGATCTATCATCCCAAGTACAACTTTCCTGGAGTAAATAGTCTTCAAGACATGAAGCAAATTTGCTGGGCCATAAAATATAGGTCACTGACCTACACATACTTGAGAAATTAATCTGACGGTCACACTGATGCATTATACCAACTATGATGTTAATCCATTAAATAATCTAAAAGATATTAAGCAAAATCACTAGACCATGAGATTTAGGTCATACTGATTTATATTTACTTTGAAGTGAAAGTTTGGGCCACACTGTGTCATTATATGTAAATATGACATTTATGTATCAAACAGTCGGCGATATAACACAAAATAAAAGCACCGCAAGCATAATACCCCGCCATAGCAATTATTTGTTTATGTATTAAAGTTATCATTGCGAAAATGTCTGGAAAGAAAATGACGGAGGGACAGACAACAATCCTAAACCAGATCTTGATAATATCAATGGACAGATAACAATCCTAAAGCAGATCTTGATAATATCAATGCATAGAGCAAGTTTGGTGGAACTCCGTAAAAATGTGCTGAAATTTGCCCATTAGCAATCCCAAACCAGATCTCCTTAATGTCAATGCATATAGCTAGTTTGGTGAAAATCCCTCGTTATTTACTCAAGTTATAATCCGGAAACAAAAATATGGGCGTGTCTCGGGCAGATAACTCCGTCAAAAATTGATGAAATTTGCACATTAACAATCCAAAACCAGATCTCCACAATATCAATGCACATACCAAGTTTGGTGAAAATCGCTTGTTATTTACTCAAGTTATAGTCCGGAAACGAAAATATGGGCATGTCTCGGGCAGATAACTCCCGTCAAAATCTCACAAAATTTGCCAATTAGCAATCCCAAACCAGACATCCACAATATCAATGCACATACCAAGTTTGGTGAAAATCCATTGATGTTTACTCAAGTTATCATCTGGAAACGAAAGACAGACGAACGTACGACAGACGGATGGACGGACAGACGGACGGACACACCGACGACCAACGTGATGACCACTATTGTGTGCGAGGTATAATCACAGGGCTATGAAATATAGGTCACATAATCCCAAAATATGATAGTAAATATACCAAATTGTCTTCAAGATGTAACATAAAATCATTGGACCATGAAACATAGGTCACAGTGATCTACATTTACTTTTAGGTCAACTGTTGGATCATACTAATTTATAATCCCAAATGATGTTCATACATCAATGAACATTCAAGATATGCAGCAAAATTACTGGACTATGAAATATAGGTCAAGGTGACCTACATTTGTTATGCTGCCAATCGTGGTGTCACACAGAACCAATATTCCAAGTATCACATTAATCCATGAAATAGTCTTCAAGATATAAGGCAAAATCGCTAGAGCATGAAAATATTATCACAATGACCTTGACCTTATTACAATGAATGTTGATGTGATAAACATGTCTGATGCCCATCCTTCTTTAAGAAGTTGTTTGTATAAACAAACTGCAACATATTACTTTATTGAGGCATAAATCCATGTAATAGGCTTCAAAATATGTCAAAATCACTGAAGCATGAAAATAAGGTCACAATGACCTTGACCTTATTACACTGAATGTTGATGTGATAAACATGTCCAATGCCCATCCTTCTTTAATAAGAGGTTGTTTGTATAAACAAACTGCAATATACCACTTTGCAATATACCACTTTATTGGGGGTGTCCTAGATTTTGACCTCTAGCCCCCCCCCCCCCCCCCCCATCCTGGGGCATGACCCAGGGGTCCATAGATGCAGAATGGAAGAGAACCCTCCCAGGTACTCCCATACCAAATATGAAAAGTTTTTGATCAATGGCTGCAGAGTTATAAGCAAAAGACAAAAACTTCACGTAAAACGTTGACGTAAACATCACACTATTTTCTAAGTCCGTGACTTTGACCTTCGGTCAGCAGCATCAGCAGAATGACGTCAGCTATTCTGTAAGCAACTAGTAGTAACACTAACCACACATCAACATTCTAAAGTGTAAGCTTTCAAAAATATATCCAAAAGGTTAAAACTTTGACGCAAAATGTTATCATTTGTACGGATGCACGCACGCATAGACAGACGAAAAGTATATATCCCTCGACATACTTCGTATGCCGGGGGTATAATCAGGCCATAGGCCCAGGAGATGTTGTTTAAAAGTTTTTTTTTCTATTTTTAGCTCTGGTAGCTATTTTGTTCAGCAGAGCAGAACCATTTTAGCAATTTTGATAAAGGGGTATTAGAGGAACATTTCTGTGAAATTATTTTGCAAACAGGCCCTTGGCCTAGGAGGAGATGTTGTTTTAAGATTCTTTTTGTTTTTGTTTTTTTTTGCTCTGGATGCCATTTTGTTTAGTGGAACGGCACCATTTTAGCATTTTGGTAGAGGGTCACTCAAGAAACATTCCTGTAAGATTATTTCAAAATCCATTAACCGGTTTAGGAGGAGATGTCTTTTAAGTAAATTGTTGTCAGATGCATGACAGTCTATGCCCTTTTTCTATTTTTAGCTCTGGTGGCCATTTTGTTAAGCCAAAGGGAACCATTTTAGCAATTTTGGTCAAGGGACATAAGAGGAACATTTCTGTGAAATTACTTTGAAATCTGGTCATAGGCCTAAGAGAAGATGTTGAAAGGTTTTTCTATTTTTAGCTCTGGTGGCCATTTTGTTCAGCGGAGCAGAACCATTTTAGCAATTTTGGTGAAGGGGCATTAGAGGAACATTTTTATGAACTTAAATTTCAAATCAGGCCTTTAGCCTGGGAGGAGATGTCCTTGAAAAGTTTTTTTTTTCTATTTTAAACTCTGGCGGTCATTTTGTTAAGCCGAGCATGAGCATTTTAGCAATTTTGGTAGAGGGTCACTCAAGGAACATTCCTGTAAAATTATTTCAAAATCCATTAACCCCTTTAGGAGGAGATGTCCCTTAAGTAAATTGTTGATAGATGCATGACAGTCTACGCCGTTTTTTTTGTTTTTTTTTGATCTGGTGGCCATTTTGTTCAGCCAAACAGAACCATTTTAGCAATTTTGATAAAGAGTCATAAAAGGAACATTTCTGTGAAATTATTTTGAAATCGAGTCATAGGCCTAAGAGATGTCGTTTAAAGGTTTTCCTACTTTAAGCTCTGACGGCCATTTTGTTTAGCAGAGTGGAACCATTTTAGCAATTTTGGTAAAGGGGCATTAGAGGAACATTTCTGTGAAATTATTTTGAGATCGGGCCACTTGCATGGGAGATGTCATTAAAAGGTGTTTCTATTTTGAGCTCTGGTGGCCATTTTGTTCAGCGGAGCGGAACCATTTTTGCAATTTTGGTAGAGGGTCACTCAAGGAACATTCCTGTAAAATTATTTCAAAATCCATTCACCGGTTTAGGAGAAGATATCTCTTTAGTAAATTGTTGACAGATGCATGACAGTCTACACCCTTTTTATATTTTTAGCTCTGGTGGCCATTTTGTTCAGCGGAGCCAAACCATTTTAGCAATTTTGGTAAAAGGGCATCAGAGAAACATTTCAGTGAAATTATTTTGAAATCGGGCCCTTGGCCTAGAATAAGATGGCGTTCAAAATGTTTTTTCTATTTTTAGCTTTGGCGGCAATTTTGTTTTGAGGAGCAGAACCATTTTAGCAATTTTGGTAAAGGGGTATGAGAGGAACATTTCTGTGAAATTATTTTGAAATCAGGCCCTTGGCCTGGGAGGAGATGGCGTTTAAAGGTTTTTCTATTTTTACTCTGGCAGCCATTTTGCTTAGGGGAGCTGAACCATTTAGGCGATTTTGGTAAAGGGGCATGAGAGGAACATTTCTGCGAAATTATTTTGAAATCGGCCCATTGGCCTGGGAGGAGATGTCGTTTAAAGGTTTTTCTATTTTTAGGTCTAACGGCCATTTTGTTTAGCAGAGCGGAACCATTTAGGCAATTTTGGTAAAGGGGCATGAAAGGAACATTTCTGTGAAATTATTTTGAAATCGGGCCATTGGCCTGGGATGAGACGTCGTTTAAAGGTTTTTCTATTTTTATCTCTGGCGGCCATTTTGTTTTAGCGGAGCGGAACCATTTGGGCAGTTTTGGTAGAGGTTCACCCAAGGAACATTCCTGTAAAACTATTTCAAAATACATTCACCGGTTTAGGAGTAGATGTCTTTTACGTAAATTAATGACAGACAGACGATGGATGACGCACGATGGACCACGGACATCGACTGGTCACAAAAGCTCACCTTGAGCCTTTGGCTCAGGTGAGCTTAAAAGGAAATGATGGCAACATCAACAGGTAGAGTTTGGCAGACGTAATATTCTAAACAAGAATAATGGTTGATAACATAGCTTACTGTAACAAGAGACCCACTGGCCACAACTCGCTCACCTGAGTGAAACCGCCACTGCAGATATGCAGATGGCATGCAACTTTTTTCCAATACTCTTATGACATGGCAATGGCTTAAACAGTTTTTGAGATATCTTGCTTACAAGGTTAAAATGCTTAAATTTTCAAAACATCACAAATAAAAAAAACTTCCAGATATTTTTCAGAAGTCGTTTGGTTCATCTACTTATTCTGTCCTTTAAAGGCTTTTTTTTTCTTTCTATTTTTAGCTCTGGCAACCATTTTGTTCAGCAGAGCCGATTTTAGCCATTTTGGCAAAGAGGCATAAGAGGAACATTGATGTGAAATTATTTTGAAATCTTGCCACTGGCCACGGAGATGTCATTTAAAGGTTTTTTTCTATTTTTAGCTCTGTGACCATTTTGTTCAGCAGAGCAGAACCATTTTGTCAATTTTTCAAGACACTGGCTGCAGAGGAAATGTCTTTTAAAGGTTTTTCTATTTTTAGCTCTGGCCACCATTTTGTTCAGCCAAGCGGAGCCATTTTAGTAATTTTGGTTGAGAGCCACTGATGGAATACTTCTGTGCAAATATTTTGAAGTCAGGCCATGGGCCAAAGACGAGATGTCGTTTGAAGATTTTCTATTTTCAGCCCTGGCAGCCATCTTGTTCAATGGAGCAGAACCATTGCGGCCATCTTGGATTTTGGATCGGCACAATTTTAGCTTGTTTCGATCCAGAAGTCATCCTGTTGCTACAGAGCAAGTTTCTGCTTAAAGCGATCTAAGGTTTGAGAAGAGATGTCGAAAATTTTCAAGATGGCAGCTGTGGTGGCCATCTTGGATTTTTCTATTGGCTCATTTAGCTATTTTGTATCTCATAAGCGTGCTAATGCTCATCATCAAGTTTCGATTCAACTGGATTATAGAGATGTCCAAAATATGAATTCTCAACATTTTTTCCCATATAAATGAATAATGCCCATACAAATGCATGGGAAGCAAATTTGACCTTGCCCTAAAAAGGTCAAATGTCAACATAGGACCATCATTTTAGCAATTTTGGTAGATCTCCTGTCCCTGAGTATTTGTGCAAAGGTAAGGCCCAAGGGCTTATTTGGTTCTGGAGAAGAAGACTTTTAAAGGTTTTTACCATATATGGACATAGCAGTCATCTTGGTCAATGGACTGCAACCATTTTAGCAATCTTTCATTCCCCCAACCTAAAGAGGCTCCGCATGAAATTTGAGCAACACTGGCCAAGAGGCTTCAGAGGTGAAGTCGTTTGAAATTCTCAACATTTTTCCTATACAAATGTATGGTGCCCATACAAATGCATAGGGAAGCAAACTTGACCTGGCCATAAAAAGGTCAAACGTCAATGTACGACCATCATTTTAGCAACTTTGGTAGACCTCCGTCCCTGATGATCTGTGCAAAGATTCAGCCCCAAGGCATCCTCAGTTCTGAAGAAGAAGATTTTTAAAGGTTTTTACCATATATGGGCATCGGGGCCATCTTGGTCAATGGACAGCGGCCATTTTAGCAATTTTGAGGATAAGATCAAACATTTCTGTGAAATAGAGTACTGCACAAAAACCACGCAGGTTTTTTTGGGCATGTTTTTTTTTCTATGAAACATTTAAAATATATAAGGAATACTCTAAAATGGACTGAAACAGAATGAAACAAATGAAACAGACCAATAGCAGTTCTCACTCATGGTCAGTTTCATTCGTTTCATTTGTTACAAAACAGGATGAAACAGATCAAACACCTTGGTCAGTGCTTGTTACGAAACAGAGTGAAACGAAATGTGACAAGAGGACCATGATGGTCCTATATCGCTCACCTGAGCAAACAGCTTTCCACACTTACGGTTGAAGTTTCAGCCAAGTTCACTGCTCTAAGATTTTTGTATAAATTTTATAGCCTTGCTCCCCAGTGGCCATGTTTTTTTTCATGCATCATGATGGCTTGAACTGACTCTTGAAAGAGGATCACCAACAATTCTGCCATACTGAAATCGGTCCAGTGGTTTCTGACAAAAAGATTTTTAAAATGTTTCATTTTGGCCATGTTTTTTGACAAATCATGACTGCTTGAACAAACTTGGTAGAGGGTCACCATAGGAACATTCCTGCCAAGTTATATTGAAATCGGTCCAGTGGTTTCTGATAAGAAGATTTTTAGAGTTTTCTGTTTAGATATATAGGGAAAATAATCCCCACCAGTCATGTTTTTTGATGAATCATGATTGCCTGAACAATCTTGGTAAAGGGTCACCAAAGCAACATTCCTGCCAAGTAATAATGAAATCAGATAGGTGGTTTCTGACATGAAGAATTTTAAAGTTTTCTATACAGATATATACGAAAAATAAGCCCGCCCCCTGGCAGCCATGTTTTTTCATGTATCATGAGGGCGTGAACAATCTTGGTAGAAGGTCACCAAAGCAACATTCCTGCCAAGTTACACTGAACTTGATCCAACAGTTTCTTAAGAGAAGATTTTTAAAGTTTTCTATATAGATATATAGGGAAAATATGCCCCGCCCCCTAGCAGCCATATTTTTTGACAAATCCTAACGGCTTGAACAATCTTGGTAAAGGGTCACCAAAGAAACATTCCTGCCAAGTGATACTGAAATCGGTCCATTGGTTTCTGACAAGAAGATTTTTAAAACTTTTCTATATAGATATACAAGGAAGATAAGCCCCGCCCCCTGGCGGCCAGGTTTTTTGATGAATCATGATGACCTGAACAATCTTGGTAGAGGGTCAACAAGGAAACATTTCTGCCAAGTTATAATGAAATCAGTCCAGTGGTTTCTGACGAAGATTTTTATTTTAAAGTTTTCTATATAGACATATAGGAAAATTAAGCCCCACACCCTGGCAGCCACGTTTTTTTGACAAATCATGAGACTTGAACAATCTTGGTAGAGGGTTACAAAAGAAACATTCCTGCAATGTTATACCGAAATCGGTCCAGTGGTTTCTGACAAGACGATCATTATATAGATATATAGGGAAAATAAGCCCCGCCCCCTAGCGGCCATGTTTTTTGACGAATCCAAATGGCTTGAACAATCTTGGTAGAGGATCACCAAAGGAACACTTCTGCAAAATTATATAGAAATCGGGCCAGTGGTTACTGAAAAGAAGATTTTTTAAGGTTTTCTATAAAGATGTAAAGGGAAAATAAGCCCTGCCCCCTGGCGGCCATGTTTTTTGACGAATCCAAATGGCTTGAACAATCTTGGTAGAGGATTACCAAAAGAACATTTCTGCAAAATTATATTGAAATCGGTCCAGTGGTTTCTGACAAGAAGCTTTTTAAAGATTTCTATATAGATATATAGGGAAAATAAGCCCCACCCCCTGGCGGCCATGTTTTTTTGAAGAATCCAAATGGCTTGAACAATCTTGGTAGAGGATTACCAAAGGAACATTTCTGCAAAATTATATTGAAATCGGTCCAGTGGTTTCTCACAAGAAGATTTTTAAAGTTTTCTATATAGATATATAGGGAAAATAAGCCCCGCCCCCTGGGGCGGCCATGTTTTTTGGCGAATCCAAATGTTTTGAACAATCTTGGTAGAGGATCACCAAAGAAACACTTCTGCAAAATTATATTGAAATCGGTCTAGTGGTTTCTGACAAGAAGATTTTTAAAGTTTTCTATACAGATATATAGGGAAAATAAGCCCCGCCCCCTGGCGGCTATGCTTTTTGACGAATCCAAATGGCTTGAACAATCTTGGTAGAGGATCACCAAAGGAACATTTCTGCAAAATTATATTGAAATTGGTCCAGTGGTTTCTGACAAGAAGATTTTTAAAGTTTTCTATATAGATATATAGGGAAAATAAGCCCCGCCTCCTGGCGGCCATGTTTTTTGATGAATCCAAATGGCTTGAATAATCTTGGTAGAGGATCACCAAAGGAACATTTCTGCAAAATTTTATTGAAATCGGTGCAGTGGTTTCTGACGAGAAGATTTTTTAAGTTTTTAGTTAAAAAATCTATTTTTAGCTCCTGTGACCTAGATATGCAATGGATCGGAACCATTTGAACAACTTTGAAAGAGGATCAACCAAGGATCATTCTTGTGAAATTTGGTCAAAATCCAATCAGTGGTTTAGGAGGAGATGTTGTTTAAAGATTGTGGACGGACGGACGGACGAAGACGACAGACGGTGAGTGATCACAATAGCTCACCTTGAGCCTTGAGCTAATGAAACAGATACTCTTCTTAGCCCAAATTTTTTTTATAAGCCCATTTCTGTTTCGTAACAAATGAAACGATTAAGATGTATATAGAAAACTTGAAACAAGATGAATCAGACCAAAAACCATGGTCAATGCTTGTTACGAAACAAGCCGAAACGCAATGAAACACACCTACAACCTTGGTCACTGCTGGTTACGAAACAGGGGGTAAAGGAATGAAACGATGAAACAGATACTATTCTTAATCTTTTAAATTTTTTTTTTTTTTTTTTTCATAAACCCATTTCTGTTTTGTAACAAATGAAACTACATTATATATATATATATATATATCTATATCTGTTTTAAGATATACAGGAACTAGAAATGTGTCAGTATGACACAGATGCCCCCGCCCAGGGCCATCCTCACCAACACGCAGGTATTTTGCAAACAAGAGGCCCACGGGCCACAGCTCGCTCACCTGAGTGACATAACCACTGCAGATATGCAGATGTTATGCAACATTTTTTCCAATCCTATCATCACAACAGTAGGATCAATGTGAAATTTGGGGGAAATTGGCTAAGTGCTTTCTGAAGAATCATGATTTTATACATGTAAATAGCACAGTGGCAGGGAAATATAATAAATATAAACAAGATGATGACCATCTTAGATTTCCAATCAGAACAATTTTAACTACTGTTGATCTACAAGCCACTTCGATACTTTCAATATAAATGTATATGGCCCATACAAATGCATGGGGAAGCAAATTTGACCTTGGAGGTAGTAAGGTCAAATGTCAACATAGAACCATCATTTTAGCAATTTTGGTAGATCTCCTGTCCCCCATAATTTGTGCAAATATTAGGGCCCAGGGCTTATTTGGTTCTGGAGAAGAAGATTTTTAACCATATATAGGCATGGCAGCCATTTTGATCAATGGACCATGCCCATTTTAGCAATCTTTCATTCTCCTGCCCAAGGAGGCTCCGCATGAAATTTGAGCAACACTGGCCCAGAGGATTCAGAGAAAAAAATCATTTGAAATTATGAACATTTTTTCCATACAAATGTATGGGCCCATACAAATGCATACAGAAGCAAAATTGACATCGCCGTAAAAAGGTCAAATGTCAATGGATGACAATTATTATAGCAGCTTTGGTAGACCACCCGTTCCTGATGATATATGCAAAGATTCAGCCACAAGGCATCCTCTGTTTTGGAGAATACGATTTTTAAAGGTTTTTCCCATACAAATGCATAGGGAAGCAAACTTGACCTTGCCGTAAAAAGGTCAAATGTCAATGTACTACCATTATTTTAGCAACTTTGGTAGACAACCCGTCCCCTATGTTTTAAGCAAAGATTCAGCCCCAAGGCATCCTAGGTTCTGCAGAAGAAGATTTTTAAAGGTTTTTACCATATATGGGCATGGCGGCCATCTTGGTCAACGAACCGCAACCTTTTTATCAATCTTTCATTCGTTCAGCCTAAGGAGGCTACATATGAAATTTGAGCAAAATTGGCCCAGAGGCCCCAGAGGAGAAGTCATTTGAAATTCTGAACATTTTTCCCATACAAATGTATAAGGAAGCAAAATTGACCTTACCGTAAAAAGGTCAAATGTCAATGTACGACCATTATTTTAGCAACTTTGGTAAACCTCCCGTTTCCAATGACATATGCAAAGATTCAGCCACAAGGCATCCTCCGTTTTGAAGAAGATTTTTAAAGGTTTTTCCCATACAAATGCATAGGGAAGCAAACTTGACCTTGCCATAAAAAGGACAAATGTCAATATACAACCTTTATTTTAGCAATTTTGGTAGCCCTCCAGTCCCTGATGATTTAAGCAAAGATTCAGCCCCAAGGCATCTTCCGTTCTGGAGAAGGTTCTTAACGGTTTTTACCATATATGGGCATGGTGGCCATCTTGGTCAACGAGCCGCGACCATTTTGGCAATCTTTCATTCCCCCAACCTAAGGAGGCTCCGTATGAAATTTGAGCAAAATTGGCCCAGAGGCTCCAGAGGAGAAGTCATTTGAAATTCTGAACATTTTTTCCCATACAAATGCATAAGGAAGCAAAATTGACCTTAACGTAAAAAGGTCAAATGTCAATGTACGATCATTATTTTAGCATTTTTGGTAGACCTTCCATTTCCGATCGTATATGCAAAGATTCAGCCACAAGGCATCCTTGGTTTTGGAGAAGAAGATTTTTTTAAGGTTTTTCCCATCAAATGCATAGGAAAGCAAACTTGACCTTGCCGTAAAAAGGTCAAATATCAATATACGACCTTTATTTTAGCAATTTTGGTAGCCCTCCTGTCCCGGATGACTTATGCAAAGATTCAGCCCCAAGGAATCCTCGGTTCTGGAGAAGAAGATTTTTAAAGGCTTTTACCATATATGGGCATGGCGGCCACCTTGGTCAATGGACCGCGACCATTCTAGCAATTTTTCGTTCCCCCAACATAAGGAGGGTCCATATGAAATTTGAGCCAAATTGGCACAAGGGCTTCAGAGTTGAAGTCGTTTGAAAATGTTAACGGACGGATGGACGAAAAGTGATCACAATAGCTCATCCTGAGCATAGCTCAGATGAGCTAAAAATGAAGTATCGAACTTGACCATATTTTATGATTATATACCTGTGTATAAAATATGAATCCAAATACACAAATCAATCTTTTCAAAGCTGAACAAGAGCTCCGCCAAGCGGGACATTATACGCCCGTGACAAGTAATAAGATGTAGCACATAAACTGGCTCCTGTATAATTCAGTGCTCCGGATATAAACTGTAAGTGGAATTAAAAAAAAAAAAAAAAAAAAAAATTAAAAACATTTCATTGGGGCATATCTCTGATATTTGGGGCATATCTAAGATATTTGTTGAACTGTAACATAAGGGTCCAAGCTGGCCCAGAAATTAAGGGAGAAGTGACTCCTCCCTCCTGGGAAAACAGGGAGAAGTTTGCTTCTTCTAGGGAGAAGTGCTTTCTGACGGAGGACACACCACAGAAGTATGGCTATATTATAAGCTCATATGAGCCTTTGGCTGATTTGTTTATCCGATACTTCAATATCGGACCAAACAATAACAAAAACAAGAGCTCCGCCAAGGGGGGCATTATACGCCCCTGGCAAGTAATAAGATGCAGCACATTAACTGGCTCCTGTATAATTCAGTGCTCCGGATATACTCTGTAAGTGGAATTATAAAAAAAAAAAAAAAAAAATTTAAAAAAAAATTCATTGGGGCATAATCTCTGCTGATATTTGGTGAACTGTAACCTAAGGGTCTAAGCTGGCCAAGAAATTAAGGGAGAAGTTTGCTGCTTCTAGGGAGAAGTGCTTTCTGACGGAGGACACACCAAAGAAGCATTGCTATATTATAAGCTCATATGAGCCTCTGGCATACTATTACCTCTAAACAATATGCTGTGAAAATTTTACAGAAACTTTCAAAGGGGCATAAATCTGCAAATATTTGCTGCACTGTAACCTAAAAATAATATGTGCTGCTCCACATCATCATGTAAGTATTTATGAAGTTTCAGCTTGATCGGATGTAAACTGTAGGAGGATTTAGCTGAAAACAAAAAATTAATAGAAATTTTCAAAGGGGTTTAACTCTGCTAATATTTGGTGGACTGTAACCTTGAAACAATATGCGCTGCTCCACATCATGGTCTTACTACAAATCAAGTTTCAGCGTGATTGGATGTAAACTGTAGGAGGATTTAGCCGGAAACGAAAAGTGTACTGAAATTTTCAAAGGGGCATAACTCTGCTACTATTTGGTGGACTGTAACCTTGAAACAACAGGCGCTGCTCCACATCATGGTCTAATTGTACATGAAGTTTCAGCTTGACTGGATGTAAACTGTAGGAGGACTTAGCCAGAAACGAAAAATTAATAGAAATTTTCAAAGGGGCATAACCTTGAAATAATATGTGCTGTTCCACATCATGGTCTTACTACAAATCAAGTTTCAGCTTGATTGGATGTAAATTGTAGGAGGAGTTAGCCGGAAACGAAAAGTCTACTGAAATTTTCAAAGGGGCATAACAAAACAAGAGCACTGCATGCGGGTGCCAACGCTCGGCTGCAGTTTCTTTTAGAAATATATAGGGCATGTTTGATTATAAGCAACAGAACTACTTAAATACATTAAATTGGAAGTGCCACAAGACCTGTCGCCAGACAGGATAGCTCGCCTGATACTGCACATTTTGTTTCTGGAAAATTCCAAGTTTGTGACCTTGATTTTGACATGACCTGGATGTGTGTGTGTGTGTGTGGGGGCGGGGGGGGGGGGGGGGGGGGGGGGGGGGGGGGGGGGGGGGGGGGGGGGGGGGGGGGGGGCGGGGGCGGCAGTATCTGTCCTTATACCAAATAGGAACTAAATCCATCATGTAGTTTAGAAGTAATGAGATCCTAAAAAACTTTGGTGTAAAATTTTAACATCAAAATTCTGTCTCTGTGACCTTGACCTTGATATGACCTAGGGTGGAGTGGATTGGTACTGCGTAAAAATTTGGACCAATATGTATCATCATACAAAAGATGAATCAAATATATGATAAGGTTAGGGTTTAATGAAGTCTTAAAAACTTTAACGACTTTAACATTTAAATTCTAAGTCTGTGACCTCGACCTCAAGGTCATGCTCATGAGTGCTGATGGTGCTGATGAAAACTTTTGACCAGTATCTATCACAATATCAAATAGGAACTAAATCCATCATTTAGTTTAGTAGTAATGAGATCCTGAAAACTTTGAAGTAAAATTTTAACATGAAAACTCTAAGTCTGTGACCTTGACCGTGACCTAAGTTGGTGGGGATGGTACTGTGCAAAATTTTGGACTACTATGTATCATAATACCAAAGATGAATCAAATCGGTGATAAGGTTGGGAAATAATGAGGTCTTAAAAACTTAAACAAAAACTTTAACATTTAAATTCAAAGTCTGTGACCTTGACCTTGACATGACCTAGAGTGGTGGGTATGGTATTGCGCAAAATTTTGGACCAATACGTATCATCATACCAAAGATGAATCAAACTAGCAATAAGGTTAAGAAAATAATGCGGTCTTAAAAACTTTTAACAAAAACTTTAACATTTAAATTCTAAGTCTGTGACCTCGACCTCAAGGTCATGTACATGAGTGCTGATGGTGCTGATAAAAACTGTTGACCAGTGTCTATCATAATACCAAATAGGAACAAAATCCATCACTTAGTGTAGAAGTAATGAGCTCCTAAAAATTTAGACATAAAATTTTAACATGAAAATTCTAAGTCTGTGACCTTGACCTTGACATGACCTAGAGTGGTGGGGATGGTACTGCGCAAATTTTGGACCAATATGTATCATCATACCAAAGATGAATCAAATCTGTGATAAGGTTATGAAATAATGAGGTCTTAAAAACTTTAACAAAAACTTTAACATTTAAATTCTAAGTCTGTGACCTCGACCTCAAGGCCACTGTCATGAGTGCTGATAAAAACTGTTGACCAGTGTCTATCATAATACCAAATAGGAACAAAATCCATCACTTAATGTAAAAGTAATGAGCTCCTAAAAACTTAGACATAAAATTTTAACATGAAAATTCTAAGTCTGTGACCTTGACCTTGACATGACCTAGAGTGGTGGGGATGGTACTGCACAAAATTTTGGACCAATATGTATCATCATACCAAAGATGAATCAAATCGGTGATAAGGTTAGGAAATAATGAGGTCTTAAAAACTTTAACAAAAACTTTAACATTTGTGGACGCCAACGCCAACTTCGATGCCGACGCCGGGGGTAGTACAATCCCAGTCAGCATTCTACGTAAATCTATATTGGGCCGTCATCGGCCCGTCAGGGTAGATGACGGCCCGATGTAGATTTACGTAGGATGCTAGCTGGGATAGCTCTTCCTGAACGTTTTTCAGGCGAGCTAATAATGAGGTCTTAAAAACTTTAACAAAAACTTTAACATTTAAATTCTAAGTCTGTGACCTTGACCTTGATATGACCTAGGGTGGTGGGGATGGTACTGCGCAAAATTTTGGACCAATATGTATCATGATACCAAAGATGAAGCAAATCGGTCGCAAGGTTAGAAATTAATGAGGTCTTAAAAACTTTAACAAAAACTTTAACATTTAAATTCTAAGTCTGTGACCTTGACCTTGATATGACCTAGGGTGGTGGGGATGGTACTGTGCAAAATTTTGGACCAATATGTATCATGATACCAAAGATGAAGCAAATCGGTCACAAGGTTAGGAAATAATGAGGTCTTAAAAACTTTAACAAAAACTTTAACATTTAAATTCTAAGTCTGTGACCTTGACCTTGATATGACCTAGGGTGGTGGGGATGGTACTGCGTCAAAATTTTGGACCAATATGTATGGGGTAGTACAATAGTTCTCCGTGAACGTTGTTCAGGCGAGCTAATAATTATGTAATACCAAACATGATCAGAATTCATCCAACTGTTCTTGAGAAATCGCAGTGAAACCATTTTTCAACAAAAATTTTAAGTCGAACTAGAGCTGGTGTTTGTAAAACACTATGCCCCCAACTGCCTGACTCTAACACTGTTTGACTCCAACACTGCTTAGCCATGACGGTAACAACAGTACAAATATATGATTTCAATGTTATTTTATCAAAGGGAAATAACTCTAAAATAGGAGATGATTGGGATAAGAAAAAAATACGGATCACCTATTTTTTCATGAGGAATCAAAACATGAAATTTCAAAACATTAGCATACATGGTTCTAAACTTATGCTATACACAATAAAGCAACGACATTAAATGGCCCGAAATTGCGAAGGGCCATAACTCCAACATTTCATTTAATTGGTTCAAAATTTATTCAGGTGATCTCCTCCTCAATCCCAATCAGTATACCAAATATCATGGCTCTAGCTTAAATACTTTTTGAGATACCTTGCTGAAAAAGTCAAAATGCCTAGAACTACAAAGGGCCATAACTACATCAATTTTTCATGGAATTCCCTAAAAAACAAACCAGGTAATCTCCGCATCATCCCCAATCAGCATATAATATTTCAAGACCCTAGCTTAAGTGCTTTTCGAGAAATCTTGCTGACAAGGTCAAAATGAGCAGAACTGCAAAGGGCCGTAACTTTATCAATATTTTCATGGAATTCTCTCAAAATATAATCGGGTAATGTACACATCATTCCCACTCACTGTATCGAATTTCAAGAACCCAGCTTAAATACTTTTCAAGATATCTTGCTCACAAGATTTAATTCTGATTTTTTTCAAAGGGGCATAACTTTAAATAAACATGCTAGACAAGAAACAAAATACGGGTCGGCTATTTTTTCATTGGGAACCCAAATATAAAATTTCAAAACCCTAGCGTGCAGGGTTCTTAAGATATGGCATGCACAAAAAAAGCTTGATGAACGGACAAACAGTCGGATGGACAAATGAAGGCAAAATAATATGCCCCATCAATTTCATTCGAAACTGGGGGCATAATCAGGTCATCTACTCATCGCTACCAATCTATTCATCAAGTTTCAAGTCTCCAGCTTCAATAGTTTTTGAGATATTTTGTTCACAAGGGAAACATGCCCAAATTTACAAAGGGCCATTACTTATGAAATATTTTTCAGAATTTACAAAAAAATTAATCAGGTCATCTACTCATCATTACCAATCAATTCACCAAGTTTCAAGTCTCTAGCTCTAATAGTTTTTGAGATATTTTGCTGACAAGATAAAAATGCCCAAAATAACAAAGGGGCATAACTCAAGAAGTATATTTCAAAATTTCTTCAAAAGTTAATCAGGTTGTCTACTCATCACTACCAGTCTATTCATCAAGTGTCAAGGCTCTAGTTCCAACAGTTTTTGAGATATTTTGCTGACAAGGTAAAATTGCCCAAAATTACAAAGGGCCATAACTCATGAAGTATTTTTCAGAATTTCTTCAAAAATTAATCAGGTCATCTACTCGTCACTACAAATCCATTTACTAAGTTTCAAGGCTCTAGCTCTAACAGTTTTTGAGATATTTTGCTGACAAGATAAAAATGCATAAAATTACAAAAGGGCATAACTCAAGAAGTATATTTCAAAATTTCTTCAAAAGTTTATCAGGTTGTCTACTCATCACTACCAGTCTATTCATCAAGTTTCAAGGCTCTAGCTTCAATAGTTTTTGAGATATTTTGCTGACAAGTTAAAAATGCCCTAAATTACAAAGGGCCATAACTCATGAAGTGTTTTTCAGAATTTCTTCAAAAGTTAATCAGGTCATCTACTCATCACTACAAATCCATTTACTAAGTTTCAAGGCTCAAGCTCTAACAGTTTTTGAGATATTTTGCTGACAAGGTAAAAATGCCCAAAATTACAAAGGGCCATAACTCAAAAGGCATTTTTCAAAATTTCTTCAAAAGTTAATCAAGTTGTCTACTCATCACTACCAGTCTATTCATTAAGTTTCAAGGCTCTAGCTCCAACGGTTTTTGAGATATTTTGCTGACAAGATAAAAATGCCCAAAATTACAAAGGGCCATAACTCATGAAGTATTTTTCAGAATTTCTTCAAAAGTTAATCAGGTCATCTACTCATCACTACAAATCCATTTACTAAGTTTCAAGGCTCTAGCTCTAACAGTTTTTGAGATATTTTGCTGACAAGGTAAAATTGCCCAAAATTACAAAGGGCCATAACTCAAGAAGTATTTTTCAAAATTTCTTCAAAAGTTAATCAGGTTGTCTACTCATCACTACCAGTCTATTCATCAAGTTTCAAGGCTCTAGCTTTAATAGTTTTTGAGATATTTTGCTGACAAGATTGCATCCATATTTTTTCAAAGGGCCATAACTCAGAAAAGGGGCATAATCCTGTCAAGAAAAAAAATACGTGTCAGCTATTTTTTCATGAGGAATCCATATATGAAATTTCAAAACAGTTGCATTCACCAATTTAAAGTTATGCTATGCATCAAAAAGTGTGACGAACGGACGGACGGACGGACGAACAACCCAGAAGAAATATGCCCCTCCAACTTCTTTGAAGTTGGGGGCATAAAAAGGGGCATAACTGTGCCAAAAATATTTTGAGGGTTACCTCCCCTATTGGTATGAGTTCCGTTTTTCATAATGAACAACTAGTCCGAGTTTCAAGTAAATATCTTCAGTAATGACAGAGATATTACAAAATGTCCAAGTTTTTGCACCACGACGACGACGCAGACGATGCCAGAGCTATGACAATACCTCGTCGTTTTCTTCGAAAACAGCTGAGCTAACAATATGCGCTACTCCACATCATGGTCTAACTATACATGAAGTTCAGCTTGATCGGATGTAAAATGTAGGAGTTAACCGGAAATGACAAGTTTACAGAAATTTTCTAAGGGGCATAACTCTGCAGACATTTGGTGGACTGTAACCCCGAAACAATATGCGCTGCGCCACATCATGGTCTAACTATATACCAAGTTTCAGCTTGATCAGATGTAAACTGTAGGAGGAGTTAGCCGGAAACCAAAAAGTTTACGGACGGATGCCATACCCGGTAATATAATACATCCCGTTTTTCAAACGGGCATATAAAAAGGGACATAACTCCCAAAATAATTGGTGGATATTACCTAAATCAAACCTGACCTATATTTTACGACTATGTACCTGTGTATAAAAATTGAATCCAATACACTAATCTTTTCAAAAGATATTGAACGGAAACCATTTTTCAACATTGATAAAGGGCCGTAACTCCAAAAATAATTGGTGGATATTACCCTTAATCGAACTGGACCTACATTTTATAATTATATGCTGGTGTATAAAATATGAATCCAATACACTAATCTTTTCAAAAGTTACGGAATGGAAACCATTTTTCAAAGTTGAAAAAGGGCCATAACTCCCAAAATAATAGGTGGATTTTATTCTAAATCGAACTTGACCTACATTTTATGATTATATACCTGTGTACAAAATTTCAATCCAATACACCAACTCTTTCAGAAGATATCTCATGGAAACCATTTTTCAAAGTTGAAAAAGGGCCATAACTCCCAAAATAATTGGTGGATTTTACCCTAAATCGAACTTGACCTACATTTTATGATTATATACCTGTATATAAAATTTCAATTCAATACACCAATCCTTTCCAAAGATATTGCACGGAAACCATTTGTGTTATGTACGAGATGGACGTATGGACGGGACTGGCGTACGAACTGGCAGCGGTGATACTACATGCACCCCAACTGAAAATGGCGGGGGCATAAAAAACAAGTTAAAGGACTTACATTTATATCTGTATGATGTATTAGTTGACACAAGGCTGGTAAAAGTTCTTGAATCGTGTCTACTGGAGGCGGCGGTTCTTTATTTCTGCACAGATTAACTATCACCCAGGCAACATTTCTGAGAAATGGGAGTGGTATACTGGGATTGATAAAGTCTAACAAAGGTTTCACAGCTCCTAAATTTATCACATAATCTCTACACTGGGGTCCATCACCTGTAAAAATTGTATTTAAGAAATAAGACAAGAGGACCATGATGGTCCTATATCGCTCACCTGAGCTAACAGATTTGCATACTTACTGTTGAAGTTTCAGCCAAGTTCACTGCTCTAGGATTTTTGTACAAATTTTATAGCACCAACCCCCCACCCCCGCCCTGTTTTTTTAATGCATCTTGACAACTTGAACTGAATCTTAAAAGAGGGTCATCAAAGGAACATTACTGCCAAGCTATATTGAAATTGGTCCAGTGGTTTTAAGTGTTTTATATAGCTATAAAGCCCTACCCCCTAACTGCCATGTTTTTTGACAAATCATGACAGCTTGAACAAATTTGGTAGAGGGTCACCAAAGGAACATTCCTGCCAAGTTATACTGAAATCTGTTCAGTGGTTTCTGACAAGAAGATTTTTTACAGTTTTCTATTTAGATATATAGGGAAAATAAGCCCCACCCCATTGCAGCCATGTTTTTTGATGAATCATGATTGCTTGAACAATCTTCGTAGAGGGTCACCAAAGTAACATTCCAGCCAAGTAATATTGAAATCGGTCAGGGGGTATTTGACAGAAGAATTTTAAAGTTTTCTATGCAGATATATACGAAAAATAAGCCCCGCCCCGCCTGGGGGGGCCATGGTTTTTGACATATCATGGCTTGAACAATCTTGGTAGAAGGTCATCAAAGCAACATTCCTGCCAGGTAACACTGAACTCGGTCCAACTGTTTCTTACGAGAAGATTTTTAAAGTTTTCTATATAGATATATAGGGAAAATAAGCCCCGACCCCTAGCTGCCATGTTTTTTTGACGAATCATGACGGCTTGAACAACCTTGGTAGAGGGTCACCAAGGAAACATTTCTGCCAAGTTATAATGAAATCGGTCTAGTGGTTTCTGACTAGAAGAGTTTTAAATTTTTCTATATAGATATATAAGGAAAATAAGCCCCGCCTCCTGGCGACCATTTTTTTTGACAAATCATGACGGCTTGAATAATCTTGATAGAGGGTTACATAAGAAACATTCCTACAATGTTATATTAAAATAGGTCAAGTGGTTTCTGAAAAGAAGATCATTAAAGTTTTCTACATAGATATATTGGAAAAATAAGCCCCGCCCCCTAGCGGCCATGTTTTTTGAGAAATTATAACGGCTTGAACAATCTTGGTAAAGGGTCACCAAAGAAACATTTCTGCTAAGTTATACTGAAATTGGTCCTGTGGTTTCTGACGACAAGATTTTTTCAAGTTTCCTATATACATATATAGTGAAAATAAGCCCTGCCCCCCTAGCAGCCATGTTTTTTGACAAATCATGACGGCTTGAACAATCTTGATAGAGAAACATTTCTGCCAAGTTATATTGAAATCGGTCCAGTCGTTTATGACAAGAAGATTTTTAAAGTTTTCTATATAGATATATAGGGAAAATAAATCCTGCCCCCTAGCAGCCATGTTTTCTGACGAATCATGGCGGCTTGAACAATCTTGGTAGAGGATCAACGAAGAAACATTTCTGCAAAGTTGTATTGAAATCGGTCTAGTGGTTTCTGACAAGAAGATTTTTAAAGTTTTCTATATAGATATATAAGGAAAATAAGCCCCGCCCCCTGGTGTCCATGTTTTTTGACAGATCCAAATGGCTTGAGCAATCTTTGTAGAGGATCACTGATGGAACATTTCTGCAAAATTATATTGAAATCGATCCAATGTTTTCTGACAAGAAGATTTTTAAATTTTTCTATATAGATACATATGGAAAATAAGCGCCGCCCCCTGGCGGCCATGTTTTTTTGACGAATCCAAATGCCCTGAACAATCTTGGCAGAGGATCACCAAAGGATGATGATGAGTTCAGGTTTAACAACGCATCAACCCATGAGGGTCATTTGCGTCAAAATGGTTAACTAACATGGTTCTGTAATGAAACGATTATAATGATAAGTCATAAATGCATCAAATGTAAAACTATAACTAAAATCACCAAAGGAACATTTCTGCCAAATTATACTGAAATCTGTCCAGTGATTTCTGACAAGAAGATTTTAAAAGTTTTCTATATAGATTATATAGGGAAAAAAAGCCCCGTCCCCTAGCAGCCATGTTTTTTGATGAATCCAAATGGCTTGAACAATCTTGGTAGAGGATCACCAATGAAACATTTCTGCAAAATTTTATTGAAATCGGTCCAGTGGTTTCTGACAAGAAGATTTTTAAAGATTTATAAATAGATATATAGGGAAAATAAGCCCCGCCCCTGGTGGCCATGTTTTTTGACGAATCCAAATGGCCTGAACAATCTTGGTAGAGGATCACCAAAGGAACATTTCTGCAAAATTTTATTGAAATCGGTGCAGTGGTTTCTGACGAGAAGATTTTTTAAGTTTTTAGTTAAAAAATCTATTTTTAGCTCCTGTGACCTAGATATGCAATGGATCGGAACCATTTGAACAACTTTGAAAGAGGATCAACCAAGGATCATTCTTGTGAAATTTGGTCAAAATCCAATCAGTGGTTTAGGAGGAGATGTTGTTTAAAGATTGTGGACGGACGACGACGATGGACGGTGAGTGATCACAATACGATTATAATGATAAGTCATAAATGCATCAAATGTAGAACTATAACTAAAAAATCACCAAAGCAACATTTCTGCCAAATTATATTGAAATCAGCCCAGTGGTTTTTGACAAGAAGATTTTTAAAGTTTTCTATATAGATATATGGGGAAAATAAGCCCCACCCCCTGGCGGCCATGTTTTTTGACGAATCCAAATGGCTTGAACAATCTTGGTAGAGGATCACCGAATGAACAATTCCGCAAAATTATATTGAAATCGGTCCAGTGGTTTCTGACAATAAGATTTTTAAAGTTTTCTATATAGATATATAGGGAAAACAAGAGGACCATGATGGTCCTATATCGCTCACCTGAGCAAACAGATTTGCATACTTACTGTTAAAGATTCAGCCAAGTTCACTGTTCTAAGATTTATGTATAAATTTTATAGCCCTGCCCCCCACACACATCCCACCCAAGCCATTTTATTTTCTTTTTAACACATCACGACGACTTGACTTAATCTTGAAAGAAGGTCACCAAAGGAACATTTCTGCCAACTTATTTTGAAATTGGTCCAGTGGTTTCTGACAAAAAGATTTTTAAAGTGTTTTAATAGCTATAAAGCCCTACCCCCTAACGGTCATTTTTTTTTTTTTTTTTGACAAATCATGACAGCTTGAACAAACTTGGTAGAGGGTAACCAAAGGAACATTCCTGCCAAGTTAAACTGAAATCAGTTCAGTGGTTTCTGACAAGAAGATTTTTAAAGTTTTCTATTTAGATCTGTAGGGAAAATAAGCCCCACCCCCTAGCAGCCATGTTTTTTGACAAATCAGGATTGCTTGAACATTCTTGGTACAGGGTTACTAAATCATTATTGAAATCAGTCAGGAGGTATTTGACAAGAAGAATTTTAAAGTTTTCTATACAGATATATATGGAAAATAAGCCCCGCCCCTTGGCGGCCATGTTTTTTGACGTATCATGAAGGCTTGAACAATCTTGGTAGAGGGTCTCCAAAGTTACACTGAACTCGGTCCAATGGTTTCTTAGAAGATTTTTAAAGTTTTTTATATAGATATATAGGGAAAATAAGCCTTGCCCCCTAGCAGCCATGTTTTTTGACTAAATCACGATTACTTGAACAATCTTGGTACAGGGTCACCATGGAAACATTTTTGCCAAATTATAATGAAATTGGTCTAGTGCTTTCTGACAAGAAGATTTTTCAAGTTTTCTATAAAGATATATAGGGAAAATAAGCCCTGCCCCCTGGTGGCCATGTTTTTTGACAAATCCAAATGGCTTGAACAATCTTGGTACAGAATCACCAAAGGAATATTTCTGCAAATTTATATAGCAATTGGTCCAGTGGTTTCTGACAAGAAGATTTTTTTAACTTTTCTATATAGATATATAGGCAAAATAAGCCCCGCCCCCTGGCGGCCATGTTTCTGACAAGAAGATTTTTTAAGTTTTCTATATAGATATATAGGGAAAATAAGCCCCGCCCACTGGCGGCCATGTTTTTTGACAAATCCAAATGGCATGACAATCTTGGTAGAGAGTCACCAAAGGAACATTTCTGCAAAATTATATTGAAATCGGTCTGGTGGTTTCTGACAAGAAGATTTTTTAAGTTTTCTATATAGATATATAGGGAAAATAAGCCCCGCCCCCTGGAGGCCATATTTTTTGACGAATCCAAATGGCTTGAACATTCTTGGTAGAGGGTCACCAAAGGAACATTTCTGCAAAATTATATGGAAATCGGTCCAGTGGTTCCTGACAAGAAGATTTTTTAAGTTTTCTATAGAGATATATTGGGAAAACAAGCCCCGCCCCCTGGCGGCCATGTTTTTTGACGAATCCAAATGGCTTGAACAACCTTGGTAGAGGATCACCAAAGGAACATTTCTGCAGAAGTATATGGAAATCGCTCCAGTGGTTTCTGACAAGAAGATTTTTTAAGTTTTCTATAGAGATATATTGGGAAAACAAGCCCCGCCCCCTGGCGGCCATGTTTTTTGACGAATCCAAATGGCTTAAGCAATCTTAGTAGAGAATCACCAAAGGAACATTTCTGCAAAATTATATTGAAATCTGTCCAGTGGTTTCTGACCCCCTGGCGGCCATGTTTTTTGACGAATCCAAATGGCTTGAACAATCTTGGTAGAGGATCACCAAAGGAAAATTCCTGCAAAATTATATGGAAATCGGTCCAGTGGTTTCTGACAAGAAGATTTTTAAAGTTTTCTACATAGATATATAGGGAAAATAAGCCCCGCTCCCTGGCGGCCATGTTTTTTGACGAATCCAAATGGCTTGAACAATCTTGGTAGAGGATCATCAAAGGAACATTTCTGCAAAAGTATATGGAAATTGGTCCAGTGGTTTGACATAAAGATTTTTTAAGTTTTCTATATAGATATATAGGGAAAATAAGCCCCGCCCACTGGCTGCCATGTTTTCTGACAAATCCAAATGGCTTTAACAATCTTGGTAGAGAGTCACCAAAGGAACATTTCTGCAAAATTCTATTGAAATCGGTCCAGTGGTTTCTGACAAGAAGATTTTTAAAGTTTTCTATATAGATAATATAGGGAAAATAAGCCCCGCCCCCTGGCAGCCATGTTTTTTGACGAATCCAAATGGCTTGAACATTCTTGGTAGAGGGTCACCAAAGGAACATTTCTGCAAAATTATATGGAAATCGGTCCAGTGGTTTCTGACAAGAACATTTTTTAAGTTTTTAGTTAAAAAATCTATTTTTAGCTCCTGTGACCTAGATATGCAATGGACTGGAACCATTTGAACAACATTGAAAGAGGACCAACCAAGGATCATTCCTGTGAAGTTTGGTCAAATTCCAATCAGTGGTTTAAGAGGAGATGTTGTTTAAAGATTGTGGACGGACGACGACGATGGATGGTGAGTGATCACAATACCTCACCTTGAGCCTTCGGCTCAGGTGAGCTAAATGATGGAAAATAAGCCTCGCCCCTAGGCGGCCATGTTTTTTGACGAATCCAAATGGCTTGAACAATCTTGGTAGAGGATCACCAAAGGAACATTTCTGCAAAATTATATCGAAATTGCTCCAGTGGTTTCTGACAAGAAGATTTTTTAAGTTTTCTATATAGATATATAGGGAAAATAAGGCCCACCCCCTGGCGGCCATGTTTTTTGACGAATCCAAATGGCTCGAACAATCTTGGTAGAGGATCACCAAAGGAACATTTCTGCAAAATGATATTTAAATCCGTCCAGTGTTTTCTGACAAGAAGATTTTTAAAGTTTTCTATATAGATATATAGAGAAAATAAGCCCTGCCCCCTGGCGGCCATGTTTTTTGACGAATCCATTGGCTTGAACAATCTTGGTAGAGGGTCATCAAAGGAACATTTCTGCAAAATTATATGGAAATAGGTCCAGTCATTTCTGACAAGAAGATTTTTTAGGTTTTTAGTTAAAAAATCCAATTTTAGCTCCTGTGACCTAGATATGCAACGGACCGGAAGCATTTGAACAACTTTGAAAGAGGACCAACCACGGATCAATCCTTTGAAGTTTGGTCAAATTCCAATCAGTGGTTTAGGAGGAGATGTTGTTTAAAGATTGTGGACGGACGGACGACGACGACGGACGGTGAGTGATCACAATAGCTCACCTTGAGCCTTTGGCTCAGGTGAGCTAATAAGCCCTGCCTCCTTGCGGCCTATTTTTTTTTGAGAATCCAAATGGCTTGAACAATCTTGGTAGAGGATCACCAAAGGAACATTTCTGCAAAATTATATTGAAATCGGTCCAGTGGTTTCTGACAAGAAGATCTTCTAAGTTTTCAGTTAAAAAAAATCTATTTTTTGCTCCTGTGACCTAGATATGCAACGGACCGGAACCATTTGAACAACTTTGAAAGACGACCAACCAAAGATCATTCCTATGAAGTTTGGCCAAAATCCAATCAGTGGTTTAGGAGGATATGTTGTTTAAAGATTGTGGACGGACAGACATACGGACAACGACGATGATGACAAAGACGGCTGGTGAGTGATCACAATAGCTCACCATGCTCCTTCAGCTCAGGTGAGCTAAAAAGGGGATAATTTAGGGATGCTTTTTTGATCTATAAAATAATGGTATGTTGAGTGTACACATTAGCATCACCTCAATGAGGTACATTTTCATGACAAATTTCCCTTAACATTTGCCTTCTAGAGCTATTGGAAGAATTTCCTAGGGACTGAGTTTGAATCAGCCACAGAAAATGCCATCTGTGTTTGAGTCATTGAAATTTTACTATAATTTGAAAATCAACCACACCAGTATCAATACAATAACTGCTTATTATCCCCACACTTTTTAAAGAAGACCTCTGCAAGCAGAGGCATCATACCTGTGGAAAGTAATAAGATGTAGCACATATACTGTCTCCTGTACAATTCAGTGCTTCAGATGTAAATTGTAAGTGGAGTTAGTTGGAAACCAAATAAATACCAAAATTTTCAAAGGGGTATAACGCTGCTAATATTTGGTGGACTGTAACCTTGAAATGATATGCGCTGCTCCACATCATGGTCTAACTATTTACAAAGTTTCAGCTTGATTGGATGTTAACTACAAGAGGAGTTAGCCAGAAACAAAAAGTTTACAGAAATTTTCAAAGGGGCATAATATTTGGTCTCCTGTAACCTTGAAATAATATGCGCTGCTCCACACAACAAATCAATTTTTTAGCTTGACTGGATGTATACTGTAGGAGGTTAGCCAGAAATGAAAAGTTTATGGAAATTTTTAATGGGGCATAACTGGTAATAGTTGGTGTACTGTAACCTCGAAATAATATGCACTGTTCCACATCATAAGTGTAAGTATTTACAATGGTTCAGCTTGACGGGATGTAAACTATAGGAGTTAACCGGAAACGAAAAGTTTACAGAATTTTCAAAGGGGTATAGCATAGCTCTGTAATATATGGTGGACTGTAGCCTCCAAACAAAAGCAATGGGAGACAGATTTTATAAGTCAGTAGACTTTCTTCTGAATCCCAATGTATAATTGTACTTAATGATTCATCTTTATTTGTATTGTACCATATGTACGTTATACAAAGAAATAAATGCTTAAACTAAACAAAAGCACTGCTCCACATCATGGTCTAATTCTAAATCAAGTTTCTGCTTGATCTGATGTAAACTGTAGGAGAAGCAAGCCGAAAACAAACAATTTACAGAAATTTTCAAAGGGGACTGTAATCTCCACATCATGGTCTTACTATAAATCAAGTTTTAGCTTGATCAAATGTTAACCGTTGGAAGACTTAGCCGGAAATGAAAAGTTTACAGAAATTTTCAAAGGGACATAACTCTGCTAATATTTGGTGGACTGTAACCTTGAACTAATATGCGCTGCTCCACATCATGGTCTAACTAAAAATCAAGTTTCAGCTTTATCAGATGTAAAGTTAGCCGGAAACGAAAAGTTTACCAAAATTTTCAAGGGGACATAACTCTGCCAATAGTTGGTGGACTTGTAACCTCGAAACAATATGTGCTGCTCCACATCGTCTAACCACAAATCAAGTTTCAGTAGGAGTTAGCCGGAAACAAAGTTTACCGAAATTTTCAAAGGGACATAACTGTGCTAATATTTGGTGGACTGTAACCTCGAAACAATATGGGTTGCTCCACATCATGGTCTCCTTCTAAACCACTGGGCAGAACAATCAAAGTTGCTACATCACTTCCCCTCATGGTAAGGGTGTGCGAAAGCAACATTATTTTTCTGTGTATCCGTTATCCGTCCATCACAGTATCTCCTCCTAAACCACTGAGCGGAATTCAACCAAACTTGCTACAACTCTTCCCCTCATGGTTATGGTGTGTGAGAGCAACATTATTTTTCTGTCCTTCAGTCTGGCACAGGGAAGAATGTATACTTGTGTGTTTTAAAATTATGGACACTTCAGTATATTTCAATGAGATTTATTCCGTAGACACAAGCCGACTAATTTGTGTGTTGAAAATTCCGTACAAAGTACCCTTGTGTGCTAATTTTCGACACACAAGGTTACTTTGTATGTAAGGAGACACAGATGTATTCATCCATCATGATGTCCGTCTGTCCATCTGTCGTCACTCTACCTTCTCCTAAACCACTTGGCCAAATTTAACCAAACTTGCTACATGACCTACCCTCATGGTAATGGTGTGGAGAGCAAGTCCGTCCGCCATGCTATTAGCAAAGAGTGTGGGGATTTGCAAATGGGGCCCTATCGACTGCACATTTTAGCGACACCTTTCAGAAAGTCATTTTCTGATTGGCGTTTTACTCAGATGAATGAAATTTGCAAAATAATGTCATGATTCAATGCAAAACAGTGCTTGCACTAACTGCAAGTTCCATTAGTTCAAAATTCCTGAAATTTTCAGAATATTGTTATTGAGCATCAATAATTTGAAATCAGTGAACAAACGCAAAAAAGGTCAGTAAGCAGAATATCGATGGTAGTTTGTAAAACACGTTAGACCAGTACCTAATATCAGTCTACGTATCAACTGATTCTATGGAAGGATTAGAGATATGAGCCTCTAAAACCTTTAACCAAAATTTTTAACATAAAAAATTTCTAGGTTTGTGTACCTGATCTCAAGATCAACGAGAGGAGTGGGATCAGTGTTTAACATCATTCCAAGTAGAAACAAAATCAGTTCAGTGGATGAACATTAAAGTGCCAATCTCAGTTGCCGCAGATTACATCCTAAATTCTTATTTTTGTAGATGCTTAGGCAGATGAATCATGTGGAATTTCAAACTTTGACTAGCTACTAGGCAGAAATCAAAATTATCATCAATAAAAACATTAAACTATAATATCCCGCCATTATCGTGTCACGGGCAGATAACTCTGTCAAACATTGGTGAAATTTGCCCATTAGCAATCCCAAACCAGATCTCCTCGAAATAATATGCACTGCTCCACATCATGGTCTAACTATATACCAAGTTTCAGCTTGATCAGATGTAAACTGTAGGAGGAGTTAGCCGGAAACGAAAAGTCTACTAAAATTTTCAAAGGGGCGTAACTCTACTAATATTTGGTGGACTGTAACCTCGAAACAATGTGCGCTGCTCCACATCATGATCTAACTATATATGAAGTTTCAGCTTGATCGGATGTAAAATGTAGGAGTAGTTAACCGGAAATGAAAAGTTTACAGAAATTTTCTAAGGGGCATAATATTTGGTGGACTGTAACTTCGAAACAATATGCACTGTGCCACATCATGATCTAACTATATACCAAGTTTCAGCTTGATTGGATGTAAACTGTAGGAGGAGTTAGCCGGAGAAGAAAAAGTTTACGGACGGACGCCATACCCCGTAACATAATACGTCCCGTGTTTCAAACGGGTGTATAAAAACTGTAGGAGGAGTTGCGCTCACGAGCCACCCACTGACTATAAGGGTTTTAGGTAAAAACTGTAAGTTAACAAAGGGGAAAAAAGTTGAAAAAAAAAAAATCTGAGAATTATCAGCAAACAATATGCATATCTACAAGCCATGGCCAAAACATCTGTGAAGTTTCAAAATGATTGGCCAAAAACTGTAGGAGGAGATGCGCTCACAAGTCAATTGTTGACGAACAGACGGGTCACGGCACGCCTATATCGCACCTGCGTGCTAACGCAGGTGCGACAAAAAGGGGATAAGAGGAACATTTCTATGAAATCAGGCCACTGGCCAAGGAGATGTCGTTTAATGTTGTTGTTTTTTTTTTTTTGTTTTTTTTTTTCTATTTTTAGCTGACAAATGCAGACGGAAGCAAACTTGACCTCGCTGTAAAAAGGTCAAGTGTCTATGTGCAACCATCATTTTAGCAATTTTGGCAGACCTCCCCTCCCCGATGACTTGTGCAAAGATTCAGCCTGAAGGCATCCTCTGTTCTGGAGAAAAAGATCTTTAAAGGTTTTTACCATATATGGGCATGGTGGCCATCTTGATCAATGAACGGCAAATATTAAGTAATCTTTCATTCCCCTGTCCCAGGGAGGCTCCAAATGAAATTTGAGCAACATTGACCCAGAGGCTCCTGAGGAGAAGTCGTCTGAACTTCTGAACATTTTTCTCATAAACATACATAGGGAAGCAAACTTGACCTCTCAGTAAAAGGTCAAATGTCAATATACAACCACTATTTTAGCAACTTTGGTAGATCTCCTGTCTCTGATATTTATGCAAGATTCAGCCACAAGGCATCCTTGGTTCTGGAGAAGAAGATTTTTAAAGGTTTTTACCATATATGGGCATGGTGGCAATATTGGTCGATGGACGGTAACCATTTTAGCAATCTTTCATTCCCCTGCCCCACAAAGGCTCCAAATGAAATTTGAGCAACATTGGCCCAGAGGCTCCAGAGGAGAAGTCATTTGAAATTCTCAATATTGTTCCCATACAAATGCATAGGGAAGCAAACTTGACCTCACTATAAAAAGGTCAAATGTCAATGTACGACCATTATTTTAGCAACTTTGGTAGACCTCCCATCCCCAGTGATTTATGCAAAGATTCAGCCACAAGGCATCCTCGGTTCTGGAGAAGAAGATTTTTAAAATTTTTTTACCATATTATGGGTATGGCAGCCGGCCATCTTGGTCAACGGGCCGCGACCATTTCATCAATCTTTCGTTCACCCTATCTAAGGAGGCTCCATATGGTTTCAAGGGAGAAGTCGTTTGAAAATGTTAATGGACAGACGGATGCACAGACGGACGACAGACAAAAAGTGATCACAATAATTCATCCTGAGCTTAGCTCAGGTGAGTTAACAAGAGGCCCACGGGCCACGGTTCGCTCACCTGAGTGACATAGCCACTGCAGACTGCATATATGCAAAGATTCAGCCATACGGCATCCTCGGTTTTGGAGAATAAGATTTTTAAATGTTTTTTCCCATACAAATGCATAGGGAAGCAAACTTGTACGACCATTATTTTAGCAACTTTGGTAGACCCCAAGTCCCCGATGACTTAAGCAAAGATTCAGCCCCAAGGCGTCCCCGGTTCTGGAGGAGAAGATTTTTAAAGGTTTTTACCATATATGGGCATGGCGGCCATCTTGGTCAATGAACCGCCACCATTTTAGCAATCTTTCATTCCCCCAACCTAAGGAGGCTCCATATGAAATTTGTGCAAAATTGGCCAAGAGGCTCCAGAGGAGAAGTCCATTGAAATTCTGAATATTTTTCCCATACAAATGCATACGGAAGCAAAATTGACCTCACGGTAAAAGGTCAAATGTCAATATACGACCATTATTTTAGCAACTTTGGTAGACCTCCAGTTTCCGATGATATATGTAAAGATTCAGCCACAAGGTATCCTCGGTTTTGGAAAACAAGATTTTTAAAGGTTTTTCCCATACAACCGCGACCATTTTAGCAATCTTTCATTCCCCCAACCTGAGGAGGCTCCATATGAAATTTGAGCAAAATTGGCCCAGAGGCTCCAGAGAAGAAGTCGTTTGAAATTCTGAACATTTTTACCATACAAATGCATAAGGAAGCAGAATTGATCTTACCATAAAAAGGTCAAATGTCAATGTACGACCATTATTTAAGCAACTTTGATAGACTTCCAGTTTTTGATGATATATATAAAGGTTCAGCCATAAGGCATCCTCGGTTTTGGAGAACAAGATGTTTAAAGGTTTTTCCCATACAAATGCATAGGGAAGCAAACTTGACCTTGCCGTAAAAAGGTCAAATGTCAATATACGACATTTATTTTAGCAATTTTGGTAGACCTCCCGTCCCCGATGACTTATGCAAAGATTCAGCCCCAAGGCATCCTCGGTTCTGGAGAAGAAGATTTTTAAAGGTTTTTACCATATATGGGCATGGCGGCCATCTTGGTCAATAGACCGCGACCATTTTAGCAATTTTTCGTTCCCCCAACCTAAGGAGGCTCCATATGAAATTTGAGCAAAACTGGCTCAGGGGCTTCAGAGCAGAAGTCGTTTGAAAATGTTAACGGACGGACGCACGGACGGATGCACGGACGACGGACGAAAAGTGATCACAATAGCTCATCCTGAGCATAGCTCAGGTGAGCTAAAAATGACCCCATCAGCATGATCTTTGTTCAGCCATCTTACCTATGATATTTCCCAGTGCCCAAACTGCCTGTTCTTGTACATTCTGTTGTGGTGCATGCAATAAACGTAGAAATAACGGTACAGCCCCTGAAAAATAAAAATACATCACAGTCACTCAATAAAAGCTAGGAAGTGGCTATTGACAGCCGGCTGTCAGCAGTTAAGTTCGCTGGTGACAGCTGGCTGTCTCCAGCAAAAGTTTGCTGGTGATAGCCAGCAAAAATATAGAGATGATATATTTACCAGCAACAAATAACAAGAGGGCCAAGATGGCCCTGTATCGCTCACCTGATTACCAGATAAAATGGCCTTCCGGTTCAGGAGAAGAAGTGCAAAATATATTTCCAAGATAGCGGCAATCTTGGATTTCTGATAAGAGCAATTTTAGCTTTTCTTTATCTACAAGTCACGATGATGCTTCCTACCAAGTTTGGAGTCAGTTGGCCTTTCGCCATTTCGGTTCAGGAGAAGAAGCGAAAAAAAGATTTTCAAGATGGCAACCATGGCAGCCATCTTGGATTTCTGATCAGAATGATTTCAGCTATTTTGATCTACTAGTCACCCCCAGGGCCTGACAAATCCATTGCCCAGCTGCCCGGGACAAGTCCAAATCTTGGCTGGGCAAGTGATTTCTTTTATTTCACTTGCCCAGAAAATGTATAGAATACATAAGGAATATTGTAATTCCAAGCTATTCCAAGCTGCTGTGGACTGCCGGGCAAGTGGATGAAATTTGAATTTGCCAGGCCCTGCACCCCAATGCTTCCTATCAAGTTTCAATATAATCAGCCTTTTGTTTAAGGAGAAGAAGCGAAAAATAGACTTTTAAGATAGCGGCCATGGTTATCATTGGAACTATTTTGGCTACTTTTTATCTAGAAGACACCCCAATGCTTCCAACCATGTCTCATGTCAATTGGCCTTTCATTTCAGCAGAAGAAGTGAATAATAGATTTTTAAGGGTGGCAATCTTAGATTTCGGATCGGAAAGATTTTAGCTATTTTTGTTGTACAAGACAAAAGCGAGGTAGTGGAAACACTATCCCGCAAGAAAGTGGATGTCTGCTGTACTCAGGAGACCAGATACCGTGGTGGCAACTGCCGCACATTCAAGGGCAAGGACTCCAGGTACAAGCTCTACTGGTATGGAAACGACAAAGGCATTGCTGGTGTAGGAGTGTTTGTGGCGGAAGAGTGGACAGAGAAAGTTTTTGAGGTGCACGGTGTCTCCGACAGAATCATCTTAGTGAAGCTTATAGTCGCCCAGCATGTGGTTCCTTTCTGATGTTTGTGTGCCCCAAAGAGTGGTCTAAATGATGAGTTTAAGGACCTGTTCTTTGATCAGCTGCTACTGTGACTACCAGGATCCCAGGATCCGAATTTCTGATCCCATGTGGAGATTGGAACAGCAATGTAGGCCATGCAGATACTGGATACAGGGAAGTGCATGGTGAGATGGGGTATGGCAGGCCAGAACCAGATGTTGAGGGTGAGAGAACCCTAGTGTATGCCCTAGCATTCGACTTGCTTCTTGGGATCACATGTTTCAAGAAATATGACAGCCATCTCATCACGTACAAGTCAGGAAATGCAGCCACGCAGATAGACTTCATGCTTTTTCGTAGGAACATGTGCAAACTTGTCACAGATGTAAAAAAAAAAATCCCTGGCGAGGAAGTAGCCCTGCAACATCAGCTTCTTGTATGTTGCATGAGGAGTGATGTGCCACCAAAAGCACAAGTTCACCCCTCGTCTTAAAGTTTGGAAGCTTATCAAGAGACCCACAGGCCATGGCTCGCTCACCTGAGTGACAAAGCCACTGCAGATATGCAGATGTTATGCAACAATCCTATCATTGTAACTAATGAATGGATCATCATTTAAGCAGTTCTTAGTTTTGAAGAAGAATATATGGGCATAACAGTCAGTGGAGCTTGATCATTTCAACAGAAGGATCAATGTGAAATTTGGTGGAAGTCGTTTCTGTTTAACAGTATCATGATTTTATACATTGTAAACAGAACAGGGGTAGGGAAATATAATAAACGTCAAAAAGGTTGGCTTTGGAAACAAAGAACTATTTACGGATTAGAAAATGGAAGTCTCATTTTTACTGACTCTTCATAAGCAGTAATAAATTTTGCAACACTGCCGACTGTAATTTTAGAGAAGCTGTCATTTAAAAAATTCATTTTCTTTTTAAATTTATTGCTGCTATGGCAACCAAACAAAATCATCACTGGTCATAAAACACATAAACTGGGTAGACAATCATTCAATGGACATAACTGCCAAATATAGTTCACATCACTTCACTGGTTATGGAGAAAAATGTAGTTAAACCATTTTCTCATTATAAATCTATGGGAGTTTTCTGTTGCCATGGCAACCAAACCAAGAGGTAGATTGGCAGACGTTTAGCTATTTTCAATTGCCCTTATCCATTTAACATTTGTACCTAAATTAGAGTCCTACTGCTTTAGTAGTTTAGCAGATAACTCCGTCAAAAATTGATGAAATTTGCCCATTAGCAATCCCAAACCAGACATCCACAATATCAATGCACATACCAAGTTTGGTGAAAATCCATTGATGTTTACTCAAGTTATCATCTGGAAACAAAAGACAGACGGACATACGACGGACGGATGGACGGACAGACGGACTCACGGATGACCAACGTGACTACCACTATTGTGTTGCGAGGTATAATCACAGGACTATGAAATATAGGTTACATAATCCCAAAATATGATAGTAAATACATCAAATTGTCTTCAAGATGTAACATAAAATCACTGGACCATGAAACATAGGTCAGTGACCTACATTTACTTTTAGGTCAACTGTTCAATCATACTAATTCATAATCCCAAATAATGATGTTCATACATCAATTAACATTCAAGATATGCGGCAAAATTACTGGACCATGAAATATAGGTCAAGGTGACCTACATTTGTTATGCTGCCAATCGTGGTGTCACACAGAACCAATATTCCAAGTATCACATTAATCCATGAAATAGTCTTCAAGATATAAGGCAAAATCGCTGGAGCATGAAAATACAGTCAAACCTGTGTTAGTGGTCACCTCTATTAAGCAGCCAACCTGTATTAAGCAGCCAGAGGAAAGTTGCCCCAAAATTCATAGACATATATTTGAACTGTATTAAGCAGCCACCTGCCTTCAGCAGCCACATTTTAAGCTTCCCATGGGTGGCTGTTTAAGACAGGTTTGACTGTATGATCACAATGACCTTGACCTTATTACACTGTATGTTGATATGATTAACATGTCTGATGCCCATCCTTCTTTAAGAAGTTGTTTGTATAAACAAACTGCAACATATTACTTTACTGAGGCATTAATCCATGAAATAGGCTTCAAAATATGTCGAAATCACTGAAGCATGAAAATAAGGTCACAATGATCTTGACCTTATTACACTGAATGTTGATGTGATAAACATGTCTGATGCCCATCCTTCTTTAATAAGAGGTTGTTTGTATAAACAAACTGCAATATACTTCTTTATTGGGGTTGTCCTTGATTTTGACTTCTAGCCCCGCCCTGGGGCATGACCCAGTGGTCCATAGATGTAGAATGGAAGAGAACCCTCCCAGGTACCCCATACCAAATATGAAAGTTTTTGATCAGTGGCTGCAGTGTTATAACCAAAGACAAAAACTTCACGTAAATTTGTTTGTGTTGAGGTTTTACGGCCCAGTCAACCCAATGGGGTCATGTCGAGAGCGGTCAGTTTACCTAACCGCAGTTTACCTGACAGCCATCTTGGTCAATGAACCATGACCATTTTAGCAATCTTAAGTTCCCCAAGGAGGCTCCACATGAAATTTGAGCAACATTGGCCCAGAGGCTTCAGAGGAGAATCATTTGAAATTATCAACATTTTTTCCATACAAATGTATGGGGCCCATACAAATGCATACGGAAGAAAACTTGACTGTGCCATAAAAAGGTCAAACGTCAATGTACGACCATCATTTTAGCACCTTTGGTAGACCTCCCGTCCCCTATGATTTGTGCAAAGATTCAGCCTCAAGTCTTCCTCGGATCTGGAGAAGAAGACTTTTAAAGGTTTTTTCCATATATAGGCATGGCGGCCATCTTGGTCAATGGACCGTGGCCATTTTAGCAATCTTTCATTCCCCTGCCCCATCAACATGAAATTTGAGCAACATTGGCCCAGAGGCTTTAGAGGAGAAATCGTTTGAAATTTTCAACCTTTTTCCCTTACAAATGTAGGGTGCCCATACAAATGCATAGGGAAGCAAACTTGACCTCGCTGTAAAAAGATCAAATGTCCATGTATGACCATTATTTTAGCAACTTTGGTAGACCTCCCGTCCACGATGATTTGTGCAAAGATTCAGCCATAAGGCATCCTTGGTTCTGGAGAAGAAGGTTTTTAAAGGTTTTTACCATATATGGGCATGGCGGTCATCTTGGTCAACGGACCGCGACCATTTTAGCAATCCTTCGTTCCCCCAACCTAAGCAGGCGCCATATGAAATTTGAGCAAAATTGGCTCAGCGGCTTCAGAGGAGAAGTCGTTTGAAAACTTTAACGGACCGATGGACGACGGACAAAAAGCAATCCTGAGCACAGCTCAAGTGAGCTAAAATGGAAAGGGGGAACAATAATTCTTGTGCACGACACATCATCGTGACCTAATAAATATTTCTATAAAGTTGCATGAAGATATCCCTATTGGGGCAGGCGGGTGGGCAATTGACTTGAAACTTGGTAAGAAGCATCAGGGTGACTTGCAGATCAAAAATAGCTAAAATTGTTCAGAATGGAAATCCAAGATGGTTGCCATGGTGGCCACCTACAAAATCTGTTTTTGGCTTCTTCTCCCAAACCAAAAGGCCAGTTGATTTGAAACTTGGTAGGAAGCATCTGGGCGACTTGTAGATCAAAAATAACTAAAATTGTTCAGATCAGAAACCCAAAATGGACGCCATCTTGAAAATCTATTTTTCTCTTCTTCTCCTGAACCGAAAGGCCAAGATTTAGAAATAGAGATTTTAAAAACTTTGACGCAAAACTTAAACATAAAATTTCTAAGTCCATGACCTTGACCTCTAGGTCATAAGCATGGGTGGGGATAGTGGCGAATAAAATTTTGGACCGATATCTATAATCCTACCAAATATAAACAAAATCCATCAAACGATTTCGAAAATATAAGGTCTTATAAACTGTAAAACTTTAAAACTTTTGCTAACGCTGATGCCACCGCTGCCGCAAATGCCTGGGGTAGAGCAATAGCTTTTCCTGTACTTTCGTAAAGGTGAGCTAAAATTCCTGTAACCTTTATAGTAAATATGTCCATTTCTAAAAACTGTGTCCCAAATGCTATCAAAATAGCCATGGTAAAATGGGAGGTGAGCTAAAAAGGAAAAGGGGAACAATCATTATTGTGCACGACACATCATTGTGACCTAATAAATATTCCTATAAAGTGGCATGAAGATATCCCTAACAGTTATCAAGTTATGGAGCGTACAAGAATGTTTAGAAAAAAAAATTAATCAAAGGGGCATAACTTGGAAACTAATAAAGGGGGAACAATCATTCTTGTGTGAGACACATCTTCTTGACCTAATACATATTTCTATAAAATTGCATAAAGCTATCCTGAACGGTTACTGAGTTATGGAGCGTACAAGAATGTTTACAGATGGATTGATGGACGGACGTTCTTACAGATGGACACTTGTTGGGTTCTACAGTGTTAATTTTTTGGCTCAAAGTACCCAACAAGATGCCTAAATACCGAACAAGTGCCTCAAATTTATTGGGTACTTACTTTGGACACTTACGGAAAAAATGCCAAGAACCCAATTCATGTCTACCCAATATATGCACATTCGTACACCCGGACGGATGTTCCAACAATTCAGGTTTAGGGGCTACGTCCCACTGTAAATTTCCATAGGGTTTAAGGGCTATAAGCTCCCTAACCAAAAGGTTTATAATGTATCTTAACGGAATAAAGCATAATGTGGTTACAAAATTGAATCACTTAACCCTAAATGTTGGCTCGGACGGACGGACCCACGGACAGCGCCATGCCATAATACATCCGTTTTTTTTTTTTTTTCAAAACGGGCGTATATAAATATGGGTCACCTATTTTTTTATGAGAAAGTCATACATGAAATTTCAAAACATTAGCATACATGGTTCTAAACTTATGCTATGAACATGAAAGCAACAAATGGCCAAAAATTGCCAAGGGCCATAATTCAAACAAAACTTCATTAAATTGGTTGAAAATTAAATTAGGTTGTCTCATCTTCAGTCCCAATCTGAAAACCAAATATCAAGGCTCTAGCTCAAATACTCTTTGAGATATCTTGCTAACGAGATTTCAATGTTATTTTATTAAAAGGGAAATAACTCTAAAATGGGAGATAATTTGTTTTGAGGTTTTACGGCCCAGTCAACCAAATGGGGTCATGTCGAGTGCGGTCAGTTTACCTAACCACACGTTTACTGGGCAGGCTTAGTCCTCTAAGCGGTTTAACTAGTATTGTGCACATTCTTTTGCCAGAAACTGACAACTGCCCTTCTTGAACCAGCAGAAGGGAGAGAATGACCGTAGAAAATATTCCATGATCAAAATAATTTGGATAAGAAACAAGAGGCCCACGGGCCACGGTTTGCTCACCTGAGTGACATAACCACTGCAGTCATGCAGATGTTCCCAATAATATATGCAAAGATTCAGCCATAAGGCATCCTCGGTTTTGGAGAATAAGATTTTTAAATGTTTTTTCCATACAAATGCATAGGGAAGCAAACTTGTACGACCATTATTTTAGCAACTTTGGTAGACCCCCTGTCCCCGATGATTTAAGCAAGGCGTCCTCGGTTCTGGAGGAGAAGATTTTTAAAGGTTTTTACCATATATGGGCATGGAGGCTATCTTGGTCAATGAACCGCGACCATTTTAGCAATCTTTCATTCCCCCAACCTAAGGACGCTCCATATGAAATTTGTGCAAAATGGCCCAGAGGCTCCAGAGGAGAAGTTGTTTGAAATTCTGAATATTTTTCCCATACAAATGCATAAGGAAGAAAAATTGACCTCACGGTAAAAAAGTCAAATGTCAATGTACGACCATTATTTTAGCAACTTTGGTAGACCTCCTGTCCCAAATGACTTATGCAAAGATTCAGCCCCAAAGCATCCTCGGTTCTGGAGAAGACTTTTAAAGGTTTTTACCATATATGGGCATGGCTGCCACCTTGGTCAATGAACTGCGACCATTTTAGCAATCTTTCATTCCCCCAACCTAAGGAAGCTCCATATGAAATTTGTGCAAAATTAGCCCAGAGGCTCCAGAGGAGAATTGTTTGAAATTCTGAATATTTTTCCAATACAAATGCATAAGGAAGCAAAATTGACTCACGGTAAAAAGGTCAAATGTCAATGTACGACCATTATTTTAGCAACTTTGGTAGACCTCCAGTTTCCGATGATATATGTAAAGATTCAGCCACAAGGCATCCTCGGTTTTGGAGAATAAGATTTTTAAAGGTTTTTCCCATACAAATGCATAGGGAAGTAAACTTGACCTTGCCGTAAAAAGGTCAAATGTCAATATACAACATTTATTTTAGCAATTTTGGTAGATCTCCCATCCCCAATGACATGCAAAGATTCAGCCCTAGGCATCCTCAGTTCTGTAGATGAAGAGTTTTAAAGGTTTGTACCATATATGGGCATGGCTACCATCTTGGTCAACAAACCGCGACCATTTTAGCAATCTTTCATTCCCCCAACCTAAGGCGGCTCCATATGAAATTTGAGCAAAATTGGCCCAGAGGCTCCAGAACAGAAGTCGTTTGAAATTCTGAACATTTTTCCCATACAAATGCATAAAGCAAAATTGACCTTACCATAAAAAGGTCAAATGTCAATGTACGGCAATTATTTTAGCAACTTTGGTAGATCTCAAGTTTCTGATGATATATGTAAAGGTTCAGCCATAAGGCATCCTCGATTTTGGAGAACAAGATTTTTAAAGGTTTTTCCCATACAAATGCATAGGGAAGCAAACTTGACCTTGCCGTAAAAAGGTCAAATGTCAATATACGACATTTATTTTAGCAATTTTGGTAGACCTCCCGTCCCCGATGATTTTTGCAAACATTCAGCCCCAAAGTATCCTCGGTTCTAGAGAAGAAGATTTATAAAGGTTTTTACCATATATGGGCATGGCGCCCATCTTGGTCAACGAACCGTGACCATTTTAGCAATCTTTTGTTCCCCCTATCTAAGGAGGCTCCATATGAAATTTGAGCAAAATTGGCCCAGAGGCTCCAGAGGAGAAGTTGTTTGAAATTCTGAACATTTTTCCCATACAAATGCATAAGGAAGCAAAGTTGACCTTAACGTAAAAAGGTCAAATGTCAATGTACGACCATTATTTTAGCAACTTTGGTAGCCCTCCTGTTCCCGAAGATATATGCAAAGATTCAGCCATAAGGCATGCTCAGTTTTGGAGAAGAAGATTTTTAAAGGTTTTTCCCATTCAAATGCATGGGGAAGCAAACTTGACCTTGCCGTAAAAAGGGCTAACGTCAACGTACGACAATTCTTTTAGCAATTTTGGTAGACCTCCCGTCCCCGATGATTCCTGCAAAGGTTCAGCCCCAAGGCATTCTTGGTTCTGGAGGAGAAGATTTTTAAAGGTTTTTACCATATATGGGCGTGACGGCCATCTTGGTCAACGGACCGCAATCATTTTAGCAATTTTTCGTTCCCCCACCCTAAGGAGGCTCCATATGAAATTTGAGCAAAATGGGCTCAGTGGTTTCAGAGGAGAAGTCGTTTGAAAATGTTAACGGATGGACGGACGGACGCACGGACGACGGATGAAAAGTGATCACAATAGCTCATCCTGAGCAGAGCTCAGGTGAGCTAAAAATTAAATCTCCATGACATTTCCCTGATGTGTATGAACCCTGTTGAGCCTTCAGCTCAGGTGAGCTAAAAACAAGATGGGGGCTTTGGTGGCCATCTTGGATTTTCGATCGGCACAATCCTAATTTTTTATCTTGAGGTCATCCTATTGCTACAATGTAAGCTTTAACTCAATCGCCAAACGGTTCAAGGAGATAAGTTAAAAACTGGCTTTCAAGATGGTGGCTGTGGAGGCCATCTTGGATTTCTTATCAGCAAAATTTTATATCCTTTTGATCTACAAGTCATTCTGCTGCTACAATGTAAGTTTCAACTCAAACTGCCCAATGTTTCAGGAGCAGATGCCAAAAATTGATTTTCAAGATGGCGTCTGTGGTGGCCATTTTGGATTTCCAATCAACATGATTTTAGCTATTTTTATCTGCTGGTGAGCTTGTAACTCAATCATAAGTTTTGACTTAATTCAAAGAGTGGTTTGCAAGGAGACGATGAAAAAAGAGTTCACACAGCAGCCATCTGATCAGCACAATTTTAGCTATTTTCAATCTAGAGGTCATCCTGTTGCTACAGTGTAAGTTTCAACTCAAATTGCCAAACAGTTTGAGAGAAGTAAAAAATTGGTTTTTAAGATGGCAGATATAAATATCGGCATTCTTTTAGCTATTTTTCATCTGCATGTCAACCTATTGCTACATCGTCAGTTTCAACTTAATTCGCCTTGTGGTTTGTGAGAAGATTTCCAAATCAGATTTTCAAGATGGCAGCTGTGGCAGCCATCTTGGATTTCGGATTGACTCAATTTTAGCTCATTTCCATCCAGAAGTCATCCCGTTGCTATAGCGTAAGTTTTGGCTCAAATCAACCAAAGGCTTGGGAAGAGATGTCAAAAATTGATTTGTAAGATGGCGACTGTGGCAGCCATCTTGGATTTTCGATCGGCTCAGTATTAGCTATTTTGTGTCTACTAAGCGTCCTAATGCTCCTCATTAAGTTTCAACTCCATTAGATCCTAGTCTTTAGAGGAGCTGTCCAAAATATGAATTCTTAACATTTTCCCCATATAAATGTATAGGGTCCATACAAATGTAGGGGAAGCAAATTTGACCTTGCCCTGAGGAGATGTCGTTCAAAGGTGTGGATGGACGGCAGAAGGCAAGTGATCACAAAAGTTCATCCTGAGCCTTCGACTCAGGTGAGCTAAAAAAGCCTTATCTGGAGATACAAAACAATGTCCTTCTATCATAGCTCTAGGTGCTGTTTTCAACTAAAAAATATTGATATTTTCTTATTTTTCTGTGAAAACTTAATATATAGTTACCTGCATCTACAACGGCTCTGGTTTGTTGTGATGTTCCTGAGGCAATATTTGTGAGAGCCCATGCAGCTTCAAATTGTAAAGATGGTCTGAAATATATGACATCATAATTAATATCATATCTACCCTATACAAGAGGGCCAATATTGCCAAGTATAAATTGATCTTTCAGTTCAGGAGAAGAAGTGCAAAACAGATTTCCAATATAGAGGCCATGGCACCATCTTGGATTTCTGATCGGAACACTTTTAGCTCTTTTTATCTACAGGTCACCCTGATGCCTCCTACCAAGTTTGGAGTAGTTGGCCTTTCAGTTCAGGAGAAGAAGCGAAAAATAGACTTTCAAGATGGCCGCCATGGTGGCCATCTTGGATTTCCGATGGTAACGATTTCAGCTATTTTTAATCTACAAGTCACCCCGATGCTTCCTACCAAGTTTCATGTCAATTAGCCTTTCAGTTCAGGAGAAGAAGTGCAAAATAGATTTCCAATATACAGGCCACTGCGCCATCTTGCATTTCTAATCGGAACACTTTTAGCTCTTTTTTATCTACAAGTCGCCCTGATGCTTCCTATCAAATTTCAAGTCAATTGGCCTTTCGGTTCAGGAGAAGTGAAAAATAGATTTTCAAGATGGCGGCCATCTTGGATTTCCGATTGTGAACGATGGTGGCCATCTTGGATTTCCGATCAGAATGATATGAGCTATTTTGATCTACTAGTCATTCTGATGCTTCCTATGAAGTTTCAAGACAATCTGTCTTTTGTTTCAGGTGAAGAAGCGAAAAAATAGATTTTCAAGATGGCAGCCATGACGGCCATCTTGGATTTCCCATCAGAACAATTTTAGCTATTTTATATCTACAAGTCACCCCGATGCTTCCTATCAAGTTTTATGTCAATTGGTCTTTCAGTTCTGGAGAAGAAGCGGAAAATAGAATTTAAAGATGGCAGCCATCTTGGATTTCTAATCAGAACAGTTTTAGCTATTTTGAGCTACAAATCACCCTGATGCTTCCTACCGAGTTACAAGTTAATTGGCCTTTCTGTTCAGAAGAAGCGAAAAATAGCGGCCATCTTGGATTTCCAATTGAAATAATTTTAGCTATTTAATTTTTTATCTACAAGTCACCCCGATGTTTCCTACCGAGTTACAAGTCAAATGGCCCTTCGGTTCAGGAGAAGCGAAAAATTGACTTCAGATCAAAACAGTTTTAGCTTTTTTTATCTACAGGTCACCCTGATGCTTCCTACCAAGTTTCAAGTCAACAGGCCTTTTGATTCAGGAAAAACAAAAAAATAGATTTTCAAGATTGCCGCCATGGTGGCCATCTTGGATTTCCAATCAGAACGATTTTAGATATTTTTGATCTACAAGTCACCCAGATGCTTTCTACCAAGTTTCAAGCCAATTAGCCTTTTGGTTCAGGAGAAGAAGCGAAAAATAGATTTTCAAAATGGCCGCCAAGGCCATCTTGGATTTCTGATCGGAACGATTTAAGTTATCTTTCATCTACCAGTTACCCCGATGCTTCCTGCCAAGTTTCAAGTCAATTGGCCTTTTGGTTCAGAAGAAGCGAAAAATAGATTTTCAAGATTGGATTTCCAATCGGAACGATTTTAGCTATTTTTGAACTACAAGTCACCTCAATGCTTCCTACCGAGTTACAAGACAATAGTAGACCAGTTTCACAATTGCGAGTTTAACTGCTCTCACTAATCAATGCATAATCTCGTTAATCCAGAACGAGGCTTGGGGTGTATCACAGATAACAGTGACAGATCGTCAGACCCGTGACTAAGTACACAATAGAAGATTTGTGGAAATTTCCATGTAATAAGCAGTCCCATTTCTTCTTCATGACTCTCTACATTGCTTTTCAGCTAAATTCAGTACCCCACCCCAAAGAAGATCGTTGCTGTCTGTATTAAGTGGTCTTGAGTATTATGGATTTCAAGTGAAACATATTTTAATCAAAACTATCGCAAACTTGTATATGAAATATATCCGCATATTCTGATCATGACCACCTCTGTTGAGCTTCCCGCAAAACGTCATTTCAATATTTACATGTGCTGTGATCCATACACGCTACAAAAAAATATCCGGGACTTGTTTTTTACTTGCTGACATTTCGATCTACTGCTTTGATTCGCGGAAACAGTCTTGGTAATTTAGTTCTGTTTTTAATATGTGTCTGTTTTATATGCATTTCCGACAAGAAAAGGCTCTACAATCCAACATTGTGATAATTCGTTTTTCTCCCAAAATGGTTTCCCCGCCATGCTGTCATCTGACGTTACCGTTACGAGCACGCGCTACTGTTATGAGCAAGCGTTTTATTTCATGTGACAGCTATAGAAAAATTTAACTTATATTAAAAACGTGGATAGTTCAGTGTATCGTGGTCTGGGGTGCATCCGAGCATCCCATAACATGAGACTCTAAACAGAATTGACGTGATAGATTCAGTGGTACTAAAAAACTATTTTAGTGGCCAGCAGGAATAACTGTTTTGATGCGCAGACCTCGCAAACAGATAAGGTACTATTTTGTTTGGGTGCTTGTCTCTTTCAGCAGAAAACGGTGAGCCTGCGTCTCTGTAGTCAGTGATAAAAATTCAATACCTGAAAATTTTGAATTGAAAAAAAAAGATCAATTAAAAAAAAAGCAAAACAAGGGGCCCATGGGCCACAATGCTCACCTGAGTTAACTGCTGTAAGTTAATCAGGTCAGTTACTCATCATTCCCTATTAGCCCGTCAAAGTTCAAGGCAATGGCTTAAACAGTTTTTGAGATATCTTGCTTACAAGATTAAAATACTGAAATTTTCAAAGGGCCATAAGTAAAACCAGTTTATACCCCAGGGGCTTGATTGGATGGATTTATGTAGGGGACCACTAAACATTGCTACATACTACATACATAAGCTGTGGGCCTGATGGTTTCAGAGAAGACCCCCAGGCCTTTTCCAATTTGGACCCCAGGGGCATGGTTGGCAGGATTTATGTAGGGGACCACTAAACATTGCTACATATTAAATATACGTGCTCTGGGCCTCGTGGTTTCAGAGAAGATTTTTTTAAGGTTATCCCATTATAAGTCTATGGGAGCCAATGACCCCCTGGGCATGGCCAATTTAGACCCCAGGGGACCACTAAACATTGCTACATACTAAATATTTAAGCTGTGCGCCTCACAGTTTCAGAGAAAAAGATTCTTTTAATTTTTTTTTCACTATAAGTCCATGGGAGCTAAAGACCCCCTGAGAAGTGGCCCATTTGGACCCCAGGGGCATGGTTGGAAGAATTAATGTAATAGACCACCAAACATTGCTATATACTAAATCTGTTAGCTCTGGGCCTCATGGTTTTAGAGAAGAAGATTTTGGAAGGTTCTTTAGCTACACGGTTCTATATAAACATATGACCCCTGGGATGTGGCCAGTTTGGACCCCAGGGGGCTTGATTGGCAGGATTTAAGTAGGAGACCACTACACATTGCTACATACTAAATATATAAGCTGTGGGCCTCATGGCTTCAGAGAAGAAGATTTTTTTAGGTTTTTCCCATTTTAAGTCTATGGGAGCTAATGATCCCCGGGGCACGGCTATTTTTGGACCCCAAGGGCATGGTTGGCAGGATTTATGTAGGAGACCACCAAACATTGCTACATACTTAATCTGTGGGCCTCCTGGTTTCAGAGAAGAAGATTCTTTAATATTCTTTAGCTCTATATAAACAAATGACCCCCCTAGGGTGTGGCCAGTTTAAAGCCCAGGGGCTTGATTAGCAGAATTTATGTAGGGGACCACTAAACATTGCTATACACTGAATATATAAGCTGTGGGCCTCAAGGTTTCAGAGAAAAAGATTTTTTAAGTTTTTTCCATTATAAGACTACGGGAGCTAATGAAGTGCGGAGCATGGCCAGTTTAGACCCCAGGGGCTTGATTGGCAGGATTTATGTAGGGAACCACTAAACATTGCTACACACGAAATATGTAAGCTGTGGGCCTCATCGTTTCAGAAAAGAAGATTTTTTTTAAGTTTTTCCCATTATAAGTCTATGGGAGCTAATGACCCCCGGGGCATGGCCACTGTCCCAAGGGGATTGATTAGCAGGATTTATGTAGGAGACCACTAAACACTGCTACATACTTAATCTGTTAGCTCTCTGCCTCATGGTTTCAGCTAAAAAGATTTTTGAAGGTTCTTTAGCTACAGTACGGCTCAGGTAAAAGAACCAATTTTTTTTTTCATTTCGCGGACCAATTTTACAATCCGCGATTTTCCGCCGAGTGGTTTGGAGTAAACCATTCCGAGTGAAAAAAATTTACTCGAAGTTATGCGCTCGATATTCCGAGGACATTCAGCGGACCTCAGTGTACCCATGATATTCGGAGTGTTTGCGAGTATTTGCGAGTGGCGACAGATTATTCTGTACAGGTAAGTTTGACCACTCAGATCATTCTCTCACACGACGATAATCAAACAAAAATTGTTACAACTGCGATTATAATACTTACCCTCGTTAACTAGTGCTGGCGACAGCAGGATCAGACTGCAATATCCACTTACATAAAATGCTTCCGACAACCAATTCTGCGACTGATTTTTTTATGTTTCAGCTGCGGAATGTCAAAGGGTATGGCCGAACAACAGCTGGTAGCCCCAATGCGCAAGGCCGGCGACGTATTTGGCCCAAAGCCTCGGATGATTTCTAATCGCCCAGTTTTAGTTTTGGATTAAGAGTGGTGGTCGCCTGAATCTTCCTACATTCATTTTCATGTGACAAGCACTTTTATCCAGGCTGGCCCATTTTTCCCGTGTCACTTTGCACGTGCTGCGGCTGCCAAGAAAATAGTTTGAACCCCTGAAGCACTGCTGAAAATTCTAGAGGAGACGTCGATGTAACTGTTTTAGTATTTTACAGTGAAAATAAGGCTGAACATTTCATGTGAATCGTCTGTCTAGCAGACGATTCACATATTATGCCACGCTTAATTTACACAGGAAAATAAGAAGAAAAAGAAAATGAAAATGCCGTCTGCTGAATATGCTAAGCGCTTCGAGGGTTAAAGTAGGGATACATTTCATTTGACAAGGGAGACAGAAACGAACACGCTGGAATGTATCTACACTGCTCGGATCGAGGCCTGGACGGTTGATGACTGGACCAGGATTAGGACTGTCCATTCAAATCACCACTTAATGATGACGGTGACTTGATGTCTTATGTCTCTTTCAACAATAACAAAAAATAAAATAAAAGAAATTCTTTGTCATATTGAAATGATAGAACGCGACGTCTGGTCAGGGTATTCACTGTTTGCAAAAACAGTTTAGCCGTTTTTCTCTAGGAATATCTAAATCTTATAGCCGGATGTACCTAAAATGGACGAGCCAGAATCTTACAAGTTTTGCGAACTCTCTCTCTCTCTCTCTGGAAAGCTCTTTCTTTTGCTTTCTTTTACCCTCTTGCAAATATGACATGTCTCCTTTCGAGGTAGAAGTTGTTTGCACTGACTTTATTGGAAAAATGATATCGCACCGGCGGGAATCGAACGCGATTCGATCCCCACTTATCATGAAACACATGTATTTGCTACGGTCATTCGCTCCTTCCACTGCTTCAAGATTGGCAGTTTCAAGTTTCTGGCGGAATGGGGTTCAGTGTACTGGTTAACCGCTTATTGTATAAGCATGCCCCCCCTGATTCATAAAAATATGCTGTTCACAATCCCATTTCGCATGGTCCATACTAGTAAAGCAATTGCAGTTAACTCCCTTCTGATAGTCAGTTGCAGTTAGCTCCCTTAAAAGAGTAAAAACCTGCGGTGTGAAGACATTACCCCGCATTTATCAAAGTACAAATGATTATTATGTTATGTTATTCTCTTACAGTATATACATTAATAACATTATCTTTACTGGTTTATAGAGCAATCTTCAAAACTTTTGTTTCCATTTAAAGTGTTCTGTTTTTGTGTCTTCAACATGCGATATGCAAAACCAAGGCCGTAATTTATTAAACGACTAAAAGAGACGCATGTATAAACCTAGCATCGGCGGGAAATAATCTTCAAAATGACATTTGTCCATATTTTCATATGCCCTCGCGGGCATTCTAGGCAGAGTCTTCCTGGTTATAAACCAATCTTAAGTTATAACACTTGGTGCTCGCGGGTATCGAATTGCCATTATCTGGGCTAATTCAGCAGACGACAAAAAAAAAAAAAAAAAAAATTTTTTTTTTTTTTTTTTTTTTTATTACCAAGAAAACAGGGTTTGACAGTCATGCAATGGAGACAATTTGCATGAAATGCAAATCCTGTTTTCTTGGAAGAATGAGAAAATGTTTCAAAATGTCGTCAGTTGAAAATTTTACCCAGAGTGTTAGGCGTTATGGTTTGCACAAACAAATCGCGCATTGATCTGTACATGGCAAAACCTACAATAAAACTTGTACGAAGAGACGGATCAGCCCACACACTCTGAGCCTGCACATCAGCAGTCTGATCTGAGCCTTCGCTAATCGTATGTACCTCCTACAATCTCTAGGTTTAACAAAACGTCTTGTGCGACGAGCGAAGACTCGTGTCAACCTGCCAACCGCACATTCTGATAAAAGCATTCACTGGTCGTATTTACCTCCGATAGCCGGGCTATCCAAAGCGGGATAAACAGTGCGACTGCAACAGCACATTCTGATCAGACCCTTCGCTGATCGTACAGTATGCACCTTCTTTGGACTCCGAGCTATCCAAGAAGCTTGTTCTATCTAGTGGGTCGATGCAGAGACCGACCCGAGTCTTTGCTGGTCGCACGTACATTGTAGTATTGTACGTTTTGTCCGATTCAGTGAAAGTACATTGTAAATCATACTTCAGACATGAGAACTTAGTACCGACGTAATTTTGGTTTGAACTGCAGTTAAACGACCCAGTCTACACTATTTCGGTCTTGTCGAGCACGCACACTTTTCCAGGGTTGGCTTATTCATAAGCTGTTGATCATTTCAGCAGAAACTGATAACGGCCCTTCTTTTCTTTCATTTTGACGATAGAGCTTACTTTTGGAGTTATGGCCCTTTGAAAACGGAAACTATTTTAGTGGTTTCTGTAATATTTCTTTTCTTTCTTTCTTTTTTCTTTTCCTTTTTTTTTTTTTTTTTTTTTTGTCCGCTCTGTAACTTGAAAACTATTTGAGATATTTTCTTGAAACGTTATTAGTTTATTAACAGAGTCATGGCATTTGCTTGATTTAAGTGCAGTGGCGGGGCATGGTGAAATGTCTGCAGCCCTTTTATTAGATATTTATCAGTATGAAATATTGGGAAATTGTGCCTCGGTGGTGTAGTGTGAAGCTTCTCGTCTTGTCACCCAGGGGTCATGAGTTCGATCCCAGGCTTCTCAAGCCTTTCATATTGGACTTTAAACCAAGGTCCACATCTCCGTATGACCTAGCTGTTAGTAGGACGTAATAAACTCACTCACTCGTTTGAATTGTCATTAGCCTCGTGTGCGTAAAGTGTGTTTTTGTGTGACAGAGACACTCTTTTCACATGTGCTGTCTTGTTGATTCAATGCCTCTTTGATAGCAGAAGCGCCCCTTTAAGTAAATTCATATTGACACGTGCGGTTGCTGCACGCGAGTGAGAATTTCCCGGTCTTTTTCCACAGTACGTCATTTATATTGAGCGCCTGCGGTTGTTGTATGGGAAAAGGTCGTTACAAGAATACCAAATATAAATACGTAATTCGTCGATTGGGGGAAGATGTTTGATTCTCTTTGTGATTTTTGTGTGTTTTGTTTTCTACGGCACATTAAATAAAAATGACCATGCCGGACCCACTTGTGTGGCCGGACTAGACTAAGCCAAAGAATCCGGTACATTTTCATATGGAGCTTTGTTGAGGCCCATGTTACGTGCTCGAACAATGAAGGGGGCTACCGGGGTTATCTTTGGACCTAGGGAGCACCCAAATATATTCAGGGAACAAGGCAGCATTGGTTGATATTTTAAGAAAACAAGGGAATGGACCTAATTTTGGGGGATCGGAATGCGGAAATTTGGAAAACACTTTTGGGACAATAAGACCTTTGATCAGTGCACTCAGATCAACCTGCGCATCCGTATGAGCGCGGACAATATAACCTTCACGCAGACTGTACTATATGATGGAAAAATAAAGATAAAAATAAATAAAAATATTTTTATTAAAGAAATATCTAAATAACTTTATTAAATAAATAAATAAATATATAAAAATCGGACAGGTATTTAGTCAAATTACTCCGAGGAATTTCGCATCTCTTCGCGAGAAATATTGCCTCCGGGGTATAATATTACCATTCCGAGTAACTTCGCATAACGCATACATTCGGCGGACTTGCGAGTGGTGTCCGCCGAATATAACGTTTACTCGGTTTGATTCCGAGTGTTTTTGGCAAGTTCGCGAAACGCCGATATTCGGAATAAAGAGTTTTTTGGTTCTTTTACCTGAGCTGTACTGTATATGGCTCTATATATACATATGTATATATGACACCCTGGGGTATGGCCACTTTGGATCCCAGGGGTTTGATTGGCAGGAATTATGTAGGGGACCACTACACATTACTACATACTCAATATATAAGCTGTTGGCCTTATGGTTTCAGAGAAGAAGATTCTTTAAGTTTTTCCCATTTTAAGTCTATGGGAGCTAATGACCCCTGGGGCATGGCCAGTTTGGGCCCCAGGGGCTTGATTGGGAGGATTTATGTAGTGGACCACTCACATTGCTACATACTAAATATGTAAGCTCTGGGCCTCACGGTTTCAGAGAAGATGATTTTTTTTAGTTTTTCCCATTAAACGTCTATGGGAGCTAATGACCCCCGGGGTGTGACCAGTTTGGACCCTAAGGGCATGGTTGACACAATTTATGTAGAAGACCACTTAACATCCCTTCATACTAAATCTATTAGCTCTTGGCTTCATGGTTTCAGAGGTGAAGACTTTTGAAGGTTCTTAAGCTATATAGCTCTATATAAATATATGACCCCTAGGGCATGGCCAATTTGGACACCAGGGGCTTGACTGGCCTGATTTATTTAGGGGACCATTACATATTACTACATACTAAATATATAAGCTCTGGGCCTCATGGTTTTAGAAGAAGATTTTTTAAGTTTTTCCCATTATATGAGGGATGTTCGAAATGAATTGCTTATTTCTATCTGGAGACTTCAAATTTCAAGTTAGCCCAAAAGTACTCATTTCATGCCCTCGAAGTACTCCCTGTGGCTAGAAATGCAAAGTTTCAGCCGATGTATACGCTGATTTGGGCACAGTAATAAGGTACTGAAGAATGGCAGATCCAAGTGCCTGTCGGGACTGGTATTTCTGCCCAGCAAGGAATGCTTTCAATTTCGGAAACAAAAAGAAATCACATGGGGCAAGGTCTGGGGAATACGGGGGGTGAGGCAAAACAGTTACTTTTTCTTTCTTCAAAAACACCGTAACTATTGCGGAGGTGGAGGTATGAGCTGGGGCATTGTCATGTAGAAGACGGACATGTTTAAAACCAGTGGCAGGGCATCGTTTCTGATAATACTTTTTCAGTTTCTTCAGTACTACGTCTTTGTAGTACTTTCCGGTGATGCTTTTGCCCTTTTTCGCTGGCACTTTTATTGCGACTCCTTCACCAGAGAAGAAGATTGCATACAAAACCTTCTTTGTACTCAAAGAACGTTTGGCAATTATTGGGAGTTTGCTGTGTTTAGTGGCCCAGATCTTATTGCTAACCTTTCTGACGGGCTCAAAATAATGGACCCAGGTTTCATCACCTGTGACGACATTGGCAAACTGCTTTTTGTCATATTTTGGAAACATCTGAAGCAGCTTTTTGGCCACTTTAACCCGTTGCCTCTTTTGCTCGTCAGTCAACTGATGTGGCACCCATCTAGCAGAAATCTTTCTGACTTTCAAATGCTTCTTCAAAATAAGGTTGAAAGTGATATGCCTATCTTTCGTGCAAATCTGGCATCTCCTTCAATGATTTCCTTTACTTTGGAAACGATTTCTTTAAGAGATGCAGATTTTGGCCTACCTGATTTCGGTGCATTTTTGATGGACTCTACACCAGACTCAAATTTCTTTTTCCACCGCCGAACTGTGTCATAAGACACACAAGGTCCAAAAGCAGTAGAAATTTCAGTCATCAGCTTCTTCAAAGAACAACCAAGTTTTGAGCGAGCTCTGATGTAAGCCCGTATTTCATCTTTTTTGTCGACGCTTCTACCAACCATTTTTACTGCAGTGGTCAATGACTGCTTGTATTCAAATGGCAAATTTATGTCTTACACTTAGTCTAACATGTACATTTATACACCATTGTGTAGATATTGAATAACCCTATACAGGTATGTATTGGTTTTTATCGTGCCCCACGTGGATATCGAGCTAGAGGACAATAAGCAATTCATTTCGAACATCCCTCATAAATCTATGGGAGCTAATGACCCCCTGGGCATGGCCAGTTTGGGCCCCAGGGGCTTGATTGGCAGGATTTATGTAGGGGGCCACTAAACATTGCTACATACTAAATATGTAAGCTGTTGGCCTCATGGTTTCAGAGAAGATTTTTTAAGCCATTATAAGTCTATGGGAGCTAATGACCCCCGGGGTGTGGCCAGTTTGGACCCAGGGGCTTGATTGGCAGGATTTATGTAGGGGACTACTAAACATTGCTACATACTAAATATATAAGCTCTGCCTGGGCCTCATGATTTCAGAGAAGAAGATTTAAGTTTTTCCCATTGTAAGTCTATGGGAGTTCACGACACCCTGGGGCGTGGCCAGTTTGGACCTCAGGGGCTTGATTGGCAGAATTTATGTAGGGGATCACTAAACATTGCTACATACAAAATATATAAGCTATTGGCCTCATGGTTTCAGAAAAGAAGATTTTTTTAAGTTTTTCCCATTATAAGTCTATGGGAGCTATATATCGGCATGGCGGCCATCTTGATTTACGGACCATGACCTTTTTTTTTTTTTTTACAAATTTTCAATCCCCCTTTAACACAAGGCTCCACATGAAGTTTGAAGAAATATAGCCCAGGGGTTTCTGAGGAGAAGTCGTTCAAAGGTGTTAACGAAGAGACGGACGGACGATGGACGGGGAGTGATCACAATAGTTCATCCTGAGCCTTTGGCTCAGGTGAACTAAAAAAAAAACAAGAGGCCTATGGTGCATAATGCTAACCTGAGTTAATTGCTGTGAGTTAATCAGGTCATTTACTCATTAGTCCCTATTAGCCCGTCAAGTTTCAAGGCAATGGCTTAAACAGTTTTTGAGATATCTTCCTTATAAGGTTAAACCGCTGAAATTTTCAAAGGGCCGTAAGAAAACCAGTTTAAGCCCCAGGAGCCTGATTGGCAGAATTTATGTAGGGGACCACTAAACATTGCTACATACTAAATACATAAGCTGTGGGCCTGATGGTTTCAGAGAAGAAGATTTTAAATTTTTCCCATTATAAGTCTGTAGGAGTAAATGACCCTCGGGGCATAGCAAATTTGGACTCCAGGGGCATGGTTGGCAGGATTTATGTAGGGGACCACTAAACATTGCTGAACATTGCTACATACTGAATTTATGAGCTATGGGCCTCATGGTTTCAGAGGAGAAGATTTTTTAAAGGTTTTCCCATTATAAATCTATGGGAGTTAATGAACCCTGCGGCATGGCCAATTTAGACCCCAGGGGCTTCATTGGAAGGATTTATGTACAGGAACACTAAACATTGCTACATACTACAGTAAAGATACAATATATCGCGGTCCTCGGGGTCCAAAGTCCGCTATCACGATAGAAACGGAGCGCGATGTAAGTCCAGACATGTACCATGCATGTATAACTGCATGCATAACACTCGCTTGGTTTGTCGCTGTGGCAGTTTGCTGAGACATCACTGATAAATGGCATTCAGTCATGTTGTCAGACATATTTCCTAATTAAAACTGGATATATTAGATCTTTACTGTAAATATTTAAGCTGTCGGCCTCATAGTTTCAGAGAAAAAGATTTTTAATTTTTTTTTTCCACTGTAAGTTTATTGGAGCTAATGACCCCCTGAGAAGTGGCCCATTTGGATCCCAGGGGCATGGTTGGAAGAATTAATGTAGAAGACCACCAAACATTGCTACATGCTAAATCTGTTAGCTCTGGGCCTCATGGTTTCAGAGAAGATTTTTGAAGGTTATTTAGCTACACGGTTCTATATAAACATATGACCCCTAGGTTGTGGCCAATTTGAACCCCAGGGGGCTTGATTGGCAGGATTTAAGTAGGAGACCACTACACATTGCTACATACTAAATATAAAAGCTGTGGGCCTCATGGCTTCTGAGAAAAAGACCTTTTAGGTTTTTCCCATTTAAAGTCTGTGGGAGCTAATGACCCCCGGAACACAGTCAATTTGGACCCAGGGGCATGGTTGGCAGGATTTATGTAGGAGACCACCAAACATCGCTACATACTTAATCTGTTAGCCCTGGGCCTCATGGTTTCAGAGAAAAAGATTTTTGAATGTTCTTTAGTTATATAGCTCTATAAACATGACCCCCTAAGGTGTGCCAGTTTGGAGCTCAGGGACTTGATTAGCAGGACATGTAGGGGACCACTGAACATTGCTATACACTAAATATATAAGCTGCGGGCCTCAAGGTTTCAGAGAAGAAGATTTTTTAAGTTTTTTTCCATTATAAGTCTATGGGAGCTAATGACCCCCAGGGCATGGCCAGTTTAGATCCCAGGGGCTTGATTGACAGGATTTATGTAGGGGACCACTAAACATTGCTACACACTAAAAAAAATGCTGTGGGCCTCATGGTTTCAGCGAAGAAGATTTTTTTAAGTCTTTCCCATTATAAGTTTATGGGAGATAATGACCCCCGGGGCGTGGCCAGTCTGGACCCCAGGGGCTTGATTGGCAGGATTTATGTAGGTGACCACTCAGCAATGCTACATACTAAATATGTAAGCTCTAGATCTCATGGTTTCAGAGAAGAAGATTTTTTAAAGTTTTTTCCCAGTATAACTCTATGGGAGTTCACGACCCCACTGGGGCATGGCCAGTTTGGACACCAGGGGCTTGATTGGCAGGATTTATGTAGGGGACCATTAAACATTGCTACTTACAAAATATACAAGCTGTGAGTCTCATGGTTTCAGAGAAGAAGATTTTTTAAGTTTTTTTCCATTATGTCTATAGGAGCTATATATTGGCATTGCAGCCATCTTGTTTTATGGACCGAGACCATTTTTACAAATTTTCAATCCTCCTTTAATTCAAGGCTCCACATGAATTGATTGAGTTGGGGTTTAACTACATGTCAACCCTTGTGGGTCATTTTGTGTCATCTCCCAGAAAAAGGGAGAAAAGAGATAGAACAGATAGTAGAGGAGAAGGAAGAGAGGGACAGGGAAGAAAGAGGAACAGGAATGAAAGTGAAGAAACAGAAGAAATAAAACATTCCCCCTCTACCCTTACCTGCTACAAGGGTAGCAGGTCTTGCCCAACTGTAAGCGAATATCAGTTGGACGCCCCGGTGACGTAAGCTACACGACACCTTCGCACAACCCGACCACCCCCAGGCTCCACATGAAGTCTGAAGAAATTTGGCCCAGGAGTTTCAGAGGAGAAGTCGTTCAAAAGTGTGAACGGACAGACGGAAGGACAAATCCTGTTTTCTGGAAAATAAAACCAGAATTCCACTAAGGCGGCATCGCACCTGCTGGGGCAAAAGTCACAGGAGCCACAATCAGAATGTGAATATTAAATAAGTTTAATTCATTCTTAGCAGTGCTAGGTTGGAAAAGTGACAAAAATTAAGACAAGGATTATATGAAAAGCAGATGCACATCTTCAGACTATGGAGAAAACATGTCCAAAGTTTTAAAAAGATTGGACCCACTGTCTATATATTGAGGGTGAAATATGACTAAGTTCACAATGTGGAAAACAATCTGAGGTTAAGAAAATGACAAAGTTAAGGTGGAAAAAGTGATAAAAATAATAAAAATAAAATCATATCCATATTCTGCAGATCCAGGAGAAAACATGAGCAACGTTTCAAAAGACCGGTTTAAAATTGTATGAGAAGTTGCCATGACATGGTACCCACTGTTTATACATCTGAGGTCAGTAAATGACAAAGTTAAAAAAGATAAAAAAAAATGACAAAAACTATGGCAAGGATTATATGAAAAGCACGTGCACATCTTCAGTCTATGAAGAAAACTTGTGCAAAGTTCCAAAAAGATTAGTATAAAACTGTATGAGGAGTTGTGCTCACGAGGTACCCACTGTCTATATACATATATTGAGGATGAAAAATGACTAAGTTCACAATGTGGAAAAAGTGAAAAAATAATCTAACAATTACATCCAAATCACATGCTCATCCTCATACCATGACGAAAACACATGCAAAGTTTCATAATAAATCGGTACAAAACTGTAAGAGGAGTTGCACTCACAAGAGGTACCAAATGTTTATATACAAGAGGCCCAAGGGCCACAATTCGCTCACCTGCTAATTGTGCTAATGCAGAATTGTTAGAAACTGATGATGGAAAAAAGAAATGAAAGCATGAAAGGTAATTCCCAAGTGCTTCATGCCAAATCTGGTCCTAATTTGGAGAAGTTTTTTTGTGTAGTCTATTTTTAGCCATGGTTTCAGCTGATTTGGAGAAGATTTTTGCTTAAAGTCTATTTTTAGCCATGGCAGCCATTCTGAGCTATGGATTTGCATATAAAACACTGAACTTGTTGTTCCCTTTTGCCAACATGTTAAATATGAAATAAGGACCCAAAGGGCCCAGTAGTATTAGAGGAGGTTTTATCTGAAAGCATGTTTTTTTTCCACATGTATATGGCTTAGGCGAGGAGCATACATGCCCTTGAACATGTTTTTAATAAAAAATTGTACATTGGATCATTCCTCACAACTTGCATTTTTGCCCAAGTCCATAGCCGGCAGTCGGGACATTTGTAACCCCAAGTATGATGATCATAGTTTCCTCAGTTTTTATGCAAAATTTGGTATGAATTCCTTCAGTGGTTGTGGAAGAGAGGATCGTTTTGCTTGTCAAAATATCTGCAACGGCTAGTCACTAATTTTTCAATTTTCCCCATTATAAGTACATGGAAAGTGAAAGAAGGCCAAAGCAACTTAACCGATAAGCTGGTTTTCATAAATAAAAGGAACATTTCTATAAAGTTTTGGTCAAAATATCTTCAACTGTTTGGCAGTAAATGCCATTTTTCGGTTTTCTCCATTGTAAGTCAATGGAAACTTTAAGTTGCCAATCCAAACAAACTAATAAACCGATTTTCATAAAAAACACTAATTTTCATTCCCTAAGCCCAAGGATGCTACATATACAATTTGAGCCCAATCCGCCCAGTGGTTCCGATGAAGAAGATTTTTGAATGTTTTTTTAGTTATTTTTTGCATTTTGGTTACCATGGCAACCAATAAAAATAAACAGTGGCATAAAAGCATATGGCTATTAGAAGAATATTAATAGGAACATTTGTATAAAAGTTTGGTCAAACTAACTACAACTGTTTGGCAGTTAATGCATTTTTTCCATTTTCCCCATTATAAGTCAATAGAAACATACGGTTGCCATAGCAACCAAACTAAAAAGCCGATTTTCATAAAAAACACAAATTTTTGTTCCCCCTGCCCAAGGATGCTACAGATAAAATTTGAGCCCAATCGGCCAGTGGCTTCAGAGGAGATGTCGTTTGAAAGTGTGGACGATGGACGACGGAGCCTTGCTATACTAATACCTCACATGAGCCGAAGGCTCAGGTGAGCTAATAAAGGATGAACAAGAGGCCCACGGGCCACAACTCGCTCACCTGAGTGAAACCGCCACTGCAGATATGCAGATGGCATGCAACATTTTTCCAATACTCTTATGACAAGGCAATGGCTTAAACAGTTTTTGAAATATCTTGCTTACAAGGTTAAAATGCTGAAATTTTCAAAACGTTACAAGTAAAATAAGTCACCCCCAATGCCTCCTACCAACTTTTGAGTCAACTGGCATTTCGGTGCAGTAGAAGAAGCAAAAAATAGATTTTCAAGATGGCTACCATCTTGGATTTCCGATCGGAATGATTATAGCTATTTTCTGATCTACAAGTCACCCTGATGCTTCCTACAAAGTTTCAAGTCAATTGACTTTTAGTTTTAAGAGAAGAAGCGAAAAATAGATTTTCAAGATGGCTGTCATGGAGGCCATCTTGGATTTCCAATTGGCACGATTTGAGCTATTTTTTATGTACAAGTCATCCCGATGCTTCCTAGCAAGTTTGGAGTCAATTGGCCTTTCGGTTCAGGAGAAGAAGCGAAAAATAGCTTTTCAAGATGGCTGCCATGGTGGCCATCTTGGATTTCTAATCAGCACAATTTTAGCTATTTTTGATTTATAAGTCACCCCAATGCTTCCTAACCAGTTTGGAGTCAACTGGCTTTTGGGTTTCGGAGTAGAAGCGAAAAATAGATTTTCAAGATGGCTGCCATGTTGGCCATCTTGGAATTTGGACCAACATGATTTTAGCTATATTTGATCTACAAGTCACCCTGATGCTTCCTAGCAAGTTTGGAGTCAATTGGCCTTTCGGTTCAGGAGAAGAAGCGAAAAAGATTTTCAAGATGGCGGCCATGGCGGCCATCTTGGATTTCCGATCGGAACGATTTTAGCTATTTTTTTATCTACATTTCACCCTGATGCTTCCTACCAAGTATCGAGTCAATTGGCCCTGGGGTGTAGGAAGAGTAGGCCTTTAAAGCAATTGTTCACGCCGCATGACCCATGATGGACGACGGACATTGACTGACCACAATAGCTCACCATGTGCACTTCATGCTCAGGTGAGCTAAAAATCTGAGCAAATTTGGCTCAGTGGCTTCAGAGAAGTCGACAAATTCTCAACAATTTTCCCATATAAATGTTATGGGGCTCATACAAATGCATAGGGAAGCAAACTTGACCTTGCCGTAAAAAGGTCAAATGTCAACGTACGATAATCTTTTCAGCAATTTTGGTAGATCTCCTGTCCCTGATGATTTGTGCATAGATTTAGCCCCAAGGCATCCTCAGTTCTGAAGAAGAAGATTTTTAAAGGGTCTTACCATATATGGGCATGGTGGCCATCTTGGTCGACCTACCGCGACCATTTTAGCAATCTTTCGTTCCCCTGACTTAAGAAGGCACAATATGAAATTTGAGCAAATTTGGCTCAGTGGCTTCAGAGAAGAAGAAATTTAAAATTCTCAACAATTTTCCTATTCAAACGTATGGGGCTCATACAAATGCATAGGGAAGCAAACTTGATCCTGCCGTAAAAAGGTCAAATGTCAACGTACAACAATTCTTTTGGCAACTTTGGTAGACCTCTCCTTCCCGATGATTTGAGCAAAGATTCAGCCCCAAGGCATTCTCGGTTCTGGAGAAGAAGATTTTTAAAGGTTTTTACCATATATGGGCATGGCGGCCATCTTGGTCAACGGACCGCGACAATTTTAGCAATCTTTTGTTTCCCCACACTAAGGTGGCTCCATATGAAATTTGAACAAAATTAGCTCAGAGGCTTCAGAGGATAAGTCGTTTGAAACTCTTAACAATTTTCCCATTCAAATGTATAGAGCTCATACAAATGCATAGGGAAGCGAAATTGACCTTGCCGTAAAAAGGTCAAACGTCAACGTACGACAATTCTTTTAGCACCTTTGGTTGACCTCTCGTCCCCGATGATTCATGTAAAGATTCAGCCCCAAGGCATCCTCGGTTATGGAGAAGAAGATTTTTAAAGGTTTTTACCATATATGGACATGGCGGCCATCTTGGTCAACTGACCATGACAATTTTAGCAATCTTTTGTTTCCCCACCCTAAGGTGGCTCCATATGAAATTTGAACAAAATTAGCTCAGAGGCTTCAGAGGAGAAGTCGTTTGAAACTCTTAACAATTTTCCCATTCAAATGTATAGAGCTCATACAAATGCATAGGGAAGCGAACTTGACCTTGCCGTAAAAAGGTCAAACGTCAACGTACGATAATTCTTTTAGCAACTTTGGTTGACCTCTTGTCCCCGATGATTCGTGCAAAGATTCAGCCTCAAGGCATCCTCAGTTATGGAGAAGAAGATTTTTAAAGGTTTTTACCATATATGGGCATGGCGGCCATCTTGGTCAACGGACCGCGACAATTTTAGCAATCTTTTGTTTCCCCACCCTAAGGTGGCTCCATATGAAATTTGAACAAAATTAGCTCAGAGGCTTCTGAGGAGAAGTCGTTTGAAACTCTTAACAATTTTCCCATTCAAATGTATAGAGCTCATATAAATGCATAGGGAAGCGAACTTGACCTTGCCGTAAAAAGGTCAAACGTCAACGTACGACAATTCTTTTAGCAACTTTGGTTGACCTCCCGTCCCCGATGATTAATGCAAAGATTCAGCCCCAAGGCATCCTCGGTTATGGAGAAGAAGATTTTTAAAGGTTTTTACCATATATGGGCATGGCGGCCATCTTAGTCGACGGACCGCGACCATTTTAGCAATCTTTCGTTCCCCCACCCTAAGGAGGCTCCATATGAAATTTGAGCAAAATTGGCTCAGCGGCTTCAGAGGAGAAGTCGTTTGAAAATGTTAACGGACGGACGGACGGACGGACGGACGCACTGACGGACGGACGGACGGACGGACGACGGATGAAAAGTGATCACAATAGCTCATCCTGAGCAGAGCTCAGGTGAGCTAAAAATGAGTAAGTTCACAATGTGGAAAAAGTGACAAAAAATGATCTAACAATTATATCCAAACCATATGCACATCCTCATACCATGAAGAAAACATATGCAAAGTTTCAAATTAATCAGTACAAAACTGTAAGAGGAGTTGCGCTCACAAGAGGTACCCATTGTCTATATATTGAGGTGAAAACACAAGAGGTACCCATTGTCTATATATTGAGGTGAAAAATGACTAAGTTCACAATGTGGAAAAACTGACAAAAAATAATCTGACAATTATATCCAAACCATATGCACATCTTCATACCATGACGAAAACACATGCAAAGTTTCAAAATGATTGGTACAAAACTGTAAGAAGAGTTGCACTCACAAGACACCCAGGATAAATGTTGATGGAAAGACGAACAGATGGACGGACGAACGGAAACTTGCACGCCTAAGTCGCCCATGCTAAAGCAGGTGCAACAAAAATAACAAATTTGTCGTCTGATTCATTAGCCCAGAGAGTGTTAATCAAGAAGGCTAAAAAAAGATTTAAAAGATGGCGGCCATGGCAGCCATCTTGGATTTCTTATCGGAACAATTTTTGCTATTTTTCATATACAAGTCAACTCAATGCTTCCTACCAAGTTTCAAGTCAATTGGCCTTTTGGTTCAGGAGAAGAAGCGAAAAATAGATTTTCAAGATGGCCACCATGGTGGCAATCTTGGATTTCCGATCAGAACTATTTTAGCTATTTTTGATCTACAAGTCACCCCGATGCTTACCACCGAGATAAAAGTCAATTGGCCCTTCAGTTCAGGAGAAGAAGCGAAATATAGATTATCAAGATGGCTGCCATGGCGGCCATCTTGGATTTCGGATTGGAATGATTTTAGCTTATTTTGATCAACAGGTCATCCCGATGCTTCCTACTAAGTTTCAAGTCAATTGGCCTTTCCGTTCAGAAAAGAAGCGAAAAATAGATTTTCAAGATGGCCGCCATCTTAAATTTCAGATAGGAACGATTTTAGCTATTTTTGATCTACAAGTCACCCCAATGCTCTCTACCAAGTTTCAAGTCAACTGGCCTTTCCGTTTAGGAAAAGAAGCGAAAAAAAAATAGATTTCAAGATGGCCGCCATGGTGGCTGTCTTGGATTTCCGATCAGAACAATTTTAGCTATTTTTGATCTACAAGTCATCCCGATGCCTCCTATCCAGTTAAAAGTCAACTGGCCCTTCAGTTCAGGAGAAGAAGCGAAAAATAGATTTTCAAGATGGCTGCCATGGCGGCCATCATGGATTTCCCATCAGAATGATTTTAGCTAATTTTAGCCTACAGGTCATCCTGATCCTTCCTACCAAGTTTCAAGTCAATTGACTCCTCAGTCAAGTCACTTGACCATTTAACTGACAACCGCAACTGACCATTCAAAACAGCTAATAAGGTAATTGTCAATGCTTTTAGTTAGACAAACAAATCAACACGTGCTTTTTACAGGTAAGCACAGGTATATCAATACAAAGTTTGTCTAAGGAAATTCATGTGGGCATGGTTATAACTGCCTGACGGAGGAGTCAATTGGCCTTTTGGCCCAGGAAAAGAAGCGAAAAATAGATTTTCCAGATGGCTGACATGGCAGCCATCTTTGATTTTGACAGGAACGATTTTAGCTATTTTTGATCAACAAGTCACCCAATGCTTCCTACCAAGTTTCAAGTCAACTGGCCTTTTGGTTCAGAAGAAGAAGCAAAAAATAGATTTTCATCTTGGATTTCCAATCTGAATGATGATTTTAGCTAATTTTGATCAATAAGTCCACCCCCCCCCCCCCCACCTCCCACCAACTGCTTTCTACCAAGTTTCAAGTCAATTGGTCTTTCAATTCAGGAGAAGAAGCGAAAAATAGATTTTCAAGATGGCCACCATGGCGGCCATCTTGGGCTTCCAATCGTAACGATTTTAGCTAGTTTTGATCAACAAGTCACCTCGATGCTTCCTACCAAGTTTCAAGTCAATTGGCCTTTTGGTTCAGGAGAAGAAATGGCCTATTTGACTTTCAACAGGCATAACTTCGCAATGGGTTGGAATTTTTTAGGTGGTTTTTGTAAAATTATTTGTAATGGCAGCTCTATTAGTATATAACAACTCCACTGAAACTGTTAAAACTTTGTCATTTGATCTTTAAGGCAAGTTTTTGCTTTTGCACCAAAATGCACTTATCCAGGGAGTACCTACATGATATGTTTTTGTTCAAAGACAACAAAAATTATCTTCTGAACACTTCCTTAACCCTTGGCATGCTGAATAAATTAAGATGCCACACCCGATTCTAATTTACAGCCAATCAGATCAATTGATCCAGATTGTTGATACAAATTTACAAACTAAATGTCAAACTGTATATCCAGATCAGCTAGCTTCATCAGAAGCCAACTGATCTTGATCTACACTGTCTGCAAAGGCAGGGCATATCCAGGTTCAGCAGTACAAGGGTTAACCTAGGCTTACAGAACACACAGCAATATACTTACTCATCATCCTTAGTTAAGCATTCTACAAGAACTGGCAAGATCCCAGATGATATCAAGTCATTGATTGGTGGATTTCTGTCACTGGAGAGGAGTTTCCTGAAATAAGATAAAAACTAGAAAAGGTTTTTTAGAAGAAAAAAAACAACAAGAGGGCCATGATGGCCCTGTAACGCTCACCTTTGTGGAGGAAGAGGCAGGTTTAAAGGAGGGGAAATGTCGAAAGTTACCAGTCCTCTCAGTATCATAGCACTTTGAGAATCTGACCTAGAACTGATCAAGGCAAACATTCTAATCAAAATTCAAAATGACTAGAACAGTGTTTTCAGAGGAAAACGTATGCCCCCCCACCAGTTTGAACAGACATATTGTTAAAATAGATTGTATCTATAATAAACCCATGGTCACAATATACCTATATGCAAGTTTGGTCAAAATTCATCCATTCCTCAATGAGATAGGGTCCTGACAAGACATTTTCTAAAATCATAGCCCTTGTGTAACCTTGAAAATGGGATCAAGGTCACAAAAAATCTAATCAGTTCTTGTTTCTGTCTCAACAATATAGCTGTGCAAGTTTGGTCAAAATCCATCCATTCATTCAGCAGATAGCGTGCAGACAATCCATTATCCAACAATCTGAGCCCTTCTGCGACCTTGAAAATGGGGTCAAGGTCACCAAAATAGAACTAGTTATTTTCCATGCCACAACAATTTGGCTGTGCAAGTTTAGTTAAAATCCATCCATTCCTTCAAGAGATACAGTGCAGACAAGCCATTTTCCAACAATCTAAGCCCTAGTGTGACCTTGAAAATGGGGTCAAGGTCACCAAAATCTAATCAGTTCTTTTCCATGTCACAACAATATAGATGTACAAGTTAGGTCAAAATCAATCCATTCCTTTAGGAGATAGGGTGCAGACAAGCCATTTACCAACAATCTAAGCCCTAGTCTGACCTTGAAAATGGGGTCTGGCCAAAATCTACTCATTCCTTCAGGAGACAAGGTGCAGGCAAGCAATTTTCATAATCTAAAATATCTTTAGAAAAGCTCTAATATAATATAAATGCAATGTATATTAATTACCTTTATGATATGAGCTGTTGGTTTAGGAGGCTGTCAATCGCATTTAAGCTTCCGAGACTATATCTTGTTGCCCCCCACCCCCACCCCCCCATCCACTTTTTGGGCCACTACAATGGGGCCCAAACTCTGTAAGTTTTCAGCCTGATGAGACATGTCCCTCAAGTAGAATTTAGCGAACGTTGAGGATCGACTCCATGCCGCTGCTTGAAGAATTTCATTAAGAGGAACCTTATCAAAGAAAGCCCAGGAAGACGATAGAGCCCTAACTTCATGAGCCTTGATCTTAAGAAAAGAAATGCCTCTTTTAGTGAGTTTCCTATAGGCAAGTTTACTGGTGCAAGATAACCATCTCGAGATGGAATCTTTGGAAATATCTTGATTGCCTTTAATGAAGAAAGAGTCTAGTCATCTAAGATAGAACTTCAGAGACCTTACGGGGCACAGAAGTCTGTCTAAATGTTCCCTTTTGCAAGTCCAAGCGAGACTAAGGATGAAAATAGGGTCTGGTTTGACAGAAGGAAGCTGGTTCTTCACTAAGAAGCCAGTTTGAACTATCAATGAGACTGTACCATCAGATTGATTGAATCTTAAATGATGAGAATCCATTACCAATGCATGTATTTCGCTACATCTTTTAGCAGAGGCAAGAGCTAAAAGAAAGGCTGTCTTAATAGTAACGTGAAGTTTAGAAGCCTTATGAAGAGGTTCAAATGGGGGTTTTTGTAGACATACTAAGACCCAAGATAAATCCCATTTAGGAGTAAGAGATCTTTGTACTGGGTGTTGCAGTTTGAAAGACCTGATTAATTCTGATAATACTGGGTTAGAACCGACTCTTACCAGTTTTGAACTTAAGAGTGTTACAGATCATAGCTCTATAACCTTTAATAGTACTAATTTGTTATTTCTTCTCAGAGAAAAGGAAGATAAGGAAGTCAGCTATAGCTGTAATAGGGGCCGAGACCGGATTAACCTTTTGTGTACAACACCAATTAGCGAAGATGGACCACTTCGCATCGAGCAGATGTTCTTTTTGATCTGGAGATAAAATCTGCAACGTTTTGTGAAATTTTTTTATCTCTGACTGATTGTTTGATAATTCCCAAGCGTGAAGGTCGAGAACTGGGAGGTTTTGATGAACAAATCTTCCTTTGGACTGAGTCAAGAGTCTTGGAATTAGTGGCAGACGAATCGGGGCTGACACTAAGAGTTGGAGAAGTTCTGAGAACCACTGTTGTTGTGGCCAGAATGGAGCTATTAGAAATATTCTGTACTGATGTCGTCGAATTTTCTCTAGAACAGCAGGGATCAGAATAGAAGGAGGAAACGCATATGCGTGAAGAAGATTCCAGTCCATAGGCAGAGCATCTACCGCTAACGTTTTGTTGTCTTGAACTGGGGAGACATATAATGGGAGTTTGTGATTGAATCGGGTTGCAAACAAATCCACATTCGGGAAATTGAGCATCTGGAACACGGAATTCGCTACTGTTTGATCCAAAGCCCATTCTGTTCTGATAGGTTTGTCCAAGTTGGATAGGCAGTCTGCTAAAATGTTGAATTTGCCTGGGTTATGACGAATTCTGATAATGATGTCGTGTTCCAAGCACCAACTGAGGATCTCCCATACCTCCACGCACAGATTGGGAGAATGTGTGCCGCCCTGTTTGTTGATATATGAGACCACCGTAGCGTTGTCTGTGGATATCATAATGCAAGAATGGTGAATAAATGTTATGGTTTGTTTCAGTGCTAATCATATGGGCATCATTTCTAACATGTTGATATGGAGCTGGGATTGGTCTTCCGTCCAGCGACCATGAAAGGATAGTCTCACTGGCTCTAAATGAGCTCCCCATCCAAAATGACTGGCATCCGTATAAAGGAATATATTGGGATCTGGAGGGTGGATAGGAGTTCCTATTTCAAAGCGATTTGTGTTCATCCACCACTGTAAGTGAGATCGCATCATACCGGTGATCGGAATTGGATGATCAAGAGGAAGAATATGAGGTCTCCAGACAGACAGAAGACACATTTGCAGGGGATGTAAGAGAAGTCTGCCTAGTAGAACAAAATCTGCTGTTGCACTGAGTTTGCCAAAAAGAGAAAGGAAAGTTCGTACCGATACTTGTTTGCATGACAGAATTGATTTGATTGTCAGAACTAGGTTCTCTACTCGATCCAGTGGAACCCAGACTAATTTTTGCTGAGTCTGAAATTCCATGCCTATGAATGTGAATTTCTGAGAGGGGAGTAGTTCCAATTTCTTTAGATTTGGAAGAAAGCCTAGACTTTGAATTGTTTTGTATACAAAATTTTGTCTGAGAAATCAATCGATTGCGAATCAGATCATTTATCAACCAATCGTCTAGGTATGGGAAGACTGATATGGTACGTTGGCTTAAGAATGCTGCTATTACGTCCATCAGTTTCGAGAAAATCAATGGACTTCAGGACATTCCGAATGGTAAGGCCATGAAGTGAAAGACCAGATCTTTGCAGACGAATCGAAGATACTTTCTGGACTGAGGATGCATCAGAACGTGAAGGTATGCATCTGTCAGATCTATGGAGACAGCCCAGTTGTTGTGTTTCATCGATTGTCTTACAGACTTGACTGTCTCCATCTTGAAAGACTGTTTCTCTATGTATCGGTTCAGTAGAGAGAGGTCTATAATTAAACGTACCTTTTCCGTTCTCTTTTGGTACCAGAAATATCCGGGAATAAAAGCCGGGAGTTCCGGGATCCTGCATCCTTTCCACTGCCTGTTTCTTGAGAAGGATTTCGATTTCCTCTCGGAGTAACGGTGAGGGAGATTGACACATTTTGATTGGAACAGACGACAAGGGAGGAATTTTTGTGAAGGGTATCCTGAAACTGTGTCGCATGATAGAGAGGACCCATTTGTTGGCTACGGTCTCCAATAATCTGGAAAGAGCCGTAACCGACATCGACTGCTGTTGAAGGCATAGGAAGGCAGCTGAGGAGAACAGGTCAGCATGTGAATTAATGGCTATTAGCTTCCTGGCCTTCTTTTCCCATGCTTCCATGTTCTTAATTGGGACAGAGGCTCTTCCCTTGTTAGATAGGTCTTAGAGGGAAGAGTCTGCTTCTAATGGAGGAACGGTGTCCATAGGCGAAAATTGGTTTTGGCTGTTGTAGAATTTCGTAGAGGCAAGAGCCGAAACCATATTTTGTGGGCATATCCAGTCTCTACAGCATTTTTCCGTATCCAGTCTTGTTTGGATATATTTAGTAGTGTTCTCAACCAGCTTAGACTGGGGTAGAACAAGTAATGGCGAGTAATGTGATTCCATTAATTGTTCTATCCCAGAAAGGGTCCCAGAAAGGGGTTTTGCAGGAGTGTGTTCCTGTTAGTTTTTGGGCATAGTTCCTCAGGAAGGAGCCCGTTAATTGTTCTATCCCAGAAAGGGGTTTTGCAGGAGTGTGTTCCTGTTGAGTTTTTGGGCATAGTTCCTCGGGAAGGAGCCAAAAAACTTCATTAATTTGCGCGAGATTCTCAGAGACATCTTGGCCAATACTGACTGGTTGGATATTGACTGGTTGAATATTGACTGGATTGATGTTAGTTGGCTCCAGAGGTTGCATTGGAACAGGAGCCTCAGCAACCTGTGGAGATACTCGAACCCTTTTGTGTCTGCCAACATCATTATCAGATTGTGAAGTGTGTGAAGATGAAGAAAGCGTCATCAATCTTCTTCTCTTTCTCTGTGAATGTCTTGACCTCTTGGATTTCTTGCTACGTCTGAAGGAATCCTAAGAGGATGACTTGGAAGTAGATGAAGAGGAAGACGATCAATGTCTTTTCCTTTTTTGATGCGTGAAAGTCTTGATGTATAGTTTGACTGCTGGTCAAGAATGTTAGGTGGTTCTATCCTCACACTTGGGTCTGACATCTGTGAGGTCGGGCTCAAGTGGGAGGATTTGTCTAGGAGGTAGCTGGATTTGGGAACTCTTGTATGTTAGAGTGTTCATAACCAGTATGTTGAATGTTAGGTAGTCTGCGTTTACTACAATGTGAAACATGACTGCTAATTGAAGGAGCATAAGAGTGTTGAGGCACAATGACCGGTGGTTGATTTGCGATATATTGACTGGAGATAGGTGACTGAAAGTCAATAGTAAAAAGCTGTTGACTGGTGCCTGGATGACCGGTGCCTGGTTGACTGGTGCCTGGTTGACCAGTGACTGCTTGACTGGTGACTGGTTGACTGGTGACTGGATGACCGATGATGGGTTGACCGGTGACTGGTTGACCAGTGGTTGACCGGTAACTGGTGGTGACTGTTGGATTTAGTGCCCAGTCGGATACTTGATCCCTCGATGGGTCCTGCCCCGAGCAGTATAGCTATGCGGGGCGGTGCTCCCTTCATGAGATCCTGTCAGACAAGTCTGACTGGATCAACTTCTTATTCTTCTTATTTTTCTTCTGATTTCTTCTCTGCGTCATGACCAATTTACGTGTAGCAAGAAGTCTTCTTTTTTCTGCTAAGTTCCACACCTTATTTGACCAAACACTGCAAAGAGAACAAGGGGAATTTCATGGGACATGTTGTACAAGAAAGACATGAAGGATGATTATCCCACTTTGCCTTTAAATGACCACAGTTGCCGAGGGCAAAATGCATTAACGGTAGCGAAAACTCATGACACAAATTTAACAATAAGAAAAGCAAGAAATCGAAAATAGATAATTTCAAATAAGTTACATATTTAGTGGAAGGAATGATAAAGGAACAAGAGAGGGTAAAGGATTAAGAAATTTGACTCTGTAGAAAAGAAATAAATACAAATTTCTTTCACAGGTAAATAATCCTTTGAATTTTCACTGTCCACAGAAAAGAAACTGACACGTGATCAATTAAGCGGGAAGACAGGTAACTGCCTAAGGGACCTTCTGGATTAAGACTTTAATTCACACCTGAAAGGTCGTTTTTTCTGTGGAAGGTTTGAAAAACAGAATAGAATAGCACATAGGTTAATGTATTGTACAGTTAAAGTGTGACTGCTAGAGTGTTAACAAGGTTTTCAGCTGATTTGGCCCGGTGACTTAGTTTTTGACCTCAAGTGACCAAGTTTCGAAGTTGACCTAGAACTCATCAAGACAAACATTTTGAGCAAGATTCATGATAATTGCTTCAAAAATGTGACCACTAGAGTGTTAACAAGGTTTTCCTTTGATTTGGCCTGGTGACCTAGTTTTTGACCCCAAGTAACCCAGTTTCGAACTTGACCAAGAAATCATCAAGGCAAACATTTTGAGTAATATACATTATGACTGCTTCAAAAATGTGACTTCTAGAGTGTTAAAAAGTTTTTCCTTTGATTTGACCTGGTGACCTAGTTTCTGACTCCAAGTGACCCAGTATCAAACTTGACCTAGATTTCTTAAGGGCAAACACTCTTGGCAAGTTTCATCAAGATTGGATCAAAACTGTGACCTCTAGAGTGTTAACAAACTAATTGTTGACGACAAATGACGGACGACTGACAGAGGGTTTGTTTGTTTGTTTGTGTTGAGGTTTTATGGCCCAGTCAACCCAATGGGGTCATGTCGAGCGCGGTCAGTTTACCTAACCACACATTTACTGGGCAGGCTTAGTCCTCTAAGCTGTTAACCAGTATTGTGCACATTCTTTCGCCAGAAACTGACAACTGCCCTTCTTGAATCAGCGGAAGTTAGAGAATGACCGTAGAAAATATTTCATGATCAATCTCCACGAAAGAATGTTGTTGACCTCGGCGGGGGTTGAACCCGCGACCTCCTGGTCTCCAGTCGGACGGCGCATCCAACTGAGCCACCGAGGCCGGCGGGACAGAGGGTGATCACAATGAGCTAAGAAAACAACAAATGTCCCCTCCCCCACCCCCACCCCCCTCACCACCTACCCCATAAGGGTTGTTATTCTTGTAGGCAGTCATCTTGGGTTTCCAATTGGAATGATTTAAGCTATTTTTTATCTACAAGTCCCCCTGATGCTTCATACCAGGTTTCGAGTCAACTGGCCTTTTTGTTCAGAAGAAGCGAAAAATAAATTTTCCATCTTGGATTTCCCATCAGAATGATTTTAAATATTTTTGACCTGCAAGTCACCCCGATGCTTCCTACCAAGTTTCGAGTTAATTGGCCTTTTGGTTCAGGAGTAGAAGCGAAAAATAGATTTTCAAGATCTTGGATTTCCGATCCTAACTATTTTAGCTATTTTTGATCTACAAGTCACCCTGATACTTCCTACCAAATTTCGAGTCAACTGGCCCTTCTGTTCAGGAGAAGAAGCGAAAAATAGATTTTCAAGATGGCGGCCATGGCGGCCATCTTGGATTTCCAGTCGGAATGATTTAATCTACAAGTCACTGGCAACAATAACACTGCCCAGCAGGCACATAACGTTTATAAAGTCTCGCATCAGTGTCGATGCAACGTCATGACGTTCCACTGGGGTTGATCCGACATTATCTCAATGTTGCGTGCCCGCTGGGTGATCATGTTAGAAATTTTGCAGGTACGTGCAGAAGGTCAGAGGGTTTCTTCAGGTACCCTGAAGCCCTGCATCAGTCACCTTGGGCCAGGCTCCATAGCGCAGTTGGTAGTGCATCTGACTGCAGATCCAGGGGGTGCAAGTTTAGCTATTTTTGATCTATAAGTCACCCTGATACTTCCTACCAAATTTCGAGTCAACTGGCCCTTCTGTTCAGGAGAAGAAGCGAAAAATAGATTTTCAAGATGGCGGCCATGGCGGCCATCTTGGATTTCCAGTCGGAATGATTTAAGCTATCTTTAATCTACAAGTCACTGGCAACAATAACACTGCCCAGCAGGCACATAACGTTTATAAAGTCTCGCATCAGTGTCGATGCAACGTCATGACGTTCCACTGGGGTTGATCCGACATTATCTCAATGTTGCGTGCCCGCTGGGTGATCATGTTAGAAATTTTGCAGGTACGTGCAGAAGGTCAGAGGGTTTCTTCAGGTACCCTGAAGCCCTGCATCAGTCACCTTGGGCCAGGCTCCATAGCGCAGTTGGTAGTGCATCTGACTGCAGATCCAGGGGGTGCAAGTTCAAATCCCAACTTGGCCTCATAACTTTGGTGGAAATTGATCATGAAATCATTTCTACGATAATTCTACCCATTCCGTCATTCGAGAAGGACAGTTATCAGTTACTGGCGAAAGTACGAGGGCAAGTCAATAAGTAACCAGCCTATCCCATTTCCAATTGACAGAGACACCCAAGATTTTCGTGCCATGTTTCAATACATGTTTTAGGCCTGAGGGCAAAATTGCACCCTTATAGTGTCATTCACTCTTAAGATATTGAATGTCAAACATGGCTAGCGATGCAAAAGTAAGCGTTTCGTCAAAAGTTGAGTACCGTGCTGTAATTCGGTACTTGTATTTAAAATGGAAAATAGGTCAGGAAATACATTGCCAGTTGACCAATGTTTATGGGTCTTCTGCACCATCGTATGCACAAGTTAAATTCTGGGTTGGGGAATTCAACACAGTGGAACATCTTTAGAAGACGAAACCAGGTCTGGACGCCAATCAGATGCCACCGATGAAGAATGTGTAACAAAGTACAGGATCTGGTGTACTCTGACAGGTGAATTAAGGTGGAAGAAATAGCGAATGCATTACACATTTCACATGGTAGCGTTTCAACAACTTTACATGATCGCTTGGGTATGCACAAGCTAACAGCCCGTTGGGTCCCAAAATCCCTTAGCGACGAGCAAATGGCAACCAGAGCATCAGTATACAGTGCATTGTTGAAGCGGTTTAGGTTAAAGGAAGATGATTTCCTTTCACGTCTGGTGACTGTAGATGAGACCTGGGTCCATTATTATGAACCAGAGAATAAAGCTCCAAGTCGCCAGAGTGTAGGGCCGGTGTCTCCGAGGCCAAAGAAGTTCAAAACGCAACCCTCTGCTGGCAAGGTGGTGGCAACTATATTTTGGGATGCACAAGGCATTAGTATGTTGGACTTTCCAACACAGAAAAGTACAATAACAGTTGCGTATTATGCAAATTTGCTCGACCAACTGAGAACTGTGATCCGTGAAAAACGCCGAGGTAAACTCTCCAAAGGGATTCTGCTCCAACAGGAAGATGTGAGAGTCCACACTTGCAAAATTGCAATGGATGCTGTTGAGCGGAATGGGTACGAGCTAATACCGCATCCTGCCTATTCTCCGGACTTAGCTCCTAGTGCTTTTTCCTATTCCCAAACTTGAAAAAGGATATCCATGGACGTCATTTCCGGTCCAACAAAGAAGTCGTGGCTGCAGTTGAGGAGTGGGTCAGAGACAAGGACCCTGGCTTCTTCAGTTCTGGGCTGATGGCACTAGAACACCGTTGGTCCTAGTGCATCATTCTAGAGGGCAATTACATCAAAAAAGAAGATATTGATCTCACCCAGAAATAAGTTAGGCTGTTTTTTTACTGACTCGCCCTCGTATGTGCACAGGTACTGGTTAACCACTTGGAGGTCTAAGCCTGTCCAGGAAAAGACTGATTACGTAAACTGACCGGCTCCACAAGCCTTAACAGTATTGACTGGGGCCATAAAACTCACGACGCAGTCACACTGGCTTGTCATATACATCTACATGCAAAACAGAATTCATATGACTGCAACAATTTCTAAACAAGAGGCCCACGGGCCACGGGTTGCTCACCTGAGTGACATAGCCACTGCAGATATGCAGATTTATGCAACATTTTTCCAATCCTGTCATCGCAACTAATGAAAAGATCATTCGATTTTGAAGAAGAATATTATATATGGCATGACAGTCAATGGAGCATGAGCATTTGAACAAACTCTCAATCACATTTCAACAGTAGGATCAATGTGAAATTTGGTGGCAATTGCCTAAGTGGTTTCTGAAGAATCAGGATTTTATACATGTAAACAGCACAGTGGCAGGAAAATATTATAAACATAAACAAGATGGTAGCCATCTTAGATTTCCAATCAGAATGATTTTAGCTACTGTTGACCTACAAGTCACCTCCATACTTCCAATGAACTTTTGAGTCAATTGCCCTTTCGGTTCAGGAGAAAAAGTTCAAAACAGATTTTCAAGATGGCCGCTATAGCCGCAATTTGGGATTTCCTATCGCAACGATTTGCGCTATTTTTAATCTACAAGTCACCCCGATGCTTCCTACCTAGTTTCGAGTCAACTGGCCTTTCAGTTCAGAAGAAGAAGGGTAAAACAGAGTTTCAAGATGGCCGCCATCTTGGATTTCCGATCGGAATGATTTTAGCTATTTTTATAACAAGTCATCCTGATGCTTCCTACAAATTTTCAAATCAACTGGCCCTTTGGTTCAGGAAAATAAGCAAAAAAAAAAGTTTCAAGATGGCCGCCATGACGGCCACCTTGGATTTCTGATCCAAACAATTTAAGCTATTTTAGATCTACAAGTCACCGGAATGCTTCCTACCAAGTTTCAAGTCAAACAGCCGTTCAGTTCAGTAGAAGAAGCGAAAAATAGATTTTCAAGATGGCTGTCATGGCAGCCATCTTGGATTTCTGATAGGGATGATTTTAGCTATTTTTGATCTACAGGTCACCCTGATGCTTCCTACCTAGTTTAAAGTCAATAAGCCTTTCGGTTCAGGAGAAGAAGTGAAAAATAGATTTTCAAGATGGCCGCCATGGAGGCCATGTTGGATTTCAAATCAGAATGATTTTAGCCATTCTTAATCTATAAGTCACCTTGATGCTTCCTACCAAGTTTCAAGTCAATTGGCTTTTGGGTTTAGGAGAAGAAGTGAAAAAAAGATTTTCAAGATGGCCACCATGGCGGACATCTTGGATTTCCGATCAGCATGATTTTAGCTATTTTTGATCTACAAGTTACCCTGATGCTTCCTATCAAGTTTGGAGTCAATTGGCATTTCGGTTCAGGAGAAGCAAAAAATAGATTTTCAAGATGGCGGCCATCTTAGATTTCCGATTGGAACTATTTTAGCTATTTTTGATCTATAAGTCACCCCTATGCTTCTTACCCAAGTTTCGAGTCAGTTGGCATTTGGGGTTAGGAGAAGCAGCGAAAAATAGATTTTCAAGATGGCCACCATGGTGGCCATCTTGGATTTCCGATCGGCACAATTTGAGCCATTTTTGATCTACAAGTCACCCCGATGCTTCCAAGCAAGTTTGGAGTCAATTGGCCTTTCAGTTCAGGAGAGGAGGCAAAAAATAGATTTTCAAGATGGCTGCCATGGCGGCCATCTTGGATTTCCTATCAGAACGATTTTAGCTATTTTTGATCTATAAGTCACCCCAATGCTTCCTACCATGTTTGGAGTCAATTGGCTTTTGGGTTTAGCAGAAGAAGCGAAAAAAAGATTTTCAAGATGGCTACCATGGCGGCCATTTTGAATTTCTGATCAGCATGATTTTAGCCACTTTTGATCTACAAGTCATTCGGATGCTTCCTAGCAAGTTTGAAGTCAATTGGCCTTTTGGTTCAGGAGAAGATGCTAAATATAGATTTTCAAGATGGCAGCCATGGCAGCCATCTTGGATTTCCGATCGGCACGATTCTCGCTATTTTTGATCTACAAGTCACCCACATACTTCCTAACAAGTTTGGAGTCAATTGGCCTTTCAGTTCAGGAGAAGCAGCGAAAAATAGATTTTCAAGATGGCTGCCATGGTGGCCATCTTGGATTTCCGATCGGCACGATTTTAGCTATTTTTGATCTAGAAGTCACCCGGATGCTTCCTACCAAGTTTTTGAGTCAATTGGCCTTTCGGTTCAGAAGAAAAGAAGCGAAAAATAGATTTTCAAGATGGCGGCCATGGCGGCCATCTTGGATTTCCGATCGGAACGATTTTAGCTATTTTTGATCTACTGGTCACCCCGATGCTTCCTACCAAGTATCATATCAATTGGCCCAGGGGTGTAGGAGGAGTAGGCTTTTAAAGCAATTGTTGACGCCTCACGACGGACGACGGACATTGACTGACATGAGCACTTCGTGCTCAGGTGAGCTAAAAAAAAGAAAGCGCAATCAGTGAAACCTACATTGACTGATTTGATTGTGTTTGGGTTTAATGACACGTCAACCCTTGTTGGTCATTTTGCGTCATCTCCCAGAGAGAGGGAGAAAAGAGATAGAAGAAATAGGAGATGAAAGAGAAGGACAGAGAAGAAAGAGGAACAGGAATGAAAGTGAAGAAACGGAAGAAATACAAGAGGCCCATGGGCCACAACGCTCACCTGAGTTAACTGCTGTAAGTTAATCAGGTCATTTACTCATCATTCCCTATTAGCCCGTCAAGTTTCAAGGCAATGGCTTAAACAGTTTTTGAGATATCTTGCTTACAAGGTTAAAATGCTGAAATTTTCAAAGCGCCATAAGTAAAAAAAAGTTCAGATTTTTTTCACAAGTTAATTGGTTCATCTACTTATCCTGTCCTTTAAGTTTTTTTTTTATTTTTATTTTTTTTTAACTGTGGCAACCATTTTGTTCAGCAGAGCAGAACCATTTTAGCAAATTCGGCAAAGGGGCATTAGAGGAACATAGATGTGAAATTATTTTGAAATCCAGCCACTGGCCATGGAGATGTCTTTTAAAGTTTTTTTTTTCTATTTTTAGCTCTGGCGACCATCTTGTTCAGCCAAGCAGAGCTTTTTTAGCAATTTTGGTAAAGGGCCATAAAAGGAACATTTCTGTGAAATTACTTTGAAATCAGGACACCGGCTGCAGAGGAGATGTCTTTTAAAGGTTTTTTTTCTATTTTTAGCACTGGCCATCATTCTGTTCAGCCAAGCAGATCTATTAAAGCAATTTTGGTAGAGGGCCATTGGAAGAACACTTCTGTGCAAACATTTTGAAATCAGGCCATTGGCCAAAGACGATGTCGTTTGAATATTTTCTGTTTTTAGCTCTGGCGTCCATCTTGTTCAATGGAGCAGAACCATTGCGGCCATCTTGGATTTCCTATCGACACAATTTTAGCTCGTTTCGATCCAGAAGTCATCCTGTTGCTACAGAGCAAGTTTCGGCTCAAAGCAACCAAAGGTTTGGGAAGAGATGTCAAAAATTGATTTTCAAGATGGCGGCTGTGGTCGCCATCTTGGATTTTCTATCGAATCATTTAGGTAATTTGTACTAAGTGCCCTAATGCTCATCATCAAGTTTCGATTCAACTGGATTAAAGAGGATATGTCCAAAATATGAATTTTCAACATTTTTCCCATATAAATGTATAGGGTCCATACAAATGCATGGGGAAGCAAACTTGACCTTGCCATAAAAAGGTAAAACGTCAATGTAGGACCATCATTTTAGCAATTTTGGTAGATCTCCATACATTAGGCCCCAGGGCTTATTTGGTTCTGGAGAGGAAGATTTTTAAAGGTTTACCATATATGGGCATGACAGCCATCTTTGTCAATGGACCATGACCATCTTAGCAACCTTTCGTTCCCCTGCCCCAACAGGCTCCACATGAAATTTGAGCAACATTGGCGCAGAGGCTTCAGAGGAGAAGTTGTTTGAAATTATTACCATTTTTTCCATACAAATGTATGGTGCCCATACAAATGCATAGGGAGCAAACTTGACCTCACCATAAAAAGGTCAAATGTCAATGTACAACCATTATTTTAGCAACTTTGGTAGACCTCCCGTCCCCAATGATTTGTGCAAAGATTCAGCCCCAAGGCTTCCTCTGTTCTGGAGAAGAAGATTTTTAAATGTTTTTAACATATATGGGCATGGCGGCCATCTTGGTCAATGGACCCCGACCGTTTTAGCAATCTTTCATTCCCCTGCCCAATGGAGGCTCCACATGAAATTTGAGCAACACTGGCCCTGAGGCTTCAGAGGAAGAGTCGTTTGAAATTCTCAACATTTTTCCCATACAAATGCTTAGGGAAGCAAACTTGACCTCGCCATAAAAAGGTCAAATGTCAATGTACAACCGTTATTTTAGCAATTTTAGTAGCCCTTCAGTCCCCGATAATTTGTGCAAAGATTCAACCCCAAAGCATCCTCGGTTCTGGAGAAGAAGATTTTTAAAGGTTTTTACCATATATGGGCATGGCGGCCATCTTGGTCAACGGACCGCCACCATTTTAGCAAGCTTTTGTTCCCCCCATCTAAGGAGTCTCCATATGAAATCTGAGCAAAATTGGCTCAGCGGCTTCAGAGGAGAAGTCGTTTGAAAGTGGATGGATGCACCGACGGACGATGGACAAAAAGTGATCACTATAGCTCATCCTGAGCATAGCTCAGGTGAGCTAAAAAACATTCCCCCAATACCCTTACCTGCTAAAAGGATAGCAGGCCTTGCCCAACTGTAAGCCAAAGTCAAAGATACATAACACCTTTGCCCGCCCCATATCCACCCCGCACCCTGAAATCTAGAAGAGCTTTGCAAGTATGTAAAGGGTATCTGATGATTTTCAAAAAGGTGTAAAGGGTACTTCCATGTCTCATGGTGTAATGGTTATCATTTTAATAATTTGGAGTCTGTGCTTCAGAACCATGACATATCCAGACTCTGTCAAACTTCTGACCCTCATACTCAAATGCAACAACTTTGAGTTCAATGGGAAACATTATCTCCAGGTCCAAGGCACTACTATGGGTACCAAAATGGCACCTACATACGCCAATATTTTCATGGATTGTCTCAAAGGACAGCTGTTGAGGTCAGTGGCCCTGAGACCACTTTCATGGTTAAGATTCATTGACCATATTGACATGAAGTGGTCGCATGGCTGCGAGACTTTGACAACTTTCCTCAACAAGGTCAACAACTTCCACCCAAGCATAAAGTTCACAACTGAAATTTCAACCAAGCAGCACGTGTTTCTGGACAACAAATCAAGTCTTGTACAATATCTGTTGATCTCTATACAAAACCAAAAGATACACACCTGTATCTCCTACCCACAAGTTGCCACCCGAAACACTGCTGCAAAAATTTTCCTTATAGCCTTGCACTTCTTCTCAAACGTATCTGCTCCGATTCAGGCACCTCTGAATCAAGAGCAAGAGCAAGAGCAAAAGAACTGACTGACCACCTCTGCAAACAGGGTTATCAGAAACAGGAAATTTCACTTACCATTGAGAGAACATGGCAACAGAAGAGAGAAGACCTACTTTCTTATACTAAATCTGAGTCAAGCATTCTCCCCTTTGTATCACCCAGACATACCAAAAGTGAGGGATACAGTCAACAAACACTGGCCCATCACTGAGTCCTCTAGCACCTTGAGCGAGATCTTCACTGAAAGACCTACCATGACCTACTGAAGACCCAAGAGTCTGCGGGATCTTCTTGTACGTGCCAAGCTCAAATCAGACATGTGTGATGATGAACCACTTGGGGAGACACGACTGTGCCGCAAAGCAAGATGCAAAACCTGCAAAGTGATAACCCCAACACAGATCGCGAAGTCAGCATCTGGGGCAACCATCAAGCAGGTGCAACACTAGTTGTAAGATGACCAATGTTGTCTACTTTATAACATGCATCAAGTGTGGAAAACAATATGTTGATGAAATGAAGTTTTTAAAAATAAAACGTATTTTAACGAGTAATACTTAACCTATAGATAATGTGCTATTCTCTTCTGTTTTCACACCTTCCACAGAAAAACGACCTTTCAGTCGTCAATTAGTCTTAAACCAGAAGGTCCCTTAGGTAGTTACCTGTGTGACGTAACTTTTCCCGCTCAATTTATCACATGTCAGTTTCTTAGACACAATTAGGAGAGATAAGTGAGGGTGGAGGGAGGGAGATAATTGATTATCTACAGGTTAAGTATTACTCGTTAAACTACGTTTTACTTTTAAAAACTTCATTCTAACTTGGTCATACATTAACCTATAGATAAAGTGCTAGAATTTGAAGAATAGGAGGGAGGGGAGGTGCTCTCCTAATTCTAATAAATAATATCTCACCACTTCTGGTTAAAGACTCAGGAAACTCTAAGGAATCAGATACATTCTAATTCTATATTTAATAGAAAGAATGATGTAGATTCACAATATAGCATATCTTTAAGGTGTTATGATCTAACAACCTTATATATAATAGTAGACTCTAGAGGAAGCCAGTTCTTAAGTCTCAGAGACCTAACATTGGCCCCTTTTTTTTTTCTTTTTGGGAAACAACAATTGGCTCCAAAAAGAAAAAAGGAGTCATTGAGACATAACCTAAATATTCCATTGCAATGTAAGCTAGGAATATACAGATAATATTTTCGAAACAAAATTTGTAAAACAAAAGCCAAGACCATAAGTAGTTTGTTTGTGTTGAGGTTTTACGGCCCAGTCAACCCAATGGGGTCATGTCGAGCACAGTCAGTTTACCTAACCACACGTTTACTGGGCAGGCTTAGTCCTCTAAGCGGTTAACCAGTATTGTGCACATTCTTTCGCCAGAAACTGACAACTGCCCTTCTTGAATCAGCGGAAGGGAGAGAATGACCGTAGAAAATATTTCATGATCAATCTCCATGAAAGAATGTTGCCGACCGCGGCGGGGGTTGAACCCGCGACCTCCTGGTCTCCAGTCGGACGGCGCATCCAACTGAGCCACCGAGGCCGGCACCATAAGTAGTCTATCTAGGGTCTTGATTTAAATAAGGAAATGTCTACTCTGTGGAGTTTCCTATTGATAACTGACATATGTAGATATTCTGGATAAAATTCTAGATATGTGAAGCTATCTAATTGTAATAGTCTAAGCTATTAGAATTATAAACTAATTAGATTCTGTTAATTGGAGCGATAGGACCGTTTCCGATGAACAGACATAGACTTAAAATAACCATAATGTTGTATAATTATTCTCCTTTGATCAAATTAAAGAAGGGGAGATAATAAAGGTAGATGGAGTTAACTTATCTGTAACTCAGTTATCCATCAGAAGAAAAGGTATACACAAAAATAATGGTTAAAACTATTGCTAGACTAATTGTATTACGAATTATTAGTCAAGCAATAAGATAATACAGAGGTTGCGTAGGACTGCTGGGAAGAAAAAGCAACCTAAATCATTGATAATTAGTTTTGTCATGGACATATAAAAGCGTTTGATGTCCTGACAAAATAATAAAGAAGAGACTGTCAACATCATAACTTAAGAGTTTGACAGACAATAAGAGAGATAAGAAAAAGGCTGATCACAGCTAACTGTAAGACGGTCATATTTTGGTTAAATCTTACCGTATTGCTAAGATTAAGCAATAATAAATAAACTGGATAGAATCTTTCTATGCCAGAAGACTGCCATGAAAAGTACTCCTGAGTAATTAATCATGGAAATCAAGAACTATTAAAAAGTCTGCTTTGTAATGACGAATCAAAATGTTCAGAAAAAGAGAAGGACTCAGAGAAAAATGTAATAGTGTGATAATCTCTGAAGAAAGATTATTCAATAGTACTGATTAATAATCTCTAAAACACTTAATTTATAAGTTAAGAGATAGTATTACTATTCTATAAGCATATTTAAGAATAGTAAGAAATATATGAATACTAAATTAAAATTATACTACGGGACAAATTCCTGCTATAAATAAAAGGTTAAGCGTAACTATTTATTAAGCAAGTAATTATTAAACATATAACTTGTTAAAAAATTACTGCCCGGAATTTTATAGATAAATATTCAAACAAATTTTTAGAATTGAATATTAACAGAATAAAATCTATTTCTGCATAATTGGTAATTCCTGAAATATCAAATTACGTACTCGCAAATGAATTCAGGAAGAAAATATATATATATATATATATATATATATATATATACACTCTTGAGGTCTATGCGTAAACCATAGAGAGTAATAAAATAATATTATTACCATGATCCTTTATGCAAGGGTAAAAACATGTATAAATATGAAATAATATAGGTAATTATTAATTTAATGTCATATAGGTTTAAGATAAAATTTGTTTAATCTTTAACCAACATGTAGCAATGGTGACTCGTTATTCTGTATTCGTATGTAGAAAATGAGTACTTAGTCATTAGAATTTTGTATGACTGAAATAGAGATAATGGGCTCTAAATGGATGTATCTCCATGAACTGAATCGAAGGATAATATCCATTCTAAAAACTAGGGCTTGTTTTAGGCTTAGTTTAACAAGCTTAGAATTGAATTATTTCCAAGTATTCATGAAGTCGTTATGCTCTGAATATTGAGAAAAACTGTTAAAATATTGTTTAAGAAATATTTTATCTGTAACAAAAAAAGTGACTGGTCCATAATGTTAGCTAGATTTAAACCTGGAACGTAGCGAGAAGGTCAATCTAACTTAAAATAAGTTGAGAAAGATAAATAATGAAGATAGATATATAATTATCCGTATAATATATTATCTCCAACTATTATGAAATAATCTGAATGTTTAAAAGCGTAAATGCTACTCGAAAGTTTATTTACCGAATGTATAATCGGAAAAACTTTCAGTATGTTCGAAAACGTATCACAAAAAGTAAGATCTGACCAGGAATGTAGGTGCTGCACTTACTATGTTGTGAAGTTTATATAAACAAATTCTATATTATGAATTGAGGCAGTGCATTTCAAAATCATCGAAACATCTTGAAATGACTTATTGTGTGGAAAGAATAAATATCCAGTTTCGGAAAAGATATTTATCTATAAATATATACCATTTTTGATGCGAACTGGAAATCAAGATATTAATCTTTGCATTACTCGCAAACTGAACTTGAACTCTTAGTGAGAAGAACTATGATCCCTTTAACGAATGTAAACATAAACAAGAGGCCCACGGGCCATGGGTCGCTCACCTGAGTGACATAGCCACTGCAGATATGCAGATGTTATGCAACATATTTCCAGTCCTGTCATCGCAGCTAATGAAAAGATCAACCTTTAAGCAGTTCGTAATTTTGAAGAAGAATATTATATATGGCATGACAGTCAATGGAGCATGATCATTTGAACAAACTCTCAATCACATTTCAACAGTAGGATCAATGTGAAATTTGGAGGCAATTGGCTAATTGGTTTCTGAAGAATCATGATTTTATACATGTAAACAGCACAGTGGCAGGGAAATATAATAAACATAAACAAGATGGCAGCCATCTTGGATTTCCAATCAGAATGATTTTAACTACTGTTGATCTACAAGTCACCTCGATACTTTCAATGAACTTTGAGACTGTTCAGGAGAAAAAGTTCAAAACAAGATTTTCAAGATGGCCATCATAGCCGCAATTTGGGATTCCCTATCGCAACAATTTGAGCTATTTTTCATCTACAAGTCACCCCGATGCTTCCTATCAAATTTCAAGTCAATTGGCCTTTCAGTTCAGAAGAAGAAGGGGAAAAATAGATTTTCAAAATGGCCGCCACCTTGGATTTCCGATTGGAACGATTTTAGCTATTTTTATATCTACAAGTCATCCCAACCCTTCCTACCAATTTTCAAATCAACTGGCCCTTTGGTTCAGGAAAATAAGTGAGAAAAGAGTTTCAAGATGGTCGCCATGATGGCCATCTTGGATTTCCGATCCAAACAATTTAAGCTATTTTAGATCTACAAGTCACCCAAATGCTTCCTACGAAGTTTCGAATCAAATGGTTTTGATTGTGTTGGGGTTTAACGACACGTCAACCCTTGAGGGTCATTTTGTGTCGTCTCCCAGAGAAAGGGAGAAAAGAGATAGAAGAGAGAGTAGAGGAGATGAAAGAGAGGGACAGGGAAGAAAGAGAAACAGGAATGAAAGTGAAGAAACAGAAGAAATAAAAACATTCCCCCTCTACCCTTACCCACTACAAGGATAGCAGGCCTTGCCCAACTGTATGCCAATATCAGTTGGACGCCCCAGTGATGTAAGATACACAGCACCTTCGCACCACCCGACCACCCCGTCGAATCAAATGGCCTTTCAGTTCAGGAGAAGAAGCGAACAACAGATATTCAAGATGGCTGTCATGGCAGCCATCTTGGATTTCTGATAGGGATGATTTTAGCTATTTTTGATCTACAGGTCACCCTGATGCTTCCTACCTAGTTTAAAGTCAATAAGCCTTTTGGTTCAGGAGAAGAAGTGAAAAACAGATTTTCAAGTTGGCTGCCATGGCAGCCATCTTGGATTTCCACTCGGAACGATTTTAGCCAATTTCAGTCTATAAGTCACCCTGATGCTTCCTACTAAGTTTCAAGTCAATTGACTTTTGGGTTTAGGAGAAGAAGCGAAAAAAGATTTTCAAGATGGCCACCATGGTGGCCAGCTTGGATTTCCAGTCAGCATGATTTTAGCTACTTTTGATCTACAAGTTACCCTGATGCGTCCTAGCAAGTTTGGAGTCAATAGGCCTTTCGGCTCATGAGAAGAAGAGAAAAACAGATTTTCAAGATGGCGACCATGGCGGCCAACTTGGATTTCCGATTGGAACGATTTTAGCTACTTTTGATCTACAAGTCACCCCAATGCTTCCTACCAAGTTTCGAGTCAAATGGCATTTTGGGTTAGGAGAAGAAGCGAAAAATAGATTTTCAAGATGGCCGCATGGCAGCCATCATGGATTTAGGATAGGCAAAATTTTAGCTATTTTTGATCTACATGTCACACCTATGCTTCCTAGCAAGTTTAGAGTCAATTGGCCTTTCCGTTCAGGAGAAGAAGCAAAAAATAGATTTTCAAGACGGCTGCCATGGCAGCCATCTTGGATTTCCGATCGGAAAAATTTTACCTATTTTTGATCTACAAGTCACCCCAATGCTTCCTACCAGGTTTGGAGTCAATTGGCTTTTGGGTTCAGGAGAAGAAGCGAAAAATAGATTTTCAAGATGGCTGCCATGGCGGCCATCTTGGATTTCCGATCGGCATGATTTTAGCTATTTTTGATCTACAAGTCACCCCAATGCTTCCTAGCAAGTTTGCATAAAGTTTCAAGCAAATATCTCAAACAGTTTTTAAGTTTGTTTGTGTTGAGGTTTTATGGCCCAGTCAACCCAATGGGGTCATGTCGAGCGCGGTCAGTTTACCTAACCACACGTTTACTGGGCAGGCTTAGTCCTCTAAGCGGTTAACCAGTATTGTGCAAATTCTTTCGCCAGAAACTGACATCTGCCCTTCTTGAATCAGCGGAAGGGAGAGAATGACCGTAGAAAATATTTCATGATCAATCACCACGAAAGAATGTTGCTGACCTCAGCGGGGGTTGAACCCGCGACCTCCTGGTCTCCAGTAGGACGGCGCATCCAACTTAGCCACCGAGGCTGGCTACAGTTTTCAAGTAACAGAGCGGACACATATATTACAGAAATCACTAGTTTCAATGTTCAAAGGGCCATAACTCCAAAGGTAGGTTAAGCAGAGTTAGGGTTCTTATGTTCTGCACCTCGTCTCATGATGATTTACATCTTTGTGAATTTGTCAAAATATCTGAAACGGTTTCCAACTTACAGAGCTGACAAGAGTGCATGGTAGAAATTGCAATTTTCAATATTTACTATGTTCAAAGGGTAGTACCTCCAAAAATAGATTAACCAGAGCTAGGGCTCTTGTGTTCTGCACATCCTGTTATGATGCTTTACATTTGTGAGAAATTTCATGAAAATATCTTAAATGGTTTTCAACTTACAGAGCGGACACAAGTACATGGTAGAAATGGCTATGTTCAATGTTCAAAGAAAAAATATCTCCAAAAGTAGGCAAATCAGAGTTATACGATTCATGAGTTCTGCAAGTCGTATCATAGAGCTTTAAATTTGTGTGAAGTTTCATCACAATATCTCAAACAGTTTCCAACTTACAGAGCGGACACTAGTACATGGTAGATATGGCTATTTCCAATATTTACAATGTTCAAAGGGCTGTAACTCCAAAGGTAGGTTAACCAGAGTTTATGGTTCTTATGTTCTGCACATCATCTCATGGTGCTTTACATTTGCCAGAGATTTCATGAAAATATCTCAAACGGTTTTCAACTTACTGAGCGGACATGAGTACATGGTGGAAATGGCTATGTGCAATATTAAATGGTTTACATTGGTGTGAAGTTTCGTGAAAATCTCAAATGGTTTCGAAGGTTATGGAGCGGATACAAAATTATGAAGCGCTGCCGGACAGATGGATGGACGGACATCTGGTTATGGTTCTTATGTTCTGCACGTCATCTCATGGTGCTTTACATTTGTGAGAGATTTCATGAAAATATCTATAACTTATAGAGCAGACAGTAGTACATGGTGGAAATGACTATGTTCAATGTTTGTTTGTTTGTTTGTGTTGAGGTTTTACGGCCCAGTCAACCCAGCTGGGTCATGTCGAGTGCGATCAGTTTACCTAACCACACGTTTACTGGGCAGGCTTAGTCCTCTAAGCGGTTAACCAGTATTGTCAACATTCTTTCGCCAGAAACTGACAACTGCCCTTCTTGAATCAGTGGAAGGGAGAGAATGATCGTAGAAAATATTTCATGATCAATCTCCACGAAAGAATGTTGCCGACCTCGGCGGGGGTTGAACCCGCGACCTCCTGGTCTCCAGTCGGACGGCGCATCCAACTGAGCCACCGAGGCCAGCATGTTCAGTGTTCAAAGGGCAATAACTCCAAAAGTAGGCAATCAGAGTTACCGTTCATATGTTCTGCACATCGTCTCATGGTGCTTTATATTTGTGTGAAGTTACGTGAAAATATCACAAACAGTATCAGTTATGGAGCGGACACCAGTACATGGTAGAAATGGCCGTAACTCCAAAAGTAGGTTAACCAGAGTTATGGTTTTTATGTTCTGCACATTGCCTCATGGTGCTTCACATTTGTGAGAGATTTCATGAAAACATCTTAAAAAACAGTTTTCAACTTACAGAGCGGACAGGAGTACATGGTGGAAATGACTATGTTCAATGTTCAAAGCGTAATAACTCCAAAAGTAGGCAAATCAGAGTTACAGTTCATGTGTTCTGCAAGTCGTCTAATAATGCTTTATATTTGTGTGAAATTTCGTGAAAATATCTCACACAGTATCAGAGTTATGGAACGGACAGGAGTACATGGTAAAAATGGCTATGTTCATTGTTCCAAGGGTAATAACTCTGTTAGCAGGCAAACAGTTATGGATCATGTGTTCTGCACATCATCTCATAGTGGTTTACATTGGTGTGAAGTTTTGTGAAAATATCTCAAACGGTTTCAGAGTTATGGAGTGGACATGAAATTATGAAGCGAGCTGACAGATGGATGGACGGACACTCAAAATTTCGGACGGTATAAAATAATACCTCTTAAGTGGCAGGGCATAAAAATGACAAAAATAATGTTCCTTAAAATAGAATTTTCAAATCAGACGGCTATGAAAACTCTTCCTATCATCAGCCAACACAGGCAAAAGTGACAGACACTAACATCTGAATAGACTACCTTGCAGCTTGAACAGCACTCAGCTGAACTGTGGGCTCGGAACTGTATGCATTCTGAACAATGGATTGTAAGGACTGCGTAGATGTTTTTTCACTATCATCACTGTCAGTACTGTCCTGGGTGGGAACATTTCTTCTCTTTAACATATGCTGATCTCTCTTATTCTGAAGTAAACATGATAAACAGAAACTATAAACAAAAGTATACTTCTGAGATTGTACATATATATTAGGCTTTATGTGACAGTAGGACTGTATTCCAGCAAAAGCCATAGGCTGTTGCAATTACTTATTAAAATGTTCCAGGCCAACCACCGATTTATATCAGTTTCATGAGCTCCAAGCTAGCTTTCCACATTTACAAGCATGAACAGCAACGTTTCGTGTCCGTGCAGTAAACATTTTTTAAAGATACTGGTATATACATGTAGTTTAACTAAAGCTAAATCGGCGTTTTCCCTTTGACCCCATAAAAAATGAACCTTCGGGGCATTTGTTCCCATACAGTTACAAATGTACAGTGATCTTAACAATTCATAGGGACAAATTTCTAAAGTGGGGATATAATGATAATGATTCGCATTTTGTGTTCTTTCAGTATTATTTAAAACATATGGAGATGACAGAGACTGTGTGCAAAGAAGAGCTATACACTATACAGTCATGAACTGAATTCCACTTCTAGCTGGATTGATACCCAGAACCTCATGATCTTAAGTCAGAGTGCTAAAAACTCGCTGATCCAGACGCTTCCCGCAGTGGCGAGAAAATAGCCATTTTGCATGCTATAGAAAACCCAGCTAAATGGAAACAAGAGGCCCATGGGCCACATCGCTCACCTGCTGTAAATGTATACATGTAGTTTGCATGAAGCATAATTCAACTACAAAGTTGTTAAGCCAGGGGTATCAAAAAGCCAAACTGGTAGCAACACTTAAGAAGTTCTATGGGAGACATCAAGATCTGGTCAATCCCTACAATGTGACAGTTTCCAGAATTGTTTCCGATATTTTTGCCAATGATGAGCCATAGGTAGACTTCCAAAACCCCGGACATACACTTCTACCTACATTTCCTTAGTTCAGGCCTATGGGCATGGTGGGCGAAGCTTGCTTACCAAGTAATGCTTACTATCCGCGGACGCCTGATTACACCCTTTATTCTGGGGTCCATGTCTGTTGGTCTGAACATTCTGATTCGTCATTCGTTAACGGATTTATGAGTTTGGATTATGGCTTGGGTACCATTACCACAACTACTTCCAGTGGAAATGTATTTACTAATTTTAAGTTCAAAAAAATTATGAGAAAGAAATTGTATTCTTTAATTAGGTGAGGTTTGAAGATGTTTGAAAATGCTGATCAGGCACTGACAGACCACTTTTGGTTACTGGTTAGCATGAGCATGGAGTAAATCATACTGTGCCAATATCTGTCTGTCTAAATATATAAGGGCAATATGGTATCTATGGAAAGAAAATATAAGCCAAATGAGAAATTATCTTTTATATCTAGTGCTTTTAATAATTCAAAACTACTTTATGTTTCACAAAGATATAATCATTGAAGATCCAACTGCTGTTGTGCTGAGTGTCTCCCCACTTTCTGGTGTCATATTGTATTGTTCAGCAAAAATTTATATTAACTAATGAGATACCAAGGGAAATAACTAAAAAAGTATAAAAGCCAGAGTTATGGTTCTTGCGCTTTGCACGCCGTCTAATAATGATTGATATTCATATAAAGTTTCGTGAAGATATCTTGAACAGTTTTCAAGTTATAGAGTGGGTAGATTTTTTATGATGGACAAAGTTCCAAGATTAATAATCCAAAAAGTATAAATGCAAGATTTATGGTTCTTGTGCTCTGCACGTTGTCTAATTTTAATTGATATTTACACAAGGTTTCTTGAAGATACCTTGAACAGATTTCAAGTTATAGAGCGGACACGATTTTGTGATGGACAAAGTTCCAAGGGAAATAACTAAAAAAGTATAAATGCAAGAGTTATGGTTCTTGCGCTCTGCATGTTTTCTAATGTTGATAGATATTTATATGAAGTTTCGTGCGGAGAGCTTGAACAGTTTTCAAGTAATAGAGCGGACAGGATTTCGTGACCGAGTCCAAGGGAAATCAGACAAAAAGTATACATGCAAGAGTTATGGTTCTTACGCTCTGCACTCTGCATGTCGTCTAATGTTGATTGATATTTATATGAAGTTTCCTGAAGATAGCTTGAATGGTTTTCAAGTTATAGAGCAGACACGACTTTGTGACAGAGTCCAAGGGAAATAACTCAAAAAGTATAAATGCAAGAGTTATGGTTCTTGTCCTCTGCACGTCTTCTAATGTTGATTAATATTTGTATGAAGTTTTGTGAAGATAGCTTGAATGGTTTTTGTTATAGAGCGGACATGATTTTGTGACAGTCCAAGGGAAATAAATAAAAAAGTACCAGAATTCCGCGGAAGGTGGCGTAGCACCTGCTGGGGCAAAAGTCACAGGAGCCACAATCAGAATGTGGTTATTAAATAAGTATATTTCATTCTTAGCAGTGCTAGGTTGGAAAAGTGACAAAAATTAAGACAAGGATTATATGAAAAGCAGACTATGGAGAAAACATGTCCAAAGTTTTAAAAAGATTGGTATAAAATTGTATGAGGAGTTGTGCTCACAAGGTACCCACTGTCTATACACTGAGGATGAAAAATGACTAAGTTCACAATGTGGAAAAAAATCTGAGGTTAAGAAAATGACAAAGTTAAAGTGAAAAAAAGTGACAAAGATAAAAATCAAATCAAATCTAACGCACGTGCACTTCTGCAGACCTGGGAGAAAACGTGCAAAATTTCGAAAAGACCGATTTAAAATTGTATGAGAAGTTGCAATGACATGGTACCCACTGTCTATACATCTGAGGTCAGTAAATGATAAAATTCAACAAGTGCTCCACCAAGCGAGGCATTATACGCCCGTGGCAAGTAATAAGGTGTAGCACATAAACTGGCTCCCGTATAATTCAGTGCTCCGGATATAAACTATAAGTGGAATTAGAAAAAAAAAAAATTAAAAATTTTCATTGGGGCATAGCTCTGCTTATATTTGGTGAACTGTAACCTAAGGGTCCCAGCTTGCCCAGAAATTAAGGGAGAAGTGACTTCTCCCTCCTGGGAAAATAGGGAGAAGTTTGCTGCATCTAGGGAGAAGTGCTTTCAGACGGAGGACACACCACAGAAGCATGGCTATATTATAAGCTCATATAAGCCTTTGGCTGATTTGTTTTTCTTATACTTCAATATCAGACCAAACAATAACAAAACAAGAGGGCCATGATGGCCCTGTAATGCTCACCTGAGCAACATAGCACTTTGAGAGCCTGATCTAGAACTGATCAAGGCAAACATTCTGATCAAAGTTCAAAATGATTATATTAACAAGTAAGACAATGTAAAATGTCTAATGGACTGTGAAATAAAGGTCAAGGTCAAATATGGATGACTGCACTCAAGAGGCCATGCTTAGATGTATGCATGTAATAAGTATCACTGGCTGTTGGAGCAATAGTTACAGAGAAACTGACCTAAACACAAACACTTCACAAGTACCAAATATCACTCTGTAGGACCAATAATTACTGAGAAACTGACCTAAATGGAAAAACTTAAGAGAGTCACCGGACAGAAAACTATACATCACCTTGAAATTATCAAGACAAACATTTTGAGCAAGATTCATGATCATCACTTCAAAAATGTGACCTCTAGAGCATCAACAAGTTTTCTTTTGATTTGGCCAGGTGAACTAGTTTTTGATATCAAGTGACCCAGTTTAAAAATAGACCTAGAAATCATCAAGACAAACATTTTGAGCAATATTTATGATGATTATTTCAAAAATGTGACCTCTGGAGTGCTAAGTTTTCTGCTGATTTGGCCAGGTCACCTAGGTTTTGACCCCATGTGACCCAGTTTCAAACTTGACCTAGAAATCATCAAGATAAAAACTTTTTGAGCAAGATTCATGATAATTGCTTCAAAAATGTGACAGCTAGAATTAACAAGGTTTTCTGCTGATTTGGCCAGGTGACCTAGTTTTTGACCCCAAGTGACCCAGTTTCAAACTTGACCTAAAAATCATCAAGACAAACATGTTGAGCAAGATTCATGATGATTGTTTGAAAAATGTGACCACTAGAGTGTTAACAAGGTTTTCTGCTGATCTGGCCAGGTGACCTAGTTTTTGACCCCAGGTGACCCAGTTTCGAACCTGACCTAAAAATCATCAAGACAAACATTTTGAGCAAGATTCATGATGATTGCTTAAAAAATGTGACCTCTAGAGTGTTAACAAGGTTTTCTGCTGATTTGGCCCTGTGACCTAGTTTTTGAGTCCAAGTGACCCAGTTTCGAACTTGACCTAGAACTCAAGACAAACATTTTGAGCAAGAGTTATGATGATTGCTTGAAAAATGTGGCTGCTAGAGTGAGAAGATTTTAAGCTGATTTGGACAGGTGACCTAGTTTTTTGACCCCAGGTGTTCCAGTTTCGAACTTGACCTAGAAATCATTAAGACAAACATTTTGAGCCAGATTCATGATGATTGCTTCAAAAATGTGACCGCTAGAGTGTTAACAAGGTTTTCTGCTGATATGGCCCGGTGACCTAGTTTTTGACCCCACATGACCCAGTTTCAAACGTCTCCTAGAACTCATCAAGACAAACATTTTGAGCAAGATTCATGATTATTGCTTCAAAAATGTGACCGCTAGAGGGTTAACAAGGTTTTCTGCTGGTTTGGCCTGGTGACTAGTTTTTGACATCACGTGACCCAGTTTCAAACCTGACCTAGAAATCATCAAGACAAACATTTTGAGCAAGATTCATGATGATTGCTTCAAAAATGTGACCGCTAGAGTGTTAACAAGGTTTTCTGCTGATTTGGCCCGGTGACCTAGTTTTGGAGTCCAAGTGACCCAGTTTCGAACTTGACCTAGAACTCATCAAGACAAACATTTTGAGCAAGAGAGTCATGATGATTGCTTGAAAAATGTGACCGCTAGAGTGATAAGATTTTACGCTGATTTGGACAGGTCACCTAGTTTTTGACTCCAGGTGTTCCAGTTTCGAACTTGACCTAGAAATCATTAAGACAAACATTCTGAGCCAGATTCATGATGATTGCTTCAAAAATGTGACCGCTAGAGTGTTAACAAGGTTTTCTGCTGATTTGGCCAGGTCACCTAGTTTTTGACCCCACATGACCCAGTTTCAAAAATCACCTAGAACTCATCAAGACAAACATTTTGAGCAAGATTCATGATTATTGCTTCAAAAATGTGACCACTAGCGTGTTAACAAGGTTTTCTGCTGATTCGGCCAGGTGACCTAGTTTTTGACCCCACATGACCCAGTTTCAAACATCTCCAAGAACTCATCAAGACAAACATTTTGAGCAAGATTCATGATTATTGCTTCAAAAATGTGACCTCTAGAGGGTTAACAAGGTTTTCTGCTGGTTTGGCCTGGTGACCTAGTTTTTGACACCACATGACCCAGTTTCAAACCTGACCTACAAATCATCAAGACAAACATTTTGAGCAAGATTCATGATGATTGCTTCAAAAATGTGACCGCTAGTGTGTTAACAAGGTTTTCTTCTGATTTGGCCCGGTGACCTAGTTTTTGACTCAAAGTGACCCAGTTTCGAACTTGACCTAGAACTCATCAAGACAAACATTTTGAGCAAGATTACGATGATTGCTTGACAAATGTGACCGCTAGAGTGTTAACAAGGTTTTCTGCTGATTTGGCCCGGTGACCTAGTTTTTGACTCCAAGTGACTCAGTTTCTAAACTGACCTAGAAATCATCAAGACAAACATTTTGAGCAAGATTCATGATGATTGCTTCAAAAATGTGACCGCTACAGTGTTTACAAGGTTTTCCGTTGATTGAGCCCGGTGACCTAGTTTTTGACCCCAAGTGACACAGTTTCGAACTTGACCTAGAAATCATCAAGACAAACATATTGAGCAAGATTCATGATGATTGCTTCAAAAATGTGACCGCTAGAGTGTTAACAAGGTTTTCTGCTGATCTGGCCCGGTGACCTAGTGTTTGACCCCAAGTGACCCAGTATCGAACTTGACCTAGATTTAATAGAGGCAAACATTTTGAACAAGTTTCATCAAGATTGGGTCAAAACTATGACCTCTAGAGTGTTAACAAGTTTTTCCTTTGATTTGACCTGGTGACCTAGTTTTTGACCCCAAGTAACCCAGTATCGAACTTGACCTAGATTTCATAGAGGCAAACATTCTGACCAAGTTTCATCAAGATTGGGTCAAAACTGTGACCTCTAGAGTGTTCACAAACTAATTGTTAACGACGAACAATAGACGACGACGGACGACGGACATAGGGTGATGACAATAGCTCACCCTGAGCTCTTGCTCAGGTGAGCTAACAAAAATAAATAAGCAAAAAAAACAACAGGAGGGCCATGATGCCCCTGTAACGCTCACCTGAGCAACAAAGCACTTTGAGAGCCTGAGCTAGAACTGATCAAGGCAAACATTCTGATCAAAGTTCAAAATGATTATATTAACAAGTAAGACAATGTAGCATGTCTAATGGACTGTGGAATAAAGGTCAAGGTCAAATATGAGCAATATTTATGATGATTATTTAAAAAATGCGACCTCTGGAGTGTTAACAGTTTTCTGCTGATTTGGCCAGGTGAACTAGTTTTTGACCCCATGTGACCCAGTTTCAAACTTGACCTAGAAATCATCAAGACAAACATTTTGAGCAAGATTCATGATGATTGCTTCAAAAATGTGACCGCTAGAGTGTTAACAAGGTTTTCTGCTGATTTGGCCAGGTGACCTAGTTTTTTACCCCAAGTGACCCAGTTTCAAACTTGACCTAGAAATCATCAAGACAAAAAAGTTGAGCAAGATTCATGATGATTGCTTGAAAAATGTGACCACTAGAGTGTTAACAAGGTTTTCTGCTGATCTGGCCAGGTGACCTAGTTTTTTATCCGATGTGACCCAGTTTCGAACCTGACCTAAACATCATCAAGACAAACATTTTGAGCAAGATTCATGATGATTGCTTAAAAAATGTGACCGCTAGAGTGTCAACAAAGTTTTCTGCTGATTTGGCCCACTGACCTAGTTTTTGAATCCAAGTGACCCAGTTTCGAACTTGACCTAGAACTCATCAAGACAAACAATTCATGACGACTGCTTGAAAAATGTGACCGCTAGTGATTACAAGATTTTACGCTGATTTGGCCAGGTGACCTAGTTTTTTACCTCAGGTGTTCCAGTTTTGAACTTGACCTAGAAATCATCAAGACAAACATTTTGAGCAAGATTCATGATGATTGCTTCAAAAATGTTACAGCTAGAGTGTTAACAAAGTTTTCTGCTGATTTGGCCCGGTGACCTAGTTTTTGACCCCATGTGACCCAGTTTCAAACATATCCTAGAACTCATCAAGACAAACATTTTGAGCAAGATTCATGATTATTGCTTCAAAAATGTGACCGCTAGAGTGTAAGAAGGTTTTCTGCTGGTTTGGCCTGGTGACCTAGTTTTTGACACCATGTGACCCAGTTTTAAACTTGACCTAGAAATCATCAAGACAAACATTTTGAGCAAAATTCATGAGGATTGCTTGAAAATTGTGACCGCTAGAGTGTTAACAAGGTTTTCTGCTGATCTGGCCCGGTGACCTAGTTTTTGACTCCAAGTGACCCAGTTTCAAACTTGACCTAGAAATCATCAAGACAAACATTTTGAGCAAGAGTTATGATGATTGCTTGAAAAATGTGACCGCTAGAGTGTTAACAAGGTTTTCTGCTGATTTGGCCCGGTGACCTAGTTTTTGACTCCAAGTGACCCAGTTTCAAACTTGACCTAGAAATCATCAAGACAAACATTTTGAGCAAGATTCATGATGATTGCTTCAAAAATGTGACCGCTAGAGTGTTAACAAAGTTTTCTGCTGATTTGGCCCGGTGGCCTAGTTTTTGACCCCATGTGACCCAGTTTCAAACATATCCTAGAACTCATCAAGACAAACATTTTGAGCAAGATTCATGATTATTGCTTCAAAAATGTGACCGCTAGAGTGTAAGAAGGTTTTCTGCTGGTTTGGCCTGGTGACCTAGTTTTTGACACCATGTGACCCAGTTTTAAACTTGACCTAGAACTCATCAAGACAAACATTTTGAGCAAAAATCATGAGGATTGCTTGAAAAATGTGACCGCTAGAGTGTTAACAAGGTTTTCTGCTGATTTGGCCCGGTGACCTAGTTTTTGACTCCAAGTGACCCAGTTTCAAACTTGACCTAGAAATCATCAAGACAAACATTTTGAGCAAGATTCATGATGATTGCTTGAAAAATGTGACCGCTAGAGTGTTAACAAGGTTTTCTTCTGATTTGGCCCGGTGACCTAGTTTTTGACTCCAAGTGACCCAGTTTCAAACTTGACCTAGAAATCATCAAGACAAACATTTTGAGCAAGATTCATGATGATTGCTTCAAAAATGTGACCGCTAAGGCGCTAAAGTGTTAACAAGGTTTTCTGCTGATCTGGCCCGGTGACCTAGTTTTTGACCCCAAGTGACCCAGTTTCGAACTTGACCTAGAAATCATCAAGACAAACATATTGAGCAAGATTCATGATGATTGCTTCAAAAATGTGACCGCTAGAGTGTTAACAAGGTTTTCTGCTGATCTGGCCCAGTGACCTAGTTTTTGACCCCAAGTGACCCAGTTTCGAACTTGACCTAGATTTGATAGAGGCAAACATTTTGAGCAAGTTTCATCAAGATTGGGTCAATACTATGACCTCTAGAGTGTTAACAAGTTTTTCCTTTGATTTGACCTAGTGACCTAGTTTTTGATCCCAAGTAACCCAGTATCTAATTTTACCTAGATTTCATAGAGCCAAACATTCTGACCAAGTTTCATCAAGATTGGGTCAAAACTATGACCTCTTAGAGTGTTAACAAGTTTTTCCTTTGATTTGACCTAGTGACCTAGTTTTTGACCCCAAGTAACCCAGTATCGAACTTGACCTAGATTTCATAGAGGCAAAGATTCTGACCAAGTTTCATCAAGATTGGGTCAAAACTGTGACCTGTAGAGTGTTAACAAGTTTTTCCTTTGATTTGACCTGGTGACCTAGTTTTTGACCCCAAGTAACCCAGTATCGAACTTGACCTAGATTTCATAGAGGCAAACATTCTGACCAAGTTTCAACAAGATTGGGTCAAAACTGTGACCTATAGAGTGTTAACAAACTAATTGTTAACGACGGACGACGACGGAAGACGGACATAGGGTGATGACAATAGCTCACCCTGAGCTTATGCTCAGGTGAGCGAAAAAAAAAAAAATAGATACTGAGGTCCAACCCCTTCCTGGCCTTTCCTTGTCCACTTGGGAAGAAGAATTAGGAAATGATCCCGACCGCAGTTTTATTATAGATGGCATTAAAAATGGTTTCGACATCATTGATCCCAGCCCTGAAGTGTCACCGGTTTCCTGTCGTAACCATCCATCTGCACGCCCCAACAGTGCCCTACACAAGAAAGCAACAGAGCAAGTAAGGAAAGAAATCGAATGTGGAAACTCTGTCCTCTGTCAAACTCCCCCAAAAATTGTCAGTCCAATGGCGGCAATACCAAAACCAGATGGCGATGTCTGTCTCATTCATGACTGCTCCAGACCTACGGGGAAATCAGTGAATGATTACTGTACTGAAGATTGGGAAATGAAGTTTGCCAGGGTTGATGATGCAGCCAATTTAATGACAAATGGTTGTTACTATGGTATGGTCGATCTCCGCAAGGCATATAGGAGTGTAAAATTAAGCGATCAAAGTCAACAGGTGACAGGGCTATGCTGGGATTTCAATGGGCAAAATGTTTACTTAAAGGACACTCGGTTACCTTTCGGGGCACGTCTGAGTGTAGGGATCTTCCATAGGCTCACCCAGGCTCTCAAACGTATCATGGCTAGGAAGGGGTATGACCTCCTGATAGTATATCTTGATGACTTTTTAATCATAACGGATTCTCAGGAATCATGCGCTGAAGCTTTGTCAGTTTTAATCCAGCTTCTCCGGAAGCTGGGATTCTCAATCCACTGGGGGAAAGTGGTGGACCCTATGCAGCGGATCACTTTCCTTGGCGTGGAACTAGATTCCGTCAATATGGTGCTTAGGCTACCATATGAAAAACTATCTCAACTTCGCCAGGAACTGCAAAGTTTCCTGGAACGCAAGCGTGTCACTAAGCGACAGCTCCAGTCTCTGGCAGGTCGACTGTCATGGGCAGCAGGAGTTGTAAAAGGTGGATGAGTGTTTCTCCGCCGCATCTTCAATAAGATTGCTACGCTTAAACACAACTGTCACCGGACAGTTTTATCAGATGGAGTCCGCAAGGATGTCTTATGGTGGTGGCAGTGCCTCAAGATCTTCAACGGAAGATCTACGCTTTTGGACAAAAAACCAATCGAATGCGTCTTCACTGATGCGTGTGATGATGCAGCTGGTGGTTCGTTTGGGCGTGACTGGTTTTACTTTCACTGGTCAATGTGGGAAAACAAGCACATTATAATCTACTCTGACAACACAACCACAGTGGCAGCCATCAATAAAGCATCCTCACGTAACCGTCACATCATGAAATGCCTTCGCAGTCTGTTTTGGTTGTCTGCCTTTTACAACTTCCACCTTACTGCCAGGTACCTACAAGGAACATTGAATATAGTGGTCGATAGTGCTTCTCGACTTCACTTACCAGGGTACTTACAGACACTACTTCCTTTCTCTAATGGTACGCCTCTCACTTACCACATGTCCTCAAATTTTTACATTTCTGCTTGGCAGGTTCTAATCCTGATTTTCGCAATGGGCAGGTCTCAACCAATCCACTAGACCCAGCAGACCCGAGCAACCTCCAGTCTAGTCTCGACCAAGAAGTATTCATGTAAAGGGCCAGTGCTTTCGCTCCTACAACTTTTCGTACCTATTCAGCTCACCAATCAGCTTATCTTCAATTCTGTAGAGACATGGGAATTCGTTCAGTCCCAATTTCACAGCTTGGTCTTGGACATTACATAGCTTTTTTATCTCGACGCCTCACCTTTTCCTCTGTGCGCCAATACCTTAATGCTGTGCGCCTTATGCATTTAGAAGCTGGTCATTCAAACCTGCTCGATAATAATTGGTATGTGACTTCTATACTTAAGGGTGTTAAAAGGACAAAAGGAGCTAGTGTCTGTCAAAAGTTTCCCATTACAATTGACATTTTGAAATGCATTTTCACAAAGCTTACTCTAACCTCTTCCTTTGACAGAACCTTCTGGGCAGCTTGTCTGGTGGGATTTTTCTCCTTCTTCCGCAAATCAAACTTGTTGGTAGAGTCCCACATACTTTTTGATCCCAAGTGTCACTTATGTGCATCTGATGTAGAGTTCACTGCAGAAGGGGGCATTCTCACTGTGCGCTGGTCAAAGGTCATTCAATTCCGTGAAAGGGTTTTGCACATTCCCAAGCCCAAAATAATAGATTCCCCTTTTTGTCCCTCTACAGCCCTACTCAGTCTCACCCTCGACAATCCTGCCAGGACTCTCAATGTTCCGTTATCACCTTGCAGGCGCTTTAGGGATTCCTCTTAACCAAAAATTATTCACTGAAAAACAACACAAGTGCTTGACTTCGCTTGGAATACAGCCTGAGAAGTATCTTGCCATAGTTTTCGTAGGGGTGGGGACCAGTTTGCACTCCAGTGTGGGCTTCCAGTTGAACTTATAAAATTGCAGGGGGACTGGAGTAGTAGTGCTTGTGATAGATACCTTGATCCATCACTTTCCCTGCGCAAACAAGTCACGTCCACAATGGGGACACAATTTGCACTTCATTTCTCTTAAGAAATAGCTCACGGTATCTGGAATGAGGTGGCATAGGAACAGCAGCGGTTGACACCCTCCCTTTTGTGATACAATTTAATCTTTGTCCATTGTTTTGTAAGAATATGCTTATAGCATCATATTTTAACTAATCAACCTACAAATACATACATTCTACTTATATGCTTTTGGGATTTTGGAGGCATATATATTGAAAATTTTCATTTTACACAACAAATGACATATGTATTGCTCATATGTATTGCTTGCTATTGTATTCTATGCCGGGCTTCATCAGCCCTTGCCAAAGAATTTTCAATATAAATGGTTTCTAATTTTTCCCAAAAGCAAAAAATGTTGTGTTTTTATTATTGTCCCATTGCGTATGTAACAATCTTAAATTTTGTGTTGCATCAACCAGTATTTGATGCAACAATTATATCATGGAGCGGGAAGATTTAATAGTAAGATTACATAGTAATCTGTTTTTAAATTTCATGTGGAATGACATGCTCACATTGTTTTGTTTACATCACCCCACCCACTGGGGTGCGTACCGGAAATCTCGTGCGCAACGTGATTTTGGTATTTTACAATTTACAATTGTATTGGTAATTATATTTTTTTATGAATCTGGTTCAGAGGGATTCCTTTATTTTTTATGAACAATGATTTCTAATAAATAAACAATATATTCTTGTTTGACTGGCGCAGGATGCTTCTTCAATTCCGCTAGTGAGAGGAACGCCACCTCACGGCCAGGCGCTTATTTCAAATCCGTCAGTCAGAGATCCCGGGCATTTGCTGACCAATCAGAAAAATTGTTTTGAACTTGGGGGCCAATGGAATCAAATCTGTCAGCATTTGCGCACGCTGGAATATAAGCGTCATTGTCTAGAATCGCCGCTTCACGTTAACATCATTTCTGTGAATTTTCAAAGGAAATCTTTCCCACCCTCCCGCTCCAACGAATGTGAGAGTGAGAGTAACTGTATGAGAGTTTTGTTTTGTTTTGTTTTTTGTTAGTAGATAATTAGCAGACCACCTTCTGAAATATTTTTTTTTGTATCCCCAGGATGCAAGATTTTGACACTGCATGCAAACCGATTGCTCTCTTGAGAAAATTTGCATGAAAAAAGCCGTTTTTTTGAAAAAAAAAAAAGAAAAATATCATCAATTTGTCATCTGCTGAATTTGCCCAGGAAGCAGCAAAGGTTATTTTTTTGACACGCAGATCGTAGAGGACATGTTGTTTATTACACATTTATCCATAATGTAAGACTGTTGTAGTTAGTTCCCTTGAATGATCATAAAAGAAAACAAAACAATTTAAGCTTACAAATATATTATTTACTGGATTAAAACAATGAAACGGAAATCAGGCAAGGTCATGCAAAGGTCATGCAAGTTTCAACAATTAAAAAAAAAAAAAAAACATAAAAAAGGAATATGCAATATAACATACGTGCAATATGTAATATCTCATAATAACTGGAGGAAACTGCAGTGGTGCACGTGGGTGGAGTTGTCATGTTCGGTATAACGCAGCAGAGTTCTCATTAACTCCAGATTTGGAGTAAGTTACTCCAACTTTTTGGAAAGTCTCAATAGATAAAACTGCAAGCCATGCACCATGCCCTGCCACAGGGACATATTCCCTATGCACTTCTGTAGTATAAGGGCTGAAAACAATCTAAGTTAAACATGAAGAGAAGCAATAAACAGTTATTTCATAACTCCAAAAAAAAAAAAAAATAAAAACACCGAAAGGTCTAAGTTAAAAATGCAATAAAAAGTGATAAAAAATAATTTCAGGATTCTGAAAAAAACAATATGCATATCTTCAGACCATCCTAAAAGCGTGTGTAAAGTTTCAAATGGATCGGCCTGAAAATGTAGGAGGAGTTTTGCGTACAAGGTACATACTCCCTATACATTTCTGTAGTATTAGGGCTTGAAAAAAGTCTAAGTTAAAAATGCAAAAAATGTAATAAAAAATATTTACAGGATTCTGAAAAAACAATATGCATATCTTCAGACCATCATTAAAGCGCCTGTAAAGTTTGAAAAGGATTGGCCTAAAACTGTAGGAGGAGTTTCGGGCAGAAGGTACATACTCTCTATACATTTCTGTAGTATTAGGGCTCGAAAAAAGTCAAAGTTAAAAATGAAAAAAAATGTGATAAAAAATAATTTCAGGATTCTGAAAAAACAATATGCATATCTTCAGACCATCCTTAAAGCGCCTGTATAGTTTGAAAAGGATTGGCCTAAAACTATAGGAGGAGTTGCGGGCAGAAGGTACATACTCCCAATACATTTCTGTAGTATTAGGGCTCGAAAAAAGTCTAAGTTAAAAATGCAAAAAAATGTAATAAAAAATAATTTCAGGATTCTGAAAAAACAATATGCATATCTTCAGACTATCCTAAAAGCACCTGTAAAGTTTGAAAAGGATTGGCCTAAAACTGTAGGAGGAGTTGCGGGCAGAAGGTACATACTCCCTATACATTTCTGTAGTATTAGGGCTCGATAAAAAGTTTTAAGTTAAAAATGCAAAAAATGTGATAAAAAATAATTTCAGGATTCTGAAAAAACAATATGCATATCTTTAGACCATCCTAAAAGTGCCTGTAAAGTTTGAAAAGGATTGGCCTAAAACTGTATGAGGAGTTGCGGGCAGAATGCATATCTTCAGACCATCTTAAAAGCGCCTGTAAAGTTTGAAAAGGATTGGCCTAAAACTGTAGGAGGAGTTGCGGGCAGAAGAATGGTGGGGGCGCTCACGGATGGACGGACGGACGGACATCGGACACTCAAAATTTCAGAGGGTATAACATAATACCCCGCCACTTTTTGGTGGCGGGGCATAACAAGTATGGTAAAACTCAACTTTTTCTGGACTACAGCATTTTACTCAATTTTCAAAGTCCTAGTGAGAACCCTGACGCGGGACCACGTATATCACGGTCAGTGTTCATGGCTCCCAACGACCACGTTATAACGGCGCTGCAGTGTAAAGCGGGTCGATGCACAGACTGGCCTGAGTCTTTGCTGGTCGCATGTACATTGTAGCATTGTAGGTTTTGTCCGGTTCAAAGTACGTACATTGTAAATAATATTTCAGACATGAGAACTTTGTACCGACATAATTTTGGTTTGAACTGGAGTCCAATCAATACTATTTCGGTCATCGCGCCCGCACACTTTTCCGGGGCGGTCTTATTCATAAGCTATTAATCATTTCAGCAGAAACTGACAACTGCCCTTCTTTTCTTTCATGTACTTTGACGATAGAGCCTACTTTTGGAGTTATGGCCCTTTGAACACCAAAAATATTTTAGCGATTTCTGTAATATATTTGTGTCTGCTCTGTAACTTGAAAACTATTTGCGATATTTTCTTGGAACTTAATTTATTAACAGAGTTATGGCACTTGCTTGGTATAAGTGCAGTGGTGGGGCATGATGAAATGTCTGCAGCCCTTTTATTAGATATTTAACAGGTTGAAATATTGGGAAAGGGTGCCTCGGTGGTGTAGTGGTAAAGCTGCTCTCCTTGTCACCCAGGGGTCATGAGTTCGATCCCAGGCTTCTCTAACCTTTCATATGGGACTTTAAACCAAGGTCCACACCTCCGTGTAACCTAGCTGTTAGTGGGACGTAAAAAAACTCACTCACTCATTTGAATTGTCATTAGCTTCTATGGCCCCTTGTGTTCGTAAAGTGTTTTTGTGTGACGGACACCCTTTTCACATGGGCTGTCTTATTGATTCAATGCCTCTTTGATAGCAGAAGCGCCCCTTTAAGTAAATCTATATTGACATGTGCGGTTGCTGCACGTGAGTGAGAATTTCCTGGTCTTTTACCACAGTACGTCATTTATATTGAGCACGTGCGGTTGTTGCATGGGAAAGGGCAGTTACAGGAATACCAAACATAAATACGTAATTCGTGGTTTGGGGGCAGATGTCTGATTCTCTTTGTGATTTTTGAGTGTTTGTTTTGTTTTCTATGGCACATTAAGTAAAAATGACCATGCCGGACCCACTTGTTGGCCGGACCAGACTAAGTCACAGAATCCAGTACTTTTGGAGCTTTGTTGCGGCCCATGTTACGTGCTTGAACAGTGAATGGGGCTACCGGGGTTTTCTGTGGACAAAGGGAATACCCAAATATATTTCACAAGAACAAGGGAATAAACCTAATTTTGGGAAATCGGAATAGGGCAATTTGGAAAACTCCTCTGTCCGTTTCTAAGCATTGGCCGTACGCATTTGTTATTGTCTGTCAGCAATCGCAGTGTTTCAATGCTTTATTAATATTCAAAAAGATGCTAATGAGCGAAAACTGATTCAAGCAGGACATACGAATATTGTGATTTATGCACCGAATTGGCGGTATATTTTGTGTACCTAGATACCAACAATTCTGTACGCTCATGATCAATGGGAATGCTGACAATCAAAATTTGTTAATTGCTGTCACATATTGCGTTGAAAGGACTGAGGTTGGCAGTTTGGTCCTGTTCCACCGAAACATGTTGAAAAATACAAGTGGCTTTAGCCACGCCCCTTTGGAAACAGCTTTCTCACTTCATCGCGGAAACACCGCGTGGCCCCCGCGGCTGTTTCAATTGCCTATCATAATTGCATTGAATTTTACCTGTTCGAAAGTAATTTTATCAAGCGATTTTTACTGCGGGAACACAGCAGATCCACTGGCCCGGGTGAAACCACCATGGGATACTAAAATTTAATCCTTCCCACTCGAATCCACTCCCCATCGGCTTGAGGGGGTGGGGGGGGGGATTTTGAAAAACCACTCGAGCTGAACTGTAGTCTCGACAAGGATGTTGCCTTTTATAAAAGTCACACATTTGCCCCTTCTACTTCACGGATTTATTTAGCTCAGAAATCAGCATATTTTGAGTTTTGTGATAAAATGATCATTCAACCTGTACCGTTATCTCAGCAGGATTTGGGACATTATATTGCCTATCTATTATGTCGTTTATGCTTTACATCTGTACGCCAATACCTGAATATTGTTAGATTACTCCATATCAAGTCTGGATTTGCCAATCCACTGGATAATAATTGGTACAGTGCAGCCAGCGTGACTTTCCGATTTGTCTCGCTCGTCTCCATGACACATTTATGTGTCTCGGTGACGTCAGGTAATGTCACCGATATGACCATTGCAGTTAGCGAGACACACAGGTAATTACAGCAAGTTGACCTAACGGTACAGGGAGCGTGACATAAATTTGGCGAGTTTTTTATTAAGTAAACCAGACTATACCGAGTAAACAGTGGTACTCTCTGGTAACGATATAACAAAGTTGTTCCATTCTTTAATTTTAAAGATCACGAAGCTTACAATATTTATTTTATGTTTTTCTATAATATTTATGGGAGATGGGTAGGTCAGAACAGTTTACAGAGTGGATGGTATTGGGTAGCACTGTTTTCTAAAGAGCGAAACTGCCTCGTGAAAAGAACAGAATATTTAGAATAGAATAATAGTGTAAAGTCGGACTTCGAGGTGATGGATTATAATTCATCAAGATAGATGCTTGATATCCGCTTCAGTGCAATTGCAACAAAATGGCCAACACATTTATAAATCAATCTCAATTAAAATCACAGTCGCCAAGCAATCATGCTCGCCAGCTGGGCGACCGTATGGATAATTTTAAGGGCCCAGCTGAATTTCCACTCACTTTGGGCGATTGGGTGAGTGCTAATCCATATCCCTGCCATTTTGTTTGGTTGTTATGGCAATACTTTGAATTAGGAAATATGTGAAGCACCAGCAGGGAAAGAAGACCATGTGAAGCACCCGTAGGGAAAGAAGACCCTGTGAAGCACCAGCAGGGCCCTGCAGAGCTTGTCTCTTGTCTATTTTTAGCTCTGGCGGCCATTTTGGTCAAGCAAGCGGAACCATTTTAGCAATTCTGGTAAAGGCACAACAGGAACATTTCTATGAAATTATTCTGAAATATTGCTATTGGCCTAGAAATGTCATATTAAAGTTTTTTTTCTATTTTTAGCTCTGGTGACTGTTTTGTTCAGTCAAGCAGAACCATTTTAGCAATTTTGGTAAAGGGGCATATGAGGAACATATCTGTGAAATTATTTTGAAATCAGGCCACTGGCCTAGGAGATGCTGTTTTTGTTTGTTTGTTTTTTCTAATTTTAGCTCTGGTGGGCATTTTATTCAGCCAAGTAGAACCATTTTAGCAATTTTGGTAAAGGGCATTAAGAGGAACATTTCATTTCTGTGAAATTATTTTGAAATTGGGCCACTGGCCATGGAGGAGATGTAATTTAAAGACTTTTCTATTTTTAGCTGTGGTGGCAATTTTGTTCAGCCGAGCGGAACCACTTTAGCAATTTTGGTAGAGGGCCATTAGAGGAACAATTCTGTGCTATTATTTTTAAATCATGCCAATGGCCAAGGAGATGTTGTTTGAAGATTTTTTTCTATTTTTAGCTCCTGCGGCGATTTTGTTCAATGAAGCGGAACCATTTTAGCAATTTTGGTAAAGAGCTTCAGAGGAACATGTGTAGATTATTTTTTGAAATTGGCTCAGTCGTTTAGGCGATGACATTTGAAGAAAATTGATGACTACACACACGACACAGGCCGATCACAATAGTTAGGTGAGCTAAAAATGAGAAAATAAGTTTTGACCAGTCATGTAAATTGTCTCTGAGAGACAATTTGTCACCACAGAAGGCAATCTGCACTAAAAGTCAAATCCTATTTTCTGAAAAAAAAAAAAATACCATCGGCATCCACAGTGTTCAAGAGTGTAAACAGAACTACTCACCTTTCTCAGTTCCACAGTCACTTCTGTGCGCCTCCTTCGCATTTCCTGAAAAACAATTTAAAACAGGGATTCAAATACCTTTAGTTTCAATGAGTCATCTTTAGTCAAAATGCCATTTTCTTCTTCTTCACACTTATTCTAGCTCATTGTCTACTCAGACACCATTTTTCCAACCAAGCCTATGTTGTTAGCCAAACTGATCACCAATGTGGTTCTGATTGAAGATGACAATTATTAGTGCTTTACAGACAGGTAAACAAGAGTTGTTAGAGGACAATGCAGCTCGACGGAAAGGGCTGGTCCGATAAAAAAAACAATTTTTAACATAGCTGTGAATTACAGAGTACAGTCAAAGAACCAATTTTTTTTTTTCATTTCGCGGACCAATTTTACAATCCGCGATTTTCCGCAGAGTGGTTTGGAGTAAACCACTCCGAGTGAAAAAGTTTTACTCAAAGTTATGCGCTCGATATTCCGAGGACATTCAGCGGACCTCAGTGTACCCATGATATTCAGAGTGTTTGTGAGTATTTGCGAGTGGCGATAGATTATTCTGTACAGGTATGTTTGACCACTCAGATCATTCTCTCACACGACGATAATGAAACAAAAATTGTTACAACTGTGAATACAATAAATACCCTCTTAACTAGTGCTGGCAGCAGCAGGATCAGACTGCAAAATGTACCCACTTACATAAATAGTTCTGCTTCCGACAACCAACTCTGCGACTGATTTTTTATGTTTCAGCTGCGAATAACAGCTGGTAGCCCCAATGCGACGTATTGGCCCAAAGTCTCGGATGATTTCTAATCGCCCACTTTTAGTTTTGGATTAAGGGTGGTGGTCCCCTGAGCCTTCCTACATTCGTTTTCATTTGACAAGCACTTTTATCCAGGCTGGCCCATTTTCCCCATGTCACTTTGCACATGCTGCGGCTGCCAAGAAAATAGTTTGAACCCCCCGAAGAACAGCTGAAAATTCTAGAGGAGATGTCGATCTAACTGTTTTAGTATTTTACAGTGAAAATAAGGCTGAACATTTCACGTGAATCATATGCCTAGCAGACGATTAACATGTTATGCCACGCTTAATTTATGCAGGAAAATAAGAAGAAAAAGAAAACGAAAATGCCGTCTGCTGAATATGCTAAGCACTTCAAGGGTTAAAGTAGGGATACATTTCATTTGACAAGGGAGACAGAAACGGACACGCTGGTGCATTTGGGTGAAAAAGGGTAAAACTGTTTTCTCGGTTTGTGTTTTGTTTTGTTTACAAGCGATGTCACGCAATATTTTACGTCTGAGCATACAAACAGGGGTTCCTACGGCAGGCTGGTTAGAAAGTACAAAATAAATAAAACCTTTCTTTGAGAATATTAATATGAAATTTATTCAAGAAATCTGCAAAAACGAAAACGCACATACGTTTGCATCAGTCTGGATGCATCGCCATTTTGTGGTTGTCACGTGACACATCACGTTTTAATTTGCAACTCGATTGCATCAATTAAGTTCTACAAAAACAACAAACACACACAAAAAAAAAAAAACAAGACGGCCATGATGGCCCTGTAACGCTCACCTGAGCAACATAGCACTTTGAGAGCCTGATCTAGAACTGATCAAGGCAAACATTCTGATCAGTTCAAAATGATTATATTAACAAGTGAGACAATGTAGCATGTCTAATAGACTGTGAAATAAAGGTCAAGGTCAAATACGGATGACTGCACTCAAGAGGCCATGCTAAGATGTATGCATGTACTAAGTATCACTTGCTGTAGGAGCAATATTTACTGAGAAACTGACCTGAACACAAACACTTCACAAGTACCAAATATCACTCTGTAGGACCAATAATTACTGAGAAACTGACCTAAATGGAAAAGGAAAAACTTAAGAGAGTCACCGGACAGAAAACTATACATCACCCTGAAATCATCAAGACAAACATTTTGAGCAAGATTCATGATCATTACTTCAAAAATGTGACCTCTAGAGCGTCAACAAGTTTTCTTTTGATTTGGCCAGGTGAACTAGTTTTTGATATCAAGTGACCCAATTTCAAACTTGACCTAGAAATCATCAAGATAAACATTTTGAGCAATATTTATGATGATTATTTAAAAAATGTGACCTCTGGAGTGTTAACAGTTTTCTGCTGATTTGGCCAGGTCACCTAGTTTTTGACCCCATGTGACCCAGTTTCAAACTTGACCTAGAAATCATCAAGACAAACATTTTGAGCAAGATTCATGATGATTGCTTAAAAAATGTGACCGCTAGAGTGTTAACAAGGTTTTCTGCTGATTTGGCCAGGTGACCTAGTTTTTGACCCCAAGTGACCCAGTTTCAAATTTGATCTAGAAATCATCAAGACAAACATGTTGAGCAAGATTCATGATGATTGCTTGAAAAATGTGACCACTAGCGTGAATTAACAAGGTTTTCTACTGATCTGGCCCGGTGACCTAGTTTTTGACCCCACGTGACCCAGTTTCAAACATATCCCAGAACTCATCAAGACAAACATTTTGAGCAAGATTCATGATTATTGCTTCAAAAAATGTGACTGCTAGTGTTAACAAGGTTTTTTGCTGGTTTGGCCTGGTGACCTAGTTTTTGACACCACATGACCCAGTTTCAAACTTGACCTAGAAATCATCAAGACAAACATTTTGAGCAAGATTCATGATGATTGCTTCAAAAATGTGACCGCTAGAGTGTTAACTAGGTTTCCTGCTCATTTGGCCCGGTGACCTAGTTTTTGACCCCAAGTGACCCAGTTTCAAACTTGACCTAGAAATCATCAAGACAAACATATTGAGCAAGATTCATGATGATTGCTTCAAAAATGTGACCGCTAGACTGTTAACAAGGTTTTCTGCTGACCTGGCCTGGTGACCTAGTTTTTGACCCCAAGTGACCCAGTTTCGAACTTACCTAGATTTAATAGAGGCAAACATTTTGAGCAAGTTTCATCAAGATTGGGTCAAAACTATGACCTCTAGAGTGTTAAGTTTTTCCTTTGATTTGACCTGGTGACCTAGTTTTTGACCCCAAGTAACCCAGTATCGAACTTGACCTAGATTTCATAGAGGCAAACATTCTGACCATGTTTCATCAAGATTGGGTCAAAACTGTGACCTCTAGAGTGTTAACAAACTAATTGTTGACGACGGACGACGAACGACGACGGACATAGGGTGATGACAATAGCTCACCCTGAGCTTTTGCTCAGGTGAGCTAATAAAAATACAGGACTGACATTTCATGTGAATCGTCTGCTATGTCAATCTGTTTTTTTTTTTTTTTCTCTCTGAAAAATAATAGTTTAAAACATGTATGAAACAGTCGTCTGATGCAGTCGGAAATGGATAAACTATTTGTAAACATCGTGTGGCGGGGTACTCAAAAGAAGAGTGACCTACCTACCCTATTTTATATTTTCATGCAAAACAAACCTATTTTTTCATTTAATTTCATTCTATCGGCGGTGGGGGCAGGCACCAGCATGTATGCGCTAAATTCTGTTCTCGTGGTGGTACTTTTGTTTTGTTTAGTACCACCAGTATATTCTTTAATTTGCCTCACTTGCTGTTGATTCTTTTCACCCAATGTAAGAAAATTAATTGGTTGGCTTGCTGTTTATTTTTTGTTGTTGCTTTATCGCAACTGATTTGCGATGTCAGACGACCTCTTTTTATTTTTATTTTTTTTCGTTAGGGGAGACAATCACCATGTTGTAAGGCATATGCAGTTAGCTCCCTTAAACCAGTAACCCAACAGTGTGAGGACCTTAATCCACATTAATAAAGGTACAAATAAATATAAGCAATGTGATTCTTTTACATCATATACATTTAGACCATTATAATCATACAGAGAAATCTTCAGAAATTTCGTCAATCATGTTAAGTTGTCTGTTTTTGTCTTCAGCATCCGATATGCAAAACCATATCTTTAATATTATTTTTCTGAGAAAAAAGGGTGCCACGAGGTAGATTAGCGATAGGACCTATAGCTAAAAATAAAGGACTGGCATTTCATGTGAATCGTCTGCTATGTCTGTCTTTTTTTTTTTTCTCTGAAAAATAATAGTTTAAAATATGTATGAAACAGTCGTCTGATGCAGTCGGAAATGGAATAACTATTTGTAAACAGGGGGGACCCTGATCAGACGCCTCTCTTATCTGAATTAGGTAATGGAAACTTTAGTTCATTTCACTTGTATGTTTTTTTGTTGTTTTTTTCTTCAAATATGCAAGTTACCGACCGACGACGATTCTAACCACTGCACATACAATATATTATGTACGCTCTAAACTATTCTGAGCGGCAGCAGGATCAGACAGCACAAATATACACACTTATATAAATATGTGTATTTGATGTAAGTGGGAGACGAAAAATTCTGCGGCTACATGTTTCCAACGACCAACTTGATTTGTGTTCAGCCGCGAGTATTAAAGGGTATCCGAACAACAGCTGCTAACCAAAATGCACTGATAGAATAAATTTAAAACGTTCATTTTTGTATATAATCTATACATTTTTTCTTTGAATCGTGTTTTATTCAAAACCATTTTAAAACAGACCGTTTCTAAATATATGGTTAATGTGGATTTGTTAAGGATTCTGGGCTTCAAGTTTCCCTGGTTTTTGAAGAAATCAAATATTTGCAGTATCCTCCATACCTTTATGTATGCGATTCTACTTTTAATTTTTATTCTTCTTTATACCTACGTATTTCTTCATCTTTATACCTACGTATTTCTTCATAAACCAGTAACTGCTGCCCATTATCTTCAACAGGAATGAAATGATGCTGAGAATTAAAACAACGAATATTTTCTATGATTTATTAAGCTATTCCATCCAATAAATTTATATACATGAAAGGTGTAGCAAATATACAACAATGATCCTAAATGTAATTAACAGTGCAGACCCTGATCAGATCTGATCAGGATCTTCACCGTTTGCTATTTCATCTCCATTGAATTACTGCAATGTGAAATTACTCTTTTTTAATATTCTGAAATAATTACAGTGGCTGTTTGGATCTGTCTGAAATTTTAGGATTTTTAAGTTATTAAATTTATTTATCAGTGATTATGAAGTTTGTATGATGGTACAGGTAATCAAACATTTTTTGATAATTAGCATATTCAATCATTTAATAATTATAAAAGAGTAATTACATATTTTTATCACTTGAGGTGAAATTAATCAGTTTGTTTTCAAACATAATTATGAAGTGCAGTCCTTAATTTGAAAATTTATTGAGCATAAACACATTTAATTCAATTACATGTGATTAAAGGGAATAAAAGATCAAAGCATGAAAGAGAAATGCAAACACTGCAGTCAATTAAATAATTCAAAAAGCACATTCAGGGAACAGAGTGTATGACCGATGGACACAGTCTCATCTACCATTCGAGTACCATTCCTATGGCAGTAATCAGCAAGGGGGATTTTGTCCGAAGGGGATTTTGTCCATCTTATGGAGGGGATTTTGTCCACCTTGTAAAAATCACGAGGGGGATTATGTCCATCCTGTAAAAAGTTTCAAAGGGGATTATGTCCACCTTGTAAAAAACATGAAGGGGATTTCGTCCACTTATGCAAAAATGAGCAGAGGGGATTTTGTCCGAGGGGGATTTTGTCCTACACTCGCCAGTTTTGTATGCATTTCTGACGAGAAAAGGCTCTATAAATTAAGTTTGTTTTTCTCCTGAAGCCGTTTCCCGCCACGATTTCATGTGACGTTACCGCTGCGAGCACGTGGTTTCTTCATGCGGGGTAAGGGAAAGAATGTTGCTTTGTGACTGCTGCATTTTCTGGGTATTTTAATAATCCTAATGTTCTCAATATATAGATGATGTAAAAGAATAACAGTGCCAATATTTATTTATACCCTGGTAAATGCGGGGTAAGGCCCTCACTCTAGGTTTTACTGTTTAAAGGGAGCTAATTGCATATGCCTTGATAATGAACTTTACGAGTCGAACACAGCATTTTTTTTTTATGAATCTCGGGCGGATCCAGGACGATTTCTGAAGGGGTTCTATTTGATCGAATTTCCATACTTACTCTACGTATTCGAACAGACATGCCTGAGCAAACAGTGTAGACCCAGATCAGACACCACAGAACGCATTTAAACCTTCACTGAAACGGTGATGTATTTAACCAGAGACTTGTAATCTCTTCAAGAACTGAAGTTAGCATGCCTGTTTGTCACCACAACCAGCAAAATCTGACCGCCCTTGCATCGGAAGATGATCTGAGTCTTCACTGGTCGCACGTTTTATGTCCTAAAAGTGTTTCCAAATTTCCATATTCCCTGTTCCTCCTCACTAGTCCCATTCCCCTTTTCTCTGCGGCGTCTGATCTGTGTCTACAGTTTGCATAGGCCTATCTGTCCCAATACTTAGGTTCTACTTTTAATACATGCCAGTTTCATATGCAGTTCTGACAAAAAAAAAATCTCTATAATTTAACGAACATAAGTGTGTTTTTCTCTAAGCGGTGTCCGTCACGATTTCTCGTGACGTTACCGTTACGAGCACACGGTTTCTTCATGCGGGGCAAGGGAATGTGACTGTTGCATCTTCTGGGTATCTCCACTTGTATTTTTGTAATCTATACTGGAAAGGCGAACGTCCCAGAATTGTGTGTCATCGCCCGGTGGCGTATCATTGCAACTTTGGTAAATATTTTAAGAGAACAAGGGAATGATTATGAATGTAATTTTTGGGGACACGGAGTGCTGCGATTTGGAAAACGCATTTGGTACAATGAGACCTTTTCGACTAGTGCAAACTCAGATCAAGTTCAACTTACGCATCCGCATGAGAATATAACCTCCATGCTGACTGTACTATATGATGGAAAAATAAATAAATAAAAATCGGACAGGTATTTCGTCAAATTACACCAAGAAATTCCGTTTAACGTCGGGCTGTACATGCTGGTCACATATGCAATATCTCATCTAAACCTCTAACAAAAAAAACCAAAAAACATTTTATTGCCCGATTGTGAAATACTTCCCCGACTGGACAATAATTAAGCTGAAGGGGAATCCCAATTTCCCGACGGACAATTTGTATTTGTCGCGTAGGCATTGAGATCACAAATAAGCCAAATGGTACAAAACAAGGAAGATTCGGTTCAGGTTGCGCCAGACCATACATACATATAGATAATGTGCAATTTTATTTATTGTGCCGTGGTTTTCTGTCAACAGAATGAGAACTTCTGGATCAAAATCTACTGCAAAAGTACAGTGAATCAATCTTTATTCACAGGCTCACCTGTGATAGAAATATTTTACTGCTGTTGTTAATCCTTTCTGCGCTTGTCACGCTCGTGCCAGTAATACTTTTCGCGCTACGATTACATAACATCACATTCCATTCTTCACGCTTCATGCAAAACCCACGTTAAACCCGCGCTTGTTTCGCGCTAACAAGCAAAATTTTTTTTATCATGGAGCGCGAGCGATATAACCATCGCAAAACTTGTACTGTAAGACCCACCCAAAAACCAGAGCAACATTCATCTTTGAAGCCGTTATATGAATATCAAAGTATTCTTAAGCTGAAAAATGTCTTATTTCTGCATTGCATGTCAGAAAGAAGAGATGGCCATCGCCATGCTATTTCTTGTGATGTATGTGAGCGATGGCAGCATAGGCTTTGTGGAACAGGTATTCATTTGTTTATTTATTTTGCCATTATTTTTGCCTTACTGATTTCACTGTACTTTGTTTTAGTTTTTGAATAAAATATTAAAATGTGAATAGCAAATGAGCTGGGGCATGGTACTTCGAGACGTTATATACTACAATGTACCTAAGTAGCTAGTATAAACTTTTATCTATTTGTGGGCGAAATGACGGCTAGAATGCACTTTACTGGGCACTATTAATTTTGACTAGGTTATATGTGTGGGTTTGCATCTTAATATTTTCTTATGAATTGTGTACGATTGGAACATATAATCCGGACGATATGTTGCAGGGCCAACCAAATGTAACTTTGAAATCAGATGAACAGTAGTGCCCGGTAAAGTGCAGCCGCCCTGAAATGACTAGTGGAGCAAAAGACCAGGGGGCGAAACGTCTAGGGGAGGAAATGGTTTGGGGGCGAAACGTCTCGGAATCCTATGCACTCCCTGCATCTATGATATATTCTGCTGAAAGTTCTGAGGTATCCGTCGCTAGATTCACATCACTTGTGAGATCTAGAGACTAGTCTTTACAATTGCTGACCCAAGTGAATGAATATGTATCGATGTGTCACCAGTAAAATATTCTGATTCTGAATGTTGCCAGACCCAGCGGGATAGAACCTGCAACCTCCTTATCACTAGTCAGAAGCGCATTTTTCTGGATACTTTATGCCCTAGCAGGCATACTGATCACCACTGTCAGTATAGTGTTGTACACTTTCAGGCTGTTCTACACTTTCAAGCACAGAACGGTGAATCATTCAGACCATCATTTTACGTTGATTTTGCGAGGTGAGGAGCATGAAAAGCGAGGCAAATCCTAGGACACATATTAAAACCTTTATAACCCAGAAATCGCAACTAAAACTACCTCAGCATCTTTTCCTTTGTTCTTGAACAGTTGAGCCCTGCCTTTCATGTTCAAATCTGTAGCCATATTTAAGCAGAAAACATTTAATTTCGAAATGAATGAAAAATTTATCACGCACAAAATGTCTGACAGGATTTTCACACTATCGGAAACAGTTTAGAAGGCTTCCTCTGATTGGATAAACTGATATGCAGTGAAGCGTAAAGTTACCGTAGGTCACAAATAATCAATGATTGCACTATCTCATTTAAATTCGATGGCCTCAAAATTGATAGCAATGCATATCGTCTTTGATTTTTTTTTTTCGGAGACTTTGTTAAAATGAAAGAAAATGCGGTTTTCAATTACTTTCTTTCGATGAGCGAATCAGCCATCAGCCAATCAAAATCAATTTAACAATTGCGTAAATATAAAGCTACTTTTTTTTATTATTATTTTTAGAATTTGAAAAAGATAATCAAACATTTTAACGGATTCATATATATATTTATAATAATTTTATATAGTTTATTACACTAGTCACCTTCTTTTATTACTTTTGTTAAACAACAACTGAATACTTAACTACTGCTTTAGAAATACGAATGAATGAATTGAACGGCGACTGAATGTCACAAGTTTAAGCTTTTCAAAGAAGCTTGCCATCTTCACAGCCCCTTTTTTCAACATAGAGATTTTTTTTTGCGCTTGGGACACTTTTAGCTGTCAAGCCCTAGCCCCACCCATCAACTTCAGTAAATTGGTCTCTGATCTTCAGTCCTGTCTCCATTAGAGGGAGTTGAGGCCGAATGTTGCCATTCAAGAACTTTAGAAAGCATTAGCCCCCACCCCAGGGATTTGTCCATATGGTCATATCAAGAGTCATTCTTTCCATGGTAATTGGTGCTAAATGGGAAATAAACAGAAACTGAACAATACCAAGTAAATGAAACTTTTTATTAATAAACTTCAAACAAACAAAAAATAAAACACCAACTAACAAACTTGCTAAAATAACTGCGGTTTAATTGGTTAACGACCATGCTTTAACTTATTCAAGGATGGGTTAAAAAAAAAAAAAAAATATATCAACTGTAATACTTAAACATAAAATACTAAAAGTTTTCTAAAAAAAAAAATAAAAAGCACTACCATATAAATACCATATATACTGAAAGTCTGTATTTTGGTAATTACTGTTTGGAATGTTGTCGTACGACTGTCATAAACTGCAGAAAGGTAATATTTTATCGTGTGCTAATATGTCCTTACTGCAAGCTATACGTTGCTGTATGCTAATCATGTACTGCAGCAAGGTACTCTTTTATCATGAGCTTATATTTCTATTCTGATAATCAACTTTGGTTGCGAATCATGTACTGCAGCGAAGTAATCATTACGAAAACATGCCTATTCAAATATAATAAAAAATTTACCACCAAAAAAGAAATTTTTCAGATAAAAACTTCTGATATTTTTCATATTTCTGCTAAAAACATAGATTGTGTGTAGTCGTTAGAAACGCCTCGACGAGGCAGTTAACTCTAACGAGTACCCACAATATATGTTTTAGAGCGATATAAGAAAAATAATGTATACCCCTGTAAACCCCAGTTTTACTAAATAAAAGTGGGGTTTAAGAGGGCCAAAATTATATAGGTATGTTTTCGTGATGATTCTATTTAGTGCTAATATGTCCCTGCTGCAAGCCATACGCTATTGTATGCTAATCATGTATTGCACCAAAGTGAACTTTTATCGTGTTTAATACGTCCCGGCTTCAAGCCATACTTTATTGTTTACTAATCATGTACTGCAGCAAAGTAACTATTAAATATCGTGTGCTAATATGTCCCTGCTGTTACGCACAAGGGCGGCCAAGACACACCGAGCCAAGACGCAGACCCACCGAGGGTGACTTCCTGTTTGGCCACACTTCGGATTGGGTTCGCCTAACTGTACCACTACACAGAAACTCTAACAATGTTAGATTTCACAACTATTTGATTTACATACATACATACAACATACAATTACAAAGCTACATAAGAATACACGTACAATCACAAAGTAAGTTCCGGGTCGTTTCGGCCTTAGGTCGTTCGGCCGGGTCGTTTCGGCGTGGGTCGTTTCGGCCAATTTTGGGGGTGGGTCGTTTCGGCCTTGGTAGGTGGGTCGTTTCGGCCCTGGGTCGTTTCGGCCCCGAGTCATTTCGGCCCAATTTCAATATGGTAGGGTATATAAGCATGGGTTAATATTGGTTGGGGGGTGGGGGTGGGGGGGGGGGGCGGCGAGTTTGGGGGGGGGGGTTAAAGTAAATGCTGAGATAGATAGATAGATAGAGCATGATAGATAGATAGATAGATAGATAGATAGATACAGCATGATAGATAGATAGATAGATGGATAGATAGATAGGCCGACAGACAGTCAGACAGACAGGCAGGCAGACAAACAAATAGACATACACAGGCAGATAGATACATAGGCGGGTAGCCAGCCAGCCAGACATTTCATCCTTGATTTAATTGATTAAAGTATTAATTAAAAGCACCAATCATTCATTACGAAAACAAGACTATTCAAATATATAGAAAATTTCACCTCCACCGGGGTGGTGTGACGTCATTGGCGTCGCGGCTGAATTCCCGACGTCGTGGTTGGTCTATCACCGACGTCGACGTGATTCGTCCGCGACCTATGTCCTATTGTCGACTTCGGTGCGGTCGACAGCTAGCTTCCGTCAGCAATCGGCAGCGTCGCCTGTCGACGTCATACACAAACTCCATATCTTAAAACAAATTAACAAAGTTTCAATGCCCTGATAAAATAATAGAAACTTAAACAACAGGGCCATGCCATTGAAATGTACACAGATAGCAACCAGGAGCAAGACATTGCAGCCACCATACCTGTGATCAGGATACTTCCTCTTACAGCACCAGGATTATGACATTCCAACGTCTTTGGCTAACTGACAGGGCCATGACGTTCCGATTGTCAACCCTATCTACCATTATCAAAATGCATTAGGGCCATGACATTTCGAATGTCTACTGAAGACAAACAGGGCCACGACCTTCCAATCGTCGATCCCCTCCGCAATCAGGACATTTACACCTCGAAAATTAGGGCCTGACATTTGAAATGTCAGCCCATAAATGCCATTCCATAATAAATGCCAACCCCTAATACACTTGAAACAAACTGAATATCGATGAAGGCTTAACTTACAATTCTTATCTAAATTCTGCTAAAATCTGGGTACCTGGATTTCAGCAGAAGACAAAATATTTACAAAATCATTTATCTTATCAAAAAAAAATGTGTTGAGGTTTTACGGCCTAATCAATTCAATGGGGTCATGTTGAACGCTGCCAGTTTTCCTTAACACGGGTTTACCGGACATGCTTTGTCCTCTAAGTTGCTATTTACTAGTATTGTGTGTATTCTTTCAACGAAAATGACTGCCCCTGTATCAACGAAAGAGCGTACAATATATATATATATATATATATATATATATATATATATATATATATATATATATATATATATATATATATATATATATAGTTCGTCTGTCATTACTGACAATGACCAATCCTAAACAACTGTGTGATGTGTTATTATTTGTGTGTTCTAAGATGAGACCAATCTTAGCTCTAAATGCCTGTTGCAGATAGAACAAGAGAGGTCTGAGAAAGAAAGCTCTGTTGGTGATGCCTTAGCTCTGGCTTTCCGCTGTGCACGTTTCTGCTCGGCTTCGCTGATTCCTTTTGCTTCGTATTCAGCAGCACCCCTTCTTATGAGGCCTCGCAACTTTGTTCGATCCTGTGCAATCTGTTCCCACGACTCTGTTGGTATGTTGAAGTCTTTAAGGGAGGCTTTGAGGGTGTCCTTGTATCGCTTCTTCTGACCACCATGGGAGCATTTTCCAACTTGTAGTTCTCCATGGAGGATTTTCTTTGGCAAGTGTTCATCAGGATTCTGGTAACATGGCCTGTCCATCTTAACTGTGCCAATTTCAGAAGAGTATGTACACTCTGCATCCTTGCCCTTTTCAAGACTTCTATGTCTGGAATCCTGTCTTGCCACTTGATCTTTAGAAGTTTTCTAAGACAGCTTGTATGGAAATGGTTCAGTCTTTTGGCATGCCGTTGGTAAACTGTCCAAGTTTCGCATGCGTATAGTTGTGTTGGCAGCACCACCGATCTGTATACTTTCAGCTTTGTGCCGATTCCACTTCGGTCCCAAATACTTCCACGTAGCCGGTCAAATGCTGCACTAGCTTTGGCAATCCTAACATTGACTTCATCATCAATGTGCACAACTCTAGACAATGTGCTTCGAAGGTAGGTGAACTTGTCTACCACTTGCAGTCACTGACCTTTCACTGTGATGGTAGACTCCTTGTAAGGCTTTCCAGGTGCTGGCTGATATACTACCTCGGTCTTTTTGATGCTGATTGTGAGATCATAGCTGTCACATGAATCAGATACTTGATCCACTCCTTTTTGCATTTTCTCTTCTATTGGAGCACCCTTTGCCATGTCATCAGCAAAGAGGAACTCATCTAGCACCTCTGTATGCACCTTGGATTTAGCTTGCAACCTTCTTAGGTTGAAAAGTTTACCATCAAAGCGATACCTAATAGGTATACCATTGTCACCATCCTGGAAAGCATCTGTAAGCTTGCAGAAAACGTCATGCTGAACAGTGTTGAAGCTAGTACACGCAGTCTTGCTTAACTCCATTTGTCACAGGGAATGGATCAGAACTCGCCATCATTTTGGACCTTTGCAAGCATACCATCATGGAACTGCCACAACATTGCTATGAATTTGGCAGGACAGCCAAACTTTGTCATAATTTTCCAAAGTCCCTCACGACTGACTGTGTCAAATGCTTTGGTAAGGTCGACAAAGGTCATGTAGAGGTCCACATTCTGTTCCTGGCATTTTTCTTGAAGCTGTCGTGCTGTAAAGATCATGCCTATTGTTCCTCTGTCTTTCCTGAATCCACACTGGCTTTCTGGTAGAAGCCCTGACTGTTCAAGGTGTTCATTCAATCAATTCAGTAGGACCCTAGCAAGGATCTTCCCAGCAATTGACAATAAAGAGATGTCTCGATGATTGTCACAGACTTGAGGATTCCCTTTCCTTTTGAATAGGTGGATCCTTGCATTCTCGAGGGATGGCTTCTTTTCTCCACATAATGTGAAATAACTCTGTCAGTTTCTCTGCAACTGAAGGACCTCCTGCTTTGTAGATCTCTTCAGGTATTGCATCTGATCCTGGAGCCTTGCCAGATGATAGGAGTTTTATTGCTTTCACTGTTTCAGAGACGGTTGGGAGCTCATCAAGCAGCGGATTACATTCCACCTGTGGTACTTTGTTGATAGCTTCATCATTGATAGATGATGGCCGATTAAGGGCACCGTCAAAGTGTTCAGCCCATCTTTTCAAGATAGTTTCTTGGCCAGTCAGAAGACTAGTTCCCTCTGCTCTAAGGAAGGAGTGGGGTGGTTCCTGAGCTCTGGGGACCATATATTGTCTTGTGCATCAAAGAACTTCTTCATATCCTTTCTGTCTGCAAAGAACTAAATTTCATCAGCCTTTCTGCTCAGCCAGGAGTCATGCATGTCTCTGAGCCTAGTCTGTACTGTCTTGCAACAGTATATATATAAGCGTGTCTGTCATGCGTGTATGCCTACATGTCGCGAGTCTAATGAGTGTCGCGATTGCTCCGACGTGCGCATCTGCAAGTCTGGTCCTGCTCTGTTCTCATATTCCCTACTCTTTGCGCCTGCTACAAAGAGACCCGGATCAGACTGAACATACTGCACAGTCCGCTCAGCGTCTTTCATAGCCTTTCCTTTCACGCAAACCGGTGATACCTACCGGACAGAATTTGCGCTTACTAGAAAGAGGCCTGATCAGACTGAACATACTGCACAGTCTGCTCAGCGTCCTTCATAGCCACCCTATGCACGCAAACTGGAAAAAAATCCCACTAGACTGAAAAAATTAGCACAGCCGGTCTAGTATACACGAAAATCCAGTGTAACAAAATGCAGAACTGGATCAGCCTGCGTCCACTATATAGACGCAGCAATCAACAATCTGTAGGTTTTAATTCAGACTCGACACATTTCTTGCACAAAAAATCTACAAATTGATGACAATTACGAAAATATAAAATACCACTCACCGAAATGATTCTTCTAAGGACTGCGGTCCTCTGACACACACCGATGTCCTGTTAGTTCGCCCTAATTGGAATCATTCGCAAATCCAGCCCCTGAAGAAACTTGGTAACTGGTAAACTTTTGCCAAAATGTGTACGAAAGGCTTAAAACCACGCGGCTATATTCATATATAAATAAAGTAATGAATAAAACCATTTTGAAGCTTCAAATAATACAGCAAAAGAATATTTCCATTATACTCTATTTAGAGATACAGCTGGAATTGAAACAAACAGAAAACCATCAACAAAGTATAGAATTGTGAACTATCACAATATTCACCCAACTCTTCTGGCCCCCTTTACTTCAGGGACAGCCAGAAAACGAGCTCTTTTTCACCGGTCGAATTAGACCGTTGAGTAGCTGTTTCACCGTACTAATCAAATATCTAAAAAAAAAAAAAAAAAAAAAAATGTACGATCATATGCCTTATCCTTTGTTATGCGGAAAAAGGCAGTCTGTATGTGACAAAAATAGCATTCTAATATTTTATATATGTGTTTTCAAGAGAAAGTAAATAAGACAAATCTTCACAGCGTGCAGCGTTTGTTGACAATTTGAGCTCAACTTCTGCAAAACCGGAAGCTCCTCTCATGGATTCTTTTTCTTGACCGCGATTTCGCACGAGAGTGATTGATAGGCGTATTCTTGCGCATTATGATCGGGCCACGGCTGTTAAACCCGCTTGCGATGCCAGTGCTTATGGTCTGGGATCCGTCTTATCCCCTGTTACGGCAGATGGTTCTGAGAAACCAATAGCGTTTGCGTCGCGTTCACTTACAAAAGCAGAGCGTAATTATTCACAAATATATAAGGAGACACTCTCGATTTACTGGTGTGTAAAGAAATTCCACGCTTATTTGTTTGGTCGCAAATTTACATTACTCACTGATCATCAACCTCAAAATAAGAGGTTGGAACATCGAGAAAAAAAAAAAAGATATTGAAATTAGCCAACCTTTGACTTTCCTACATGTTTTATGTATTTTCAACATATTGCCCCTCCCCCCGACCCCCACCCAGTAGCCCCCATATCAAGGAATATGACAGAAGCTACCCCCACAATCATGATGTACCTAGGGTACCTAGCTACCAAATGCACATAATCATTTTAAGGAAATAAGAGGCTGGAAGACCGAAAAAAGATATTGAAATTAACTAACCCTTGATTTTCCTATATTTTGACGTATTTTCAACATATTGCCCCCCCTCCCGGCCCCCCTCCACCACCTCCGTAGCCCCGATACCAGGGAATGTGACGGAAGCTACCCCCAACCATGATGTACCTAGGGTATCTAGCTACCAAATTCACATAATCATTTTAAGGAAATAAGAGGTTGGGACACCAAAAAAAAGTATTGAAATTAGACAAACCTTCATTTTCCTATATATTTTTTTTTTTTACTTATTTTCAACATATTGCCTCCCCCCACGCCCCCTGTAGCCCACATACCAGGGAATGTGACGGAATCTACCCCCACCAATGATGTACTCAGGGTACCTAACTACCAAATGCATATAATCATTTTAAGAAAATAAGAGACTGAAACACCGAAAAAAAATATTGAAATTAGACAAACCTTGACATTCCTATATTTTTGACATATTGGCCCCCTGTAGAACAAGTGTCTCCAGTCTAGTGCTTAGCCAGTGGGACAATGAACAGGTGCCCCCAGTCTAGGGTCCCTATCTACACGACAAGCATAAAGGTTTCCAGAAAATAAGGGACTGGATATCGGAGAAAATATATTCAATATTCAACATGTGAAAAAAAAATCTTGAATTTTCAGTTCTCGTATGACATATTACTTAACCCCTAATGAGCCCTTAACCAGGGAATGTGACACGATCATATCTCTATTTGAATGCAGCCAAGGCGGTACGTACAAACACCGGATCGGACCGGATCGGGCTCAATTACCGGATCGGACCCTATTTTGACTATTATTTTGATTTTTTTATTATTATTATTATTTTTTCTTTCTAATTGTTATTTTTAATACTGTATTAGTTTTTTTAATTATGTATGTGATGCTATTACATTAGCGGATTCAATACTATCACTCCGTCGCCACTTTGCCTCACTCGCAGCATCATTTACATATATCATCAATCACTATATTAATTTATCACTCGCAGCATCATTTCCATATATCAGTCAATCACTAATTTTAATCCCCAGCATTAATTAGAAGAAGAAAAAATAGCTCGTCATATCATTCAATTAGAAGTGATATGTGTTTTGGATGACACTTGACAGATTGATTGATAAGCTTTTTGAACTTTGTGTTTGATTACTGGTAATGTGATTCTTGCTCACGCAGTTACTCAATCAAAAATAGTCACTCACTTGACAATCATCACATCGAATACCAATCTTGATATATAAAGACTTGGTTCTTTTGGTTATCATTGCATTTGCACTATCAAGCATCCCTGTGCCTGCTGGGTAAGAAGAACGGGCCATTGATTTGTTGCTAGATATATCATGCTTTAGAATCTGCACAATCAACATAGAATGCCATATCGACGTCGGGCCGACGTCCGGTGTTGGCCGACGGCGATACGACGTAACAACGTATCGCTGTCGGTCCGACGTTGTCCCGCTGTTTGGTGCTGGCTTGTCATCCGAACCTAATGCCAGTGCTACAGACTCCTAGCATAGCCTACATTAGCCGTTTGGCTATATATATATATATATAGGTGGAGTTATGTTTAGTCCGTTTTTTTAATATTGGAATGAAGGTGTGAGGTAAAAATAATTTTGTATGCTGTAAACCTCTTCCAACTGTGCATAAAGAATAAAATATCGAAGAAAAAATGACCATAGCACAGAAAACCGGGTCCGATCCGGTCCGATCCGGTAATTGAGCCCGATCCGGTCCGATCCGGTGTTTGTACGTACCCCAGCCAAGGTATCTATCTACTCGACTGTTATAAAGCTTTTCAGAAAATAAGAGGCTGAGTATCGGAGAAAATAGATTTCAAAATTCGGCATATCTAAACTATTCTGGATTTTCGTCGTACTTAAGACATACTGACCCCCTATGGAGTCCCTAACAGGGAATGTGACATTGTTGCATCCTTTTTTGTTTGCAGCTAGTGTATCTGCTTACTCGAAAATCATAATGCTTTCCAGATAATAAGGGGCTGGATATTGTAAAAAAAATATTGAAAATCCATCTTGCGAAAAACATCTCGGATGTTCAGTTCACTTAAGGCAACTTAACCCCAAATGAGCCTCCTAACGAGGGAATGTGACACGATCACACCCCTGTTTCACTGCAGCTCGGGTATCTAATTGCTCGAAAAACAAAAAGTTCTCTAGATAATAAGGGGCTGGGTATCGGAGAAAAAAATATAGAAAAATTCGGTATATCTAAAATAGTCTGGATTTTCGGCTTACATAAGACCCATTGAACCCCAGTGGAGCCCCCTACAAGGGAATGTGACACGTTTGCGTCCCCATATCTTTGCAGCTAGTGTATCTACTTACTCAATAATCATAATGGTTTTCAGATAATAAGAGGCTGGATATCTGAGAAAAACAAAATATTAAAAATTGAACATGTGATAATTCTCGACATTAATAGTTCCCTTAGGACATATTTATCCCTCAGTGGGCCCCTAACCAGGTATTGTGACACGATCACATCCCTATTTCAGCGAAGCTAGGGTTTCCAGAAAATAAGGAGCTGGGTGTCAAGGAGGAAATGTTGAAAATTTCGATGCATCCAAATAGTCTGGATTTTCGGCTTATATACCTAAGACATATTGACCCCGTACGGAGCCCCTACCCGGCAATGTTACACGATCGCTCCTGTATTTCTTTGCACCTAATGTATTCACGGTGGGTAGCCATAACGGATCCTGGGTGATCAAATCGCTCATATCGCCTCCTGCGGGATCAAGTACCGGCTCCTGGGTGATTGTTTTGAAACTAAAAAGATGGCTACTCAGTTTCGGGTCGATTTTTCTGACAAAAAAGCGTGAGTTATAACAAAACATTTATCTCACGGAACCTTACAGAGAACAGGCATAAGTTTGAGCAAGCAATAAATGTTATTGAAGAAACACATTTCTGTCTGGATCTTGGAATTTATGCTGTGTGGCTAGTTTTGTCCATAACACACGGCATTTAAAACCGAAATTTTACTGTTTAAACCATTTCAAGACAAATGGCTATTCACTGGCTTCTTCCTTATACTTTATTCTCTTAAAAATGAAGACCCTGTTGTTTCTTTATCGAACCATTATCGTTCATAATGCATTTTATCACCGTGTTGTAGAATTCATAGAGGAACGGATCCTGCGGGATAAGGGATAAAAAGACGTTCTGTGGCACGGGCTGTACATGTAATGTGATCATCTGGCACCGGATCCTATGTGATTATGTAATGTGCTTTTTACTAACCATTGTCCGTTTTTGTGAAACATAATCGGCTTTGACAACCAGTTAATTTCTTACCACCAGTTTAATAGGGAATGACAAAAATGTATGCGCACCATACCACATCAGATCAAAAACAGTTCCGAAGCGTTGCTGCACTTACCAGTATCTTGCTGAACATTTAAGATCGTATCTGCGGCATAGTCATTACAACCATAATACTTTATCACAAATATGATGTTCGATCATTGGTAAAATATCGCTATAGACCTAATAACAAAAGAATAAATATAAACTTATGATTTAGTTGGTCAACTTCATTTTCAAAAAAAAAAAAAAAAAGTTTCATTTAACATTTAATGTCTTAAAACGGGCACTGACAGCGCCATTTTGTTTTGTCTGGCTGATATGCAAAGGTCTGTTTCAGAGAGCGCTTTGTGCGAGACAGCTCTGAACACTATTGCGAATCGTTGCGAATCGCTTTTTGGTAACGTACCACTGCATAGGGAATCGCTACAAATCGATCCGTAACGTTTGCATTACGTAACTCGTTCATCCAATGTGTGGTGTGGTGCCATGCGGTATATAAATTTATCAGGGAATGAAAAGACTAAAATAGCATGTTGAAGAATTGTGAATATATAAGAACACTAACCCTACCCTACTCTACCCTACCCTATCCTGCCCTGCCCTATCCTACCCTTACCTCACTCCTAACCCTACTAACCCTTATCACTACCCTACCCCATACTCCATCCAAACTACCGCTACCCCTACGATATCCTACCTACCGCTCCCCTACCCTTCCCCTACCCCCACCCTACCCTAACGCTACCCCTAACCTTCCCCTACACAAACCCTACCTTACTACAACCCCTACCCTACCGCTACACTACCTCTAGCCTACCAACCCCTTCTCTACCCTTCCCTACCCTACCCTTAGCCCACTCCTAACCCTAACCCTGCTCTACCCGACCCTACCCCTACAATAAGTAACACTGATATTTCTAATGAATATAAACGCTTGTTTGAATTTGCAGACACTTAAAAACAACAGTGGCCATACTACTGCCAACGCAAGCCATAGCTAAATGATCGACTTTGCTAAAAGTCTAGCACCAAAATCATTTTTCCCCCTAACAGAATCCATGTAAAAACGGACCTTCGTGCCACTTATCTGGACTTTAATTATTTTTTGAAAATAAGATAGGATTTTTGAAATGTTAAAATTACATTGACGCAAAGCAAAGGTCGAAGTACGTTTGACCACTTGCGTTTCATTTATCTGGGCGAAATCCTCGGAAAAAAAAAAACAACAACAAAAAACAAAAAAAAAAACAAAAAAAAAAAAAAAAAAAAAAAAACAAAAAAAAAAAAAAAAAAAAAAAAAAAAACATGCAAAACAAAGTGGCGAGTGTGGAAAGTAGGTTGTATATTGCTGTAGTTAATCTACTTGGTACGGTGTATCGACAAATCAACATAAAAAATCAGGTCGACTGAATAGGTTTTGATTGTTTGTAATGAGGTTTCACGGTTTCACGTCCCAGTCAACACATTTTAGGACATAGTAGGGACGGCCGGTGACTTTTTTTTTTTTTGGATTTGGGTTTTACGGCCCTTCAAGAATATTTCAGTTTTTTCGAGCCGATCGTTCATCAAAGATGGGCGAAAACCAGAGGACCCCGGGGAAAAAACCACCTGCCTTCCGTAAGCAGAACTTGGCTTTCCCACATATGACCCGAGCGAGGCTCGAACCACAGCGGTGAGAAACCTAATGGATTAAGAGTCCGCCCGGTGACCCTAACCACACTTTTTCCTGGACAAGATGACACCTTCTAAGCCGTTCACCAGTACTAGGCGCCCATCTTTCCATCAGCTACTGACAGCTGCCCTGTGAATCACCGGTGGAAGGATTTTTTTTTATCATAGAAAGACATGAAGCACTAGCGAGATCGAACCCGCGACCTCCTGATCTCTAGTGAAACGCGAATCCGACTGCGCTGTACGGCTGGCGCTGTAGTTTTTCATGTAATCTGGGCATTAAAAAAACCCAGCTACATGTAACAGCTTGCTATACTTACTAAGTTAACTATCTGATCAGTATGTCTAGATGGAATCGGAATTCAAAACAGTGTAGACCCTGATCAGAAACGGATAAAAGTCTGCTGTCATTAATACGACAGGTGAATAAAAAGTATAGTCGAGAATAGGCAACTGTCGGTAACCCCCAACCAACTATTACTGTAACTGCAGCATATCTGAATTTGAATAATGTGTACAGTGCGCAGTAAGACCGAGCAGTCAGACCTGGGTCTGCACTATTTACCAGACAGTAGGTATTTGTAACTACTGCCCCACCTACAGAGAATGGGGTCCGAATGACGGGACAAAAACTTTTATTAATTTACAGCCTTGCCTACAGGAACCCAATACTTTTGCATGCGCCAGTGAAGACATTGATCAGTTTGTACATCCGCAGACTGGTCCGTGTCTTTGCTGGAAGCACATGTAAATTGTAGGAATTGATGTTCGCTGACACAAACTATTTATTCTCCTGAAAATATGCTGCACATGCGCTGTGGTATTAAAGTCAATTCATATCATTTTCTGCTCTCTTTCCTTCGACATGATTTTTGCAAAAGAAACACGTGATGGTCATGCAAGTCGAGTTGAAGTATCTTTTTGCACGCCACTTTCAACTTCTGGAGTGGATGAAGAAAATGCCTTTTACGACTCGTATCATAATCAACGGTGATTATAGGTGTATTTTGGATTCGATTAAGAAGCGCAGACATTATGATATCTGAAACCATATTTCCATAAATTCGTAGCATTTTAAAAAAGACGACTGTTAAAAGTTCGAGGCCTAGGGAGACGTTCTGCCTAATGTAATTCAGGCTGTAATTGCAAGCCTCCTTTGTCAAAGAGATGTTATGTTCCTCAAGGTTCTTGGACAGTTAATTAAAACATCTTGAGTGAAAAAGCAAAATTTCGTAGGGCTGAATAGTTTGTTTGTCTTTTTTTTTTTTTTTTTTTCTTTTTTTAAATTCGCATCAATAGCTATTCTCTTTCGTGGAGATTGATCATGAAATATTTTCTACGGTCATTCTCTCCCTTCCACTGATTCCAGAAGGGCAGTTGTCAGTTTCTTGCGAAAGAATGTGCACAATACTGGTTAACGGCTTAGAGGACTAAGCCGCCCAGTAAACGTGTGGCTAGGTAAACTAACCGCGTTCGACATGACTCCATTGGGTTTACTGGACCGTAAAACCTCAACACAAACAAACAAACAATAGCTATCCTGTTATAAAATGCAGGAAGTGCTCGCACGGTATGCGAGATGTCTGTCGGGCATTGTGCTCCACCCACTCCCCCCCCCCCCCCTCCCCACGTGGCATTTGGTGGCTCAGTGTGGGTCCGTGCTCGGACTGCGAGCCAGCAAAGGGACAGTCTCTTGTTGGTACCTAAACGGTTTCGAGCAGATTCGGGGACGAATCTATTCAAGCAGAGGGAAATTGTCACGGGTCGATCGTCTGGCTCGAGCGCTCGCATGGTATGACAGAGCTCCTTGGTTCGAGTCCCGGTCGGGCATTGTGCTGTGCCATTTATTCCGTGACCAGTTTCGCTGTCGAAGTCATCAAAATAAACACCATCACTCAGGATTTGGTGCCAGCATACAAGAAGAATCACACAGGAGTTGGTGCCAAACTCACCCAGGAGCCGTTCCACGTATTGTCACATATTTTCTTTAAATACTCGGATTTGTTCTCAAACTTTAATTCGGAACACATAAACAATGTCATTAATGATTATTGTATGTCTCTTGGAATAACGTGTGCCTGGTTGTATGGCCACAGACGTTATAAATTTCGCTTTTTATGTGCGACTGATCGTTTTGCATCGGGATACCTGACAATTGTGCATCATCTCTTGCAAAGACTTCTCTGCATACTTCATCACAAACATTGCAAATAAATACTATAATTCCTTTAAAGTCCCGTAAGAATTTCAATGTTTACCTTCCAGCTCAAGGCGTGTTCTTTTTGAGGGTGAAAAGAGGTCACTGTGCGCATGTGTATACACAAAATCCACGCAGGATCCGGTACTTGATCCCGCAGGAGGCGTTATGAGCGATTTGATCACTCAGGATCCGTTATGGCTACCCATCGTGGTATTTACTTACTCGATAATCATAATGGTTTTCGGAAAATAAGAGGATGAATATCGGGGGAAAATATTGAAAATTCAACATGTGAAAAAATCTCGTATTTTCAGTTCACTTATTTCTGGCGAAAGAATGTTCACAATACTGGTTAACCGCCTAGAGGACTAAGCCTGCCCAGTAAATGTGTGGTTAGGTAAACTGACCGCGCTCGACATGACCCCATTGGGTTGACTGGGCCGTAAAACCTCAACACAAACAAATTTTCAGTTCCCTTAAGACATATTTACCCCTAAGGGGCCCTAACTAGGGAATGTGACACAATCACGTCCATATTTCGGTGCAGCTAGGATCCCTATCAACACGGTAAGCATGAAGGGTTCCAGAAAATAAGCGGCTGGATATCGGAGAAAAATTATTGAAAATTCAACATGTGAGAAAATCTTGAATTTTCAGTTCCCTTAAATTACACCTAATGGGCCCTTAACCAGGGAATATGACACGATCACAACCTTATTTCAATGCAGCCAATGTATCTAGCTACTCGATAAACATAAAGGTTTCAAAAAAAAAATAAGAGGACGAGTATCGGTGAAAATATATTATAAATTCGGTATCTCTAAAATATTCTGGATTTCCGTCTTATTTAAGACACACTGACCCCACCTACGGAGCCACTAACAGGGAATGTGAAACGGTCGTACCCCTATTTCTGTGCAACTAGTGTATCTGCCAACTCGTAAATACTAATGGTGTTCAGAAAATAAGGGGCTGGATATTAGTAAAAAAATGAAAAACAAACGTGAAAAAAATCTCGGATGTTTAGCTCAATTAAAACAATCCCCCCACCCCCCACACACAATAAGCCCCTAATCAGGGAATATGACACGATCACATCCCTATTTCAATGCAGCTGGGGTATCTATCTACTCGAAAACCATAAAGGTTTCCAGAAAATAAGGGCCTGGATATCTGAGAAAAAATATGTACAATTCAACATGTGAAAAAATCTCGAATTTTCAGTTCCCTTAAGACATATTTACCCCGAATGGTCCCCTAAAGAGGGAATGTGACACAATCACACTCCTATTTCATTAGAGCCAGGGTATCTACCTACTCGAAAAACATAAAAAACATCCAGAAAATAAGAGTCTGGGTATCTGAGAAAAATATTGAAATGTTTGGTATATCTAATATTGTCTAGATTTTCAGCTTACTTAAGTCATAATGACACCCAATGAGCCCCTACCAGGAAATTTGACACGGTCGCACCCCTATTTCTTTCCAGCTAAGGTATCTTCTTACTCGATAGTCGTAATTGTTTTCACAGAATAAGGGGTTGGATAGCTGAGAAAAAATATTAAAAATTGAACATGTTAAAAGATCTCGAATATTCAGTTGCCTTAAGACATATTTACCCCCGATGGGCACCTAACCAGGGAATGTGACACAATCATACCCATATTTCAATGAGGCCAGGGTATCTACCTACTCGAAAAACATAGAGATTTCCAGAAAATACGGGGCTGAATATCCGGGAAAGTATATCTAAAATTCAGAATAGCTTAAATAATCTGTATTTTCGGCTTACTTAAGACATATTGACCCTGTATGGATCCCCTACCAGGGGATGTGACACGGTCGTACCCTTATTTCTTTGCAGCAAGTGTATTTTCTTACTCGATGCTCATAATGGTTTCCAGAAAATATGGGGCTGTATATATGGAAAAATATTGAAAATCCAACAAGTAAGAAAATCTCGATGTTCAGCTCACTTCATACATATTTACGCCCAATTAGCCCCTAACAAGGGAATATGACACAATCATACCCCTTTTTCACTGCAGCTAGGGTATCTGTCTACTCGATGACTATAAAGGTTTTCAGAAAAAAAGGGGCTGGGTATGTGAGAAAAAAAATATAAAAAATGAACATGTGAAAAAATCTGGAAAGAATTCAGTCGCCTTAAGAAATGTTTACCCCCAATAGGTCCCTAACGAAGGAATGTAATACGATCACACCCCTATTTCAATAGGGCCAGGGTATCTACCGACTCGAAAAACATAAAAGATTTTCAGAAAATAAGGGGCTGAGTATCGGGGAAAGTATATTTTAATTTTTTGAATATCTTAAATAGTCTTTATTTTTGGTTTACTTAAGACATATTGATCCCGTATAGAGCCCCTACCAGGGAATGTGACACGGTCGCATCTCTGTTTCTTTGCAGCTTGTGTATCTTCTTACTCGAAGCTCATAATGGTTTCCAGATAATAAGGGACTGTATATCGGGAAAAAATATTGAAAATTCAACATGTAAGAAAATCTCGATGTTCAGCTCACTTCAGACATATTTATCCCCCAACTGGCCCATTACAAGGGAATGTGCCACGATTATATCCCTATTACGTTGCAGCTAGGGTATCTATCTACTTGATAAACAAAACAGTTTTCAGAAAAAAAGGTGCTGGGTATCTGAGAAAAATATTGAAAAAATTCGATATATCTAATATATTCTGGATTTTCGGCTTACTTAAGACATATTGATCCCCTATGGAGCCCCTACCAAGGAATGTGACACGATCGCACCCTATTTTTTTTTTTGCAGCTAGTTTATCTGTTACTCGATGCTCATAATGGTTTCCAGTCAATAAGGGGCTGTATATCGGGAAAAAATATTGAAAATTCAACACATTACGAAAATAAGGCTATTCAAATATACTGAAAATTTTACCACCAATAAATGAAAATTTTCAGACAAAAATTCTATTTTTCATATTTCTGCTCAAAACATAGATTGTGGGCACTCGTTAGAACTCGCCTCGCCGAGGCGGTTCTAACGAACACCCACAATCGATGTTTTGAGCAGAAATAAGAAAATAATGTATACCCCTTTAAACCCTAGTTTTACTATATAAAAGTGAGGTTTAAGGGGGTCAACATTGTATAGGCATGTTTTCGTGATGTGTGAGAAAATCTCGATATGCAGCTCACTCCAGACATATTTACCCCCAATGGACCCCTAACGAGATAATATGACACGATCACACCCCGATTTAAATAGAGCCAGGGTATCTGCCTACTCGAAAAAAAAAAACATAATAAGGGGCTAGGTATCTGAGAAAAAATATGAAAAAAAAAAAAAAAAAAAAAATGGTATATCTAATATAGCCAGGATTTTCGGCTTACTTAAGACATATTGAATCCCTATCGAGCCCCTATCAGGGATTGTGACAAGATTGCACCCCTATTTCTTTGTAGCTAGTTTATCTACTCACTCGATAATCATAATCTTTTACAGAAAATAAGAGGCTGGATATCTCCGAAAAATATTGAAAATTGAACATGTGAAAAAAATTCTTGACTCTTTAGTTGCCTTAAGACACATTCACCCCGAATGGGCCCCTAACGAGGGAATGTGACACGATAGGACCCATATTTCTTTGTAGCTAGTTTATCTACTTACTGGATAGTCATAATTGTTTTCAGAAAATAAGAGGCTGGATATCTGAGAACAATATTGAAAATTGAACATGTGAAAAATCTAGAATATTCAGTTGCCTTAAGACAAATTTACCCAGAATGGGCTAATAACGAGGGAATGTGACACAATAACACCCCTATTTCAATGGAGCCAGGGTATCAACCTATTCGAAAAACATAAACATTTCCAGAAAATAAGGAGCTGGGTATCTCAAAAAAAAAAAAATAATAAAAAAAAAAATTATATATATATATATATTGCAAAAATTAAGTATATATGATATAGTCTAGATATTCGGCTTATTTAAGACAAATTGGCCCTCCAAAATTGACCCCCAGTGGAACCCTTACGAGGGAAAGTGACACGATCGCACCCCTATGTCTTTGCATCTAGTGTATCTGCTTACTAGATAGGCATAATTGTTTTCAGAAAATAAAAGGCTGGATACCTGAGAAAAAATATTGAAAACTGAACATGTGAAAAAATCTCGAATATTCAGTTCCTATTTAGGCATATTTACCCCCAATAGGCCCCTAAAGAGGGGATGTGACACGATAACATGCCTATTTCAATAGAGTCAGTGTATCTACCTACTCGGAAAACATAAAGGTTTCCAGAAAATAAGGGGCTGGGTATCTGAGAAAAAATATTGAGATATTTGGTATATCTAATATAATCTGGATCTTCGGCTTACTAGACATAGTTACCCCCTATAGAGCCCCTAACAAGGAATGTGACACGATCGCACCCCTATTTACTTGCAGCTAGGGTATCTTCTTACTCGATTGTCATAATTGATTTTAGAAAATAAGAGGCCTGATATCTGAAAAATATTGAAAATTGAACATGTTAAAAAATCCCGAATATTCAGTTGCCTTAAGACATATTTACCCGCAATGGGCCACTGACCAGGGAATGTGACATAACAACACCCATATTTAAAAGATGCCAGGGTATCTACCTACACGAAAAACGTAAATAGTTCCAGAAAATAAGGGGCCGAGTATCAGGGAAAGTATATTTTAAAATTCGGAATATCTTAAATAGTCTGTATTTTCGGTTTACTTAAGACATATTGACCCCGTAGGGAACCACTATAAGGGAACGTGACACGGTCGCAACCCTATATGTTTTGCAGCTAGGCCGGTATCTACTTACCCGATAGTCATAACTGGTTTCGGAAAATAAGAGGCCTGATATTTGAGAAAAAATATTGAAAATTGAAAATGCTAAAAAATCTCGAATATTCAGTTGCCTTAAGACTTATTTACCCACATGGGCTCCTAACGAGGGAATGTGACACGATCGTATCCCTATTTCAATGTAGGCAGTGTATCTACCTGCTTAAAAACATAAAGGTTTCCAGAAAACAAGGGACTGGGTATCTGATAAAAAATATTGAAAAAGTCAGTATGTCTAATATAGTCTGGATTTTCGGCTTACTTAAGACATATTGAACCCCCCCCCCATCCCCCTGGAGCCCCTACCAGGGAATGAGACAAGATCGCACCCCTATTTCTTTGCAGCTAGCTTATCTACTTACTCGATAGTCATAATTGTTTTCAGAAAATAAGCGGCTGTGTAATAAAAATCTCGAATATTCAGTTGCCTTAAGACATATTTACCCCAAATGGGCCCCTAACCAGGGAATGTGACACGATCACATCCCCATGGCATCTATGTACCCGATAAACATAATGGTTTCTAGAAAATAAGGGGCTGGATATCGGGAAAATATATTGAAGATTCAACATGTGAAAATATCTCGGAAGTTCAGCTCACTTAAGACATATTTACCCCCAATGTCAAATGTAAATCAAAATGTTGAAATGTAAATAAGGGAGTGTAGTACGGCATCAATTTCAATTTAAACTATGAGGGGGAGGGGTCATTTTTATAATGAGTGGATGGGTAATGTAGCGAGTTTGGTTCAGTTCCGACCATGCAGTAGTTTAGGAAGAGATAGCATGACCGACAAATGGACGGATGCACATACGGACGGACGTACGCACGGAAAAAATGTTGCTCTCGCACACCCTTACCATGAGGGGAAGTGTTGTAGCAAATTTGGTAGAATTCCGTCCAACGGTTAAGGAGATAGCATGACGGACGGACGGACGGACGGACGGAGGCGTTCACAATATCCCCATCGCTTAAAAAAAAAAAAAAAAAAAGCATGAAAGCATGGGGATAACTAGAATGCGCAGTAGATGGTACTCCATCGCAAAGCACAGCCAAAACAGAAACAGATAAGATTGAAAGGTGGAAACAAAATAATAAAACATCGAACATACGGTAATTTGTCGCATTTTATACAGGTAAGAACATAGTCTCCCCTCTTGGCCCCTAATAAGGGAATGTCATGCCAACCACTCCTGTTCTGTGTTTAGTCAACGGATCTGGATAGCTAATAAGCGCAGTGAAAACCATAAAATAAGAAGCTGAATGTTGGACAAAAGTAACCTTATATCGAATACACGGATTTCGTCGCATTTCATACGTGCAACAACATAATTTCCCCTTCTGTGTCCCTTACAAGGGAATGCGACACCAACAACTCCTCATCTGTATTTAGCCATGGTGTCTGGGGAGCTGATAAGCAGATTTGAAACAAAAAAAACAAAAAAACAAAAAAAAAAAAAAAAAAAACACGAAAAGTTGAATGTTGGAAAAAATAAAATATCGATTATACAGAATTTCGTCGCATTTGATACATGTAAGAACATACTTCCTTTTCTGGGCTCCTTATAAAGGTATGTGACGCCAACCATTCCTTATCTATATTAAGCCATGGTATCTGACTAGCTGATAAGCACAAAAAAGAAGAGGTCGAATGTTGGAGGAAAAAAAAAACAAAAAACAAAAACACAGTATGGGACATACGGAATTTAGTCGCATTTAATGCGTGTAACAATATTTCCCCATTCTGGGTCCTTTATAAGGGAATGTGACGCCAGCCATTCCTAATTAAACTGCAGTTAGCCATGGGATCTGACAAGCTGTTGAGCATAGCTGAATGACTCCAACCACTCCCGTTCTATATTTAGCCATGGGATCTGGCTAGCTAATAAGCACAGAAAAAAAAGGTTGAATGTTGGAAAATAAACCCACCCCAACCGCCCCTCCCCCTTTAAACCCCGCCCCCCCCCCCCCCCCCCCAAAAAAAAACAAAAAAAAAAAAACAAAAAAAACAACAACAAAAAAACACACACACCAAAAAACAACATAATATCAAAAATAAGGAATTTCGTCGCATTTGATATGTGTTACAACATTATTCAATTCTGGGCCCCTTATAAGAGAATGTGACGCCGATCACTCCTGTTCTGTATTTAGCCATGGGATATGGCTAGCTGATTAGCACAGTGGAAACAAGTAAAGAAAAGGCTGGCAAGTGCAAACAAAATAACAAGAAATTGAGTATAAGGAATTTCGTCGCATTTGTAAGTGTAAGCACAAAATTTCCCCTCCTGGTCACCTTATAAGGGAATATGATGCCAACCTATCCTGGTATGTCTTTGGCCATGGCAGCAGAATGGCACAGTCTCCCTTCCGCTGATTCAAGAAGGGCAGTTGTCTATTTCTGGCAAAAGAATGTGCACAATACTGATTAACCGCTTAGAGGACTAAGCCTGCCCAGTAAAGGTGTAGTTAGGTAAACTGATCCGCACTCGACATAACCCCATTAGGTTGACTGGGCCGTAAAACCTCAACACAAACAAACAAAACCGAAAAAAATAATAGGTTGAATAGTGGAAACAAAATAATTCAATATCGAACATGCGGCAATTAGTTTGATGCATGTAAGAACATAATTTTCCTTTCATGGGCCCCTTATACGGGAATGTGACGCCAACCACCCCTGTTCTGAATTTAGCCATGAGATCTGGCTAACTGACAAGCACAGTGAAAACAAATCAAGAAGAGGCTGTAAAGTGAAAACAATAATAAAATATCAAATATACGGAATTGTGTGGCATTTGATACATGAACCAACAAAATTTCTCTCTCATCGGCTGTGACGCCAAGCACTCCTGTTCTGTATTTAGCCATGGGGTCTGGCTAGCTAATAAGCACAGTCTAAACAGAAAAACACGAGGTTGAATGTTGGAAAAATAATAAATTATCGAATATAAGGAATTCCGTCACATTTGATACATGTATGTGAATAATTTGTCATGATACCATTTTACAAGGGCAACAACTGTCTTATACTGCCGAGTCATATTTACCAAACACATGTATATTTAAAAAAAAACAAAAACAAAAAAAAAAAAACCCATTCTGGTGTAAGATGTTGGCAGAGGATGGTACTAAAACCAGACAACTATTTTAACAGGGGAGTCAAAAAATACTAATGACAGACTTCCTCTCCTGAAAGTGTATCCATTCCTCTTCACGCTTTAAATTAAAGTTAAGACTTTTAGGGCCATTCGGATAAAGATTGCACTTTACTGTTCCGTGTATGCATTATAGATCACCTGAGCCTTGTAGTATATTGCCAGTATATACTGTAGTAAACCCTTTACAGAGCCTCTAGCATAAAATACATACCTGGCTATTTATAATTATATTTGCCTCTTTGATAGCATCAGTATTAAAGTAGCAGTAAAGCTGGTCACTACCGAATGTATTGTTCTTGTACTAGTTCCATATACAGTATATTGAAAGTATATAATCTTAAATGAGTTACTTTTATTGTGGTTAAATCCAGGGACTCTAGTGTTGGCCTAACACTCGGACACTACATGTTTTGGCGACGAGGTCAAAATACTGAAACTAATTTGTTTAAATACAGACAGAAACAAGGACTTTGCAGTTAAATTCGGACAAGTCGTTTAAATACGGAAAACTTGGATTAAATTAGTTCAGGATGGCAGTAGCTCTACATGATCTTCAACAACTTCAGCCATTTGATAGTTCAAGCACTAGTGGAATAGGTCGGAGATGGAAAAGATGGATCAGAGCATTTGAACTGTACGTAGAAGGAAAAGGAGTGGCAGATGTTGGTCAGAAGAAAAGTTTATTACTGTATTGTGCTGGAATGGATGTACAAGACGTATTCTATACTCTACCGGCAGGAGATGGAGTCGACGATTACGCTAAAGCGAAGGACGCTTTGAATAAACATTTCAATCCACTGTCGAATGTTCCGTTCGAACGTCATAAATTCAGAACTACTTCACAGAATGAAAGGGAGACGGTAGAACAATATATTGTACGTTTGAGACAGAAAGCTGAAACGTGTGAATTTGGAGACGCAAATGCTGTGAATATCCAGATAAGAGACCAGATTATCGAAAAATGTAGGAAACATGAGTTACGACGAAAGCTGCTTGAAAAAGGGAGAGTCTTAACTCTTCAACAAGTTCGAGACATTTCCAGAGCGTTTGAAGACTCGGAACAACAGGCATCCACTATAGAGGGGGCAGTACAGGAAATAAACAAACTGTCCGTGAAATCTAAAACTGGAGGAATGAAATCGAAATTCAGAACTGGTCCCAAGAAACCAATGAAAGTAATTTGTTATAGCTGTGGGCTTGAAGGACATATGAGAAAAGACCCCAAATGTCCTGCAAAAGGAAAACAATGCAGAAAATGTATGCAGTTTAACCATTTTCAGGAAATGTGTAGAACACAAACTTTTAGGGAAAAGAAAGGAGAGAAAAAGAATAAAACAAGGCGTATGAAAGTTAGACAAGTTGACGAAAATAGTAATCAAGAAAGTGGAGACTATACATTTGTAGTGTCAAATGATCATGACAGTGTCAATTCGAAAATCTTGGTGAAAGAAGGAGGTGTAAATTTGGAATTGCTAATAGATTCAGGTGCGAGTTGTAACATCATAGATAGGGAAACATGGGAAAGATTGAAAAGCATGAAAATTAAATGTAAATCAAGCACACAGACAAAGAAAATATATGCATATGGAAGTACACAACCGCTTAAGGTGGCTGGGACATTTTGGTCTAAAGTGAGCCATGGGGACAAAATGTTAGAGGATATTGAGTTCTTAGTAATAGAAAGACAGGGAAAACCATTACTGGGTCGAGACACTTCAGTTAAACTTGGACTGTTGAAAATAGGACCATCTGTTGTAAATTCGTTGGATACTCAGTCAATGACAAAAGACCAAATCATTAATAAATACCCAAAATGTTTCGAGGGATTTGGAAAGTTAAAGGATTTTCAGCTTGACATTCCGATCGACCCAAATGTTGAACCAGTTATCCAAAACGTAAGACGGGTTCCTTTCAATCTGAGAGACAAGCTTGGTAATAAGCTGGATGAACTTGAAAAATTGGATATTATTGAAAGAGTAAATGAACCAAGTCGATTTGTTTCGCCAGTTGTTGTTGTGCCAAAGCCTGGAGGGGACATACGTTTATGTGTAGATATGCGCCAAGCGAACCAATCGGTTAAACGGGTACGTCATTTTATTCCTACGATTGACGAATTACTCCAGGACATGAACGAATCAAGGGTTATGAGTAAAATTGATATCAAGTGGGCATATCACCAGACTGAGCTCAAACCTGAGGCAAGGGAGATAACCACGTTCATAACACACAAGGGACTTTACCGATACAAGCGTTTAAACTTTGGGATTAGCTGTGCGGTAGAAATGTTCCAGAAAGTCATTCAACAGATTCTACAGGGATGTGAAGGAGTCCAAAATATATTGGATGATATAATTGTGCATGCGCCGAATCAGCAAGAGCATGATAAAAGGCTAGAAAAAGTGCTAAATGTGTTGCAAGAAAAGGGAATTACGTTAAATCGTGAAAAATGTCAGTTCAATATGCCAAAATTGGAATTTATTGGCATGGTGTTGTCAGAATGCGGAGTCGGACCGTCCGAGGCTAAGGTTTCTGCAGTAATGAATGCGCGAGAACCTACAAGCGTATCTGAGGTACGTAGCTGGTTAGGGTTAGTTCAGTATAACGCCAGATTCATACCTGATCTTGCGACCATTTCGGAACCGTTACGAAAACTTACACATAAGAATGCAATTTTCAAATGGGGTCAGGCTGAGCAAGATTCGTTTGATCAGCTCAAAAAGTGTTTAGCGAATGCGAAAACACTAGGTTACTACGATAAAAATGCTGAAACGCAGGTCATAGCAGATGCTAGTCCAGTAGGACTGGGTGCAGTATTAACTCAGAAGCAAGGGGAAGATTATAGAGTCATTTGTTATGCAAGCCGTAGCTTAACTGATACAGAAAAACGGTATTCGCAGACCGAAAATGAAGCGCTAAGTCTCGTCTGGGCTTGCGAGAGATTTCATGCTTGGATTTATGGTTCAGAATTCGAACTTTTAACAGATCATAAACCGCTGGAGACAATATTCTCTCCAAGGTCAAGGTCGAAATCCTGTGCACGGATTGAGCGTTGAGTTTTACGTTTACAGTCGTATAAATTCAAAGTCCGGTACATAAGTGGCCGAAAGAATATAGCAGATACCCTAAGTAGATTATTAAGCAAGACAGAGGCCTTGCCGAAACATGACATGTCGAAAATTGTCGAGTCAGACATGTAAAATTTGTAGCACGTGAATCGACACCGGTAGCTATGACTACGCGTGAAATCGAAAGAGTATCAGATCATGATCCGGAGCTGATAGCCGTGCGTGAATGCTTGTTAAACGGGAAATGGGATAAATTAACATATAAGGAATACTTACCCGTACGTAGCGAATTGTCCGCGATAGGTAAGCTAGTTTTGAGAGGTACTCGAATTGTAATTCCCAAAGCATTAAGGGAACGGTGTTTGATATTAGGTCATGATGGGCATCCTGGAATTGTTAGCATGAAAAGAAGGTTAAGAACCGTGGTATATTGGCCAGGAATGGACAAAGAAATCGAAAATATTTGCAAGACATGTTTTGGTTGTCAAATGGTTAGTCAGCCATCTAAACCTGAACCCATGACGCGAACAGAACTTCCTTCGGGTCCGTGGGAACATTTATCAGGAGATTTGTTAGGACCTTTACCTGACGGAAATTATGTTTTTGTTTTGGTAGATTTGTATAGTAGGTTTTTCGAAATTGCAATCATGAAAAACATAGCTGCAGAGAATATTACGAAAGCAATGTGGAAAATGTTTGTTACGCATGGATTGCCACTTTTAATTCAGACAGACAATGCTAGTATTTTCCAAAGTCAGCATTTCCGTAAATTCATGAAAGAAACCGGAATATATCACAGAAGAGTAAGTCCATATTGGAGTCCAGCTCAAGGTCAAGTCGAACGCGAAAATAGGTCAATTCTGAAGCGTATCAAAATTGCACAAACAGAAAAACTCGACTGGAAATCAGAATTAGATCATTACTTACTCATTTATCGCAGTTCGCCTCACTCAGTAACAGGGGTTAGTCCTGCCGAGGGGCTTTATCGAAGAAACATTCGTACAAAGTTACCCAATTTGTCCAGTTATACAGAATATGACCAGGAAATGCGAGACCGAGATGCCGAGCAGAAAGAAAAGGGCAAGGTATACAGCGATAATCGTAAAAATGCGCGCGAGAGCGAAATAAAATCGGGAGATGATGTTCTCATGAAACAAGACATGCAGAACAAATTTCAAAGCCAGTTCAAACCTAAATTGTACAAGGTGTTGGATAAAACGGGAAACAGTGTACTTGTAGAATCAGACGAGGGGGTGAAATATAGGCGAAATGTTACGCACGTTAAAAAGTTCCACAAGCGAACCTCAGATAGGCAGGCATCGCGTGCAGAACCCGAACTTTCTGTTGATATATCAACTGAGCCTGATACGGAACCGTATTTGTCTTTGACTACACCAGCTCTGAATGATCAAAATAGTGTTAATGTGCCAGAAACAGGAATAAATGAGCCTATTACAAATTCTTCTACGACTTCAACACCTGTAAAGAGATACAATTTGAGGTCAGAGAGAGAACGGAAGGTACCAGAAAAATTCAAGGATTTCATAATGAAATAAATACTGTTGACGGGCCAGAAACAGCAGAGATTCAAATGTTGAATAGAGGATATTTTATGTGTAATCATTGTATTATGTTACCCATGTGCATGCATCATAATATTCATTTATTCTTAAATTCATTTAATATGAATTTACTACATTTTGATTATTGAAAAAAAGACCGAAAAGGGAGTAATATTTGTTCACCTAAATTCAAACTGCTATTCAAGGACAAACTCTTACAATAGAAGGTGAATGTACTAGTTATCTAAATTCCAATCACTGTGTGAGCTAGACTGCTGGAGATATTTTCATTCATTAATTCATTCATAAACTGGACATGCTGAAGTACGTTAATTGACTTTATCAGAGGCTCTGAGATAGTGCAAGACATTATTTTATTGTTATCATGTGAACACAAGACATAGATTATCAGGAATAATTATTAAGCCATTAACTGTCCGAAATCTTAGAAAGGCGTATTCGAAATAATGTTTTCATGATAGTGTTATGTCAGTATCACTATGTTTACGGTTATAATCAGAAATTGGAGCTGCTTGCTAGTTAGAATTGCCATATAACTGTAAACCAACTGTGTACTTGGTAAACTGATGTATTTCTTGTTTGATTACCGTATACTGGGAATATTTTGCATCGGTTCTTTTGAAAAAAAAGAAAAAAAAAAAAAAAAAAAAAGAAGAAGGAAAGGGATGTAGTATATTGCCAGTATATATTGTAGTAAACCCTTTACAGAGCCTCTAGCATAAAATACATACCTGGCTATTTATAATTATATTTGCCTCTTTGATAGCATCAGTATTAAAGTAGCAGTAAAGCTGGTCACTACCGAATGTATTGTTCTTGTACTAGTTCCATATACAGTATATTAAAAGTATATAATCTTAAATGAGTTACTTTTATTGTGGTTAAATCCAGGGACTCTAGTGTTGGCCTAACACTCGGACACTACAAGCCTTTAGACTCTTCGGCGAGCTTATAGTATAGACAAACTACGATGGCCGTCCGTCGATCCTGATCAGACTCGGCGTTCTGCAGTATCTAATCTGGATCTACACCTTTTGCAAATGTTCGGCAGAACTACTTATAACTAAGTGGTGTCAGTTTTCGTTTGATATAAGTTTGTAAAAAATCCTGCACTGTAAATAAACAGTATTGGTTCTGCGGTGTCTGGTCTGGGTTTACACTGTTTGCAAAAGTCCCAAAAATGCCTTTGGACAGATCCATTGATTTGTTTTCATAAATATTCGGTTAAATTACATTAATTGCATTCACCTAGTGTAAGATCCACTCATGAAAAATAAAACTCGCTTTTCTTAACGCAATTAATATTGTATTTTGCCATTAATTGGTGCTAAGCAGCTGCGAACTATAATTTGGCCGAAAACGTCCGTCGCGATTCCGTTACGACGTTTACAAGGGAAGTAATTACTGTTCGCTAGATCAGAATACTATACGCTGTCTTGATTTCAGTCAAACTACATTTACTTTCGTTTTTCGGGTAGCGTCAGTAGGACACGGCTGTCATATGACAAGATAAAGCGGGTCGTCATAAATTGCCGATTCCAGGTTTGTTCTTTCCAAAATCGGACAATCTCATCGTATAGAAACTAAAGCCGTTTTTTGCTCGGCGCTGTACACAAAAAAAGTAATTTTGCAAAAATTTGTCATGATTTATATGCAAAACCATTTGTCGTAACTACGAGGGGAGTTCAATGTTCGTAGAACTCGGTATTTTTCTGTACAATTCAAGAGTTCTTTTTTCATTTTTTGCAGTGTAAACCTTTGTCAGTTGAATGATAACAGCCATTCAGTCAACACGTATTTTTTGCTCTTTATGTTTGAAAACCTGTACCCATAGGCAAAAATGGAAAGTCAGAATATTGAGTTCAGAGCAGTCATAAAGTTCCTCACTAAGGAGGGTGCAAAGGCCAAAGAAATCCATCGGCGCATGGCTGATGTGTATAGTGATAGTAGCCCAAAGTATTCCACAGTGGCAAAGTGGTCAGCAGAATTTAAACGTGGGTGAGACTCCTTAGAAGAGGGCCCAAGGCCAGGTCGCCCTGCTGATATCATCAGCCAGGAGATGATCGACCGTGTTGAGAGACTTGTGCTAAACAATCGCCAAATCAAAGTTGCCGAACTTGCTTCAGAATGTGGTATTTCTAATGGAAGTGTTTACACTATAATCCATGAACATTTAGGCATGTCAAAAGTATCTGCCAGGTGGGTACACAGAAACCTGAACATGCAAGATCGTCAGCAAAGGGTGGAATCAAGTCAAGAACTTCTGGAAGTGTACAATGCCAATCCAGAAGACTTTCACACTCATCTTGTAACAGGAGATGAAACTTGGCTTCACCACTGGGACCCAGATACTAAAAAAGAGTCCATGCAATGGAAGCACCCTGGCTCACCCCCACCTAAGAAATTTTGTACCCAACCATCAGCCAGCAAGGTAATGGCCACAGCGTTTTGGGACTCCAAAGGGATTATATTGATAGATTACAAGCCTGCTGGTACTTCAATTACTGGAGAATACTATGCCAATGTCATTAAACAATTAAGGGTTGCTATTAAAGAAAAAACGAAGGGGAAAGCTAGCTGCTGGTGTCCTTCTTTTGCATGATAATGCCCCTGTGCACAAGTCCAGAGTTGCACAAGCGGCTATTCGTGAGTGCAAGTTCGAGCAGTTAAATCACCTGCCATACAGTCCAGACCTGGCCCCAAGTGATTATTATCTGTTTCTAAATTTGAAGTCCCACTTGCGTGGAACAAGATTTCGGGACGATGATGAGCTTAAGGCTGCTACAGAGGCTTGGTTTGAGGACCAAATAGACGACTTTTATTTCAAAGGCATAGACTGCTTAAAAGAAAAGTGGGCCAAACGCATTGAAGTAAAGGGGGATTATATTGAAAAATAATGTTGAAACCATCTTCCAGTCTGTGAGTTAAACCCCGAGTTCTACGAACTTATTGAACTACCCTCCTACCTGTGCATGGAAACTTTTATTCTAGTCACTGGCTTTCGAAAAAAAAAAAAAAAATATTTTCACTTTTTGCCATAGTAAAAATGAATGCAAATTATGCAGAAATCTGTAGGCAGCCTCGTAACCCTGAAGGTGGGGAGGCAACTGTGATAGAGGACAGCCTCACATTCCCACACTCGTGTTGAGTGTCACAGCTGGATACAGTTTTACGTCATACCCAGGACTGTACTAGTCTATAACAATAATCACAGAAGTGTGAAACAGGACCAGATTGAAGATATTTTCAAACTTCCTTGTTATTACCAAGCTTTCTTTGCTTTTTAACGCGAAATAACCAATATCTATATTTTTAATTAGTGACATTTGCTTAGCCATCATATATCATAATCAGGTCTGGATACTGGAATACTCGCATACTGCAACTCTATAGTGTTAAACAAAAATGGAATCTTGTTATTCAATGCAGTAACATAAATAACATAAGTAATATTACTTATGTTATTTATTTTACTGCAACTTGAATAGTGAATAATGTGAATTGTGCCTTTTTTTTTTTTTTTTTGCCTTAACAGCTATTATGAATCAATCAGTATCAGAAAGGATCAGCGCCCCAAAATGACCCCATTTTCGACTATTTTCCCTACAAAAAAAGTTAATATAGACAAGATATATTCAGTTGAAATTGATTAGAGCTGAAAAATGCATTTACATTTATTTTTTACTTAAATCCTAAGTCAAATTTGGGGCCATTTTTGGGGCCGTTTTGACCAGTCTGCAAGTGCAGTTGGGCCTGTTTTGACCAATTTGGGGCCATTTTGACTTGGGGCCGTTTTGACCTGATGCCGGTAAGAATTACAGACAAGTTACGCTTGTTGAAATTTTCACAATATTGTTGTGAAACATCAATAATTCAAATTCAGCAAATAAAACTAAAAAATATTTTCTTAGAAAAAAATTCCAAAAAATCACTTTATTATAGAAATTGCATAGGTCAGACCAACTTTATGCACTAAATTTCATTTTAGGGTAAATATTTGAGAATAAAATGCAGAAACAGAAATTACAAATGGTTTCTGATTAGCTGTGGTCAATCAGAACAAAATATTTTCATTCAAAATAAAACGCCACGGGAAAAACATCTTTCTGAAAAATGTCGAAAGGACACTAGGTAGTATGCTTTCGACATCTTTCAGAAAGTTGTTTTTTGCTTGGTGCTTTTATACACAGAAGTACATTTGCAAAATTTTGTTATGATTTAATACAAAACCATTTGTCGTAACTGCCTATGCACAAAAAGTTTTATTCCAGTCATTGGTTTTAAAAAAACATATTTTTACTTTTTCATTTAAAATAAAACGCCAAGCAAAAACCATCTTTCTGAGTGATGTCAAATGGACAGTAGATACCAGGCACAAAGAATCTGTCGAATTGTGCGTACAGGAGGCCAGTTGTTTGCATCTGAATATCTATTGACCTCTCTCACCTCTTGGTTCATTGAAAGTCACATACAAGTCTATACAAAGTTACCCAGTCTGTAGAATATCACGGAAATTCAGGAAAATCATAGTTTTCATGTACCAATATTATAACAAGGAGCACAACAAACGACATATGACTTCATTGACAAATATTTCTTTCATTTGCAAACTTCTATAGACATTTTAATGTTATTGTTTTCATCCAGGCTACTGACCACTTGATTACAATATTATGCCACTTGACCAATAATTTTGGTTGGCACAAACATTCAGGTTCCATTGATACCTATTCAGAATTAGAATATTTTACTGGTGACACATCAATAGGCATTCATTCACCAGGGATTCAAGCTAAATTTTACCTGGATAATAAATTCACTCTTAAATTTTATCTTGTGTTTAAAAATACAGCTTAAGGAAGCTATTTGACTGCTTTCCTATTATGATAAATACAACTTTTTCAATGAAATTTACCTGATATCAGCAGGCATGCACGCAACCGTAATATTGCTTTATGGTGACCATTTTAATGCCTAGTTTTAGCAAGTAAATAGTTAAAACTAGAAAAGGTTTTTTAGAAAAGAAAAAATGTCCCCCCCCCCCCTCCCCCCAACCCCGCCACTGCCACCAGAGTTGTCATTTGTGTAAGCCACATGTCATCTCATCCTGTTCTTCACTTCTACCAAGTATCATCAAAATACTGTGAAGGGTATTTGAGTTACAAAGCAGACACAAAATCAAATTCAAACACAAGAAGGGTAGATAACTCCAAAAGTAAGTAAGTTGTCATTCTTGTACGCAACATGTGGTCTCGTCCTGCTCTAAATTTCTGCCAAGTAAAATTGAAATAAATCAAAGGGTATTGGTTACAGAGTGGACACAAAATCAAACACAAGAAGGGGCAGTAACTCCAAACGTAAGAAAGGCAGAGTTGTCAGTCTTGTACGCAACATGTCATCTTGTCCTGTTTTTACCAAGTATCATAAAAATATTCCGAAGGGTATTCATGTGTTGCAGTCTTACAGAGCCGACACGAAATCAATTCAAACACAAAAAGGGGAGATAACTCCAAAAGTAAGCAACCCAATGTTGTCATTCTTGTACAAGAAACGTCATCTAGTCCTGTTCTACATGTTACGCCATAGGCGGCCAAGATACACAGAGGGTGACTTCCAATTTGATTAAGTTCCGGGTTGGGCGATGCCTAACTGTACCACTACACAAAAGACTCTAACAAATTTAGAATTTTTTAACAACTTTTTTTACTATTTACAACATATATAACACAATACAAATAATACAATAGACAAATCCAAGCAAGTCTCTTTACGTTGGCATGGCTGGGGACTTAAACTGGGTTAACCTGGCTTGGTTAACCAGTTTTATACACTCAGTATGACTCAAATTAAAATTTCTCCGGATGAGCTTAAAACTTCAGGGAGACAATTTTCCAAGAATTCGTTTGTCGGCCTCTGCTCGACCTCCTTGTTTAGGTATTTGACATCAAAATGTTCTTGGAAACATCAAAATATTTTTGGAAGGACACAACTACAATAAACAAAAACAGAGACTAAGGACATATCCTACAATAATAATGCTGTTATGATTCTACCCATTATTCTCCAATGATGCACGTCACCGTATAGAGTGAGTAACATTATTGACGTCGCGTCTGAATCCCCGAGGCCATGATAGACCCATCATTGACTTTGATGTGACTCATCTTGCTAACCTTCGGCAACGTTGCCCACTAAAAGTCATATGCATACTCCATTTCCATATATATGGCTTTATACTGATTATAATGTCTGAATGACAATCAGAGATAGGAATTCTAAATGTCACTGACATTACCATTGTTGAACACACCCGACTTTCAAATTATGATCGGAGAGAGAGTAGCATTTTTTGATCAACTCCAACTTTTAGTAACTCCGTGGCTTGATCAGACGAAATCAAAATAGCTTTAAGTAACATACATTATACTTCGCAGATGAAAAATAAAGAAATACAAAATTTGTCTTACAAATAGACATTACATTTTTAATACCATTGACTTAGCATAACACCCCTACGCCACCCGCCCCAAAACCTTTTTTATGTATGTGGGTGTGTGTATGCCTGTATGTTCATGGGTATTTTAACATGTTGCGTATGCGTATGTAAAACCTAATCTTTCTGCTTGGCGTGGTACCGCATGTAACAAATTGGCTATTCTGACCCTGCACTATTTTTATTCATATAAACTAAACTACACTTGTGCCTGCTGCCACAAAAGGACTGCTCAGTCTACACATGCCACCGCAGCCTGCTCAGCGTTCACGACAGTAACTACAAAACTACAATTCACGCAACCTGAGAAACCCCAACAAGACTGCACAACCTAGTGCAGCCTGCTCGGTATTCCTAAACTCAGGTAACATATGCAGAATTGGATTAGCCTGCACTGCAATATATAGTTTGCGGGTTTCCTGTTCAGACTCAGACACTTTTCTGCTTCTCGGAATTTGAAAGAAAAACCTACAAACAATTTAATAATATGAAATTACCTCTCACTGAACTGTACACTGACGGGGCTGTTTCATTGCCTGATTGTCCTTCATTTGGATATTGTCTGTGGGTGTATATATAGTAAGGCTATAACCTTGAAACCACAGGCACTCGTTTCATAATCATATGAACCTTCACCCTAGGGTGAATGTTCATATGATTATGAAACGAGTGCCTGTGCTTGAAACGCATCACTTTCATGCTTTATGCGCTTTTCACACTTTATGCCTTTAGCAATCAGTTTAACCGTATTAATAATAATCTGTATCAAAAAGTTGATGCAAAATCACAGCTTTATTATAATTCTTTTTTTACCATCAGTTGAAATTAATTATCTTTATTAATCAACTATGATAATATTGCATTTATACAGCCAAAACAGCCTCTTCATACAGATGACAAACAGGGCCAATACGAAATAAACAGGGTCAGTACTGAAAAAAACTGTATTGGCCCTGTTTTTCTCGTATTAGCCCTGTTGGTCATCCGCTTGAGTTTTGAAGTTATTACATAAAATCTTTGATAGTACATGTTCGATGGTACATGGACCATGTTCAGTAGTACAAGCTCCATGTATGAATGTTCCATGTGCAATGGTACATAGTCCATGTTAAATGGTACATAGTCCATGTTAAATGGTACATAGTCCATGTTAAATGGTACATGGTCCATGTTAGCGGATACACAGTCAAACTGCCTGAAATGAAATTTTTTTGAACGAAAACTTCTAGTTTTGCCTACCTTATTGTAAAACTCAAAAAATAATGTCTGTTTCCTATCTTTACATCAGTTTTAGCACAATTTAAAGTGAAGACATTTTATGCAATGTTGTCTTCTTTTGAGTTATTTAAAGAAAACCATGTCCATCTCACTGCAACTGATGATGTCAATTTCAGTGTCAGTTGGCACTCTGGCTGTCAATCAGACGGGTAGTTTTGTGTCACAAATATAGTAAATATTCTTAATATTTGGATACAGATATGTTTCCAATTAACACTATTAATCATTGGACATCTGTCATCACATTAGTGCCATCAATAATAACAATAGAATTTTAATTAACAAAATTGTCATGAATCAAGTTATACGCCCTTCCCTAAGGTTTTATTATTATTACTATTGAAATTAATAAAATTGTCATTAACCAAGTAATTTCATATTGGCCCAATTACAGGTCCTCGATCTGCTGTATTGGCCCTCGGCCTTCGGCCTCAGGCCAATACAGCAGACCTCGGACCTGTAACAGGGCCAATATGAAGTTACTTGGTTTATAACATTATAGTATCAAACAGTTGATACAAAATCACAGCCTTATTATAATCCTTTTTTACCGTCAGTTGTGGGAGAATGGAACTCCATAGATACCTCAGCACGTTCTTCACAGTCTGTTGCTTCTTTCAAAAGAGTTATAACAACTCTTTCTAATGTACCTTCCGTTGTTATTACATGTATCTTGCTGGAAATTGTAAAGGCCAAATATTACAAACTAGACTTGGAACAAATTGTAGCAGCTTAAACTATTGTCTATTTAGCAAAACATACAGTGAATAACAAATTTTGCATTTGTGGTGAAATAAAGGATACCAATCATCACCTTTTTTACTGTCCTTGATATGCACATTATCGAGCTACTACAATGGAGAATATTTCAAGATATTGTAATCCCACACTAAATATCTTATTGTTTGTTGATGCTGCGCTTAATAAGGAAGCTAATACCATAATATTTGAGACTGTTCAAGAATATATTAGGCACACCAAGCGGTTTGTCTAAAGTTTACACTGTCTGGAATATTGTCCAGTTTTGTTGGATGATTGTTAATATGAAGGAGATTGACAAGCAAGAATGTAGTTGCCATTTCCATGGTATTCATCTTTAATATTTTCTTCCTGTTGTCTATCTATCACCTTTTCTTACCTTATCATTACTAAGTATTTGTATTAACATGTACAACTACAAGTCACATCTTTCCTCTTGTAGTTATCAAATTACTATGTTATAAATTAATGAAAGCAATACTGAATATAAACACACAACTCACATAATAGTCTAAGCCTTATCGAAATCATTGTCTGTCCATTGATAAGATTAGAAACACTGGGAAACAGATTCAAACAAGTCATTGACTTTTTTCTGTACCCCTTTCAGATATAATTGTAGCTACTGTTTGTATTGTATTCATAAATTCAGTGATTTATTTACAATTTTATACCTATGCGTCCCAGGACTCGCTTTGGCTATATAAAGTGAGTCCTACTAGAAAATCATTGTGTCCATTACAGAATTTTCCACTATAACTTTGTGAGTCCTGGGATTCGCTGAGATTTAAAATGTGAGTCCCAAAGCAAAAAATGTGAGTACGGGACTCGGGATGCGCAGGTAAAAAAAATCACTGTAAATTGTATTGCGTTATTATATTTGAGTAAAATAAAGTTTTAACTAATATTATTTTTCTGTTGTAATAATACTAATTACATGATTTAATTAAGTTTATATAAAGATAAAATGGAGAATATTCACTGAAAAGAATGATGTCCAAAGCCACATTCATATCAGTAAATGGCAAAAAAGTAGGACATAACAAAATATACCGGTAGTTTTGATTGTTTGCAGTCATATAAAACTATATGATATGCAATAAAGAATTAATACAGGTGGTACTGTAGATATTGTAGGCAATATTAAATTTGAGTTTGAAAACCAGTAGACTGTGCTGTATATATATTCTTTCTATTTTTTTTTCAGAAGTTTTGGACAAGTGTAGTCATGGCAGAAGAACTTGTTTCTATGGTAACTGTTGTCTCACTTCTGGTTACTGCACTATATGCAGTTGCTGGCATTTTATTTGTTTGGTTATTTGCTGAGAGATTTCCTTTAGAAGAGAAACTCATACTGATTTGGTTGGTGTTTGATGTGTTGATTCATCTCACTTTGGTAAGAAAAAACTCTGACAGGCAGATTGTTGGCTATAGCCAAAGACCATAGCTCCAGATAAGAGGAATATCCAGATAAATATTTTTCTTATTTTTCCATAAAAACATATATTGTGGGTACTCATTAAATGCACTTCAGTGAGGTACTTCTAATGAAATATTTTTCTTATCTCTCCCTGAAAACATGTTGTGGGTACTCATTAGAAGTGCCTCAGTGAGGCACAAGTACTAACAACATAAGACCAGCCTTGGTGGCTCAGATGGATGTGTGTCCGACTGAAGATAGGAGGTTGTGGGCTTCGACCCCTGCCGGGTCGGCAACATTCTTTCATGGAGATTGATCATGAAATACTTTCTACGGTCATTCTCTCCCTTCCGCTGATTCTTTGTCAGTTTCTGGTGAAAGAATGTGCACAATACTGGTTAACCACTTAGAGGACTAAGCCTGCCCGGTAAAAGTGTGGTTAGGTAAACTAACTACGCTTGACATGACCTCATAGGGTTAACTGGGCCATAAAACCACAACACAAACAAACAAACAACATATTATTTCGTGGAGAAAAAGAAAAAAAAAATACTTTAGAATATCCCTCTTATCTAGAACTATGAAAAACTGTTACAGGCAGTTTGTTAGCTATAAAGACCATTGCTCCAGATAAGAGGAGAAATAAGAAAACTGTCAATTTTCTTTGGTTGAAAAAAAAAAAAGTGCATTACCTGGAGGTATGAACACCTAGAAGTGTCAGAGTGGCCAAGTGTTAGCGCTTTCAACTTCTGATCATGAGGTCCTGGGTTTGAATCCGACTGAAGGCAGAATTCGGCTGTATGGCATTTCATTGCACAGAGCCTTTCATTATCATATTTCCATTTTTAGCTCACCTGAGCTATAGTGATCACTTTTTGTCTGTCGTCCATCTGTGCATGCGTCTGTCCATCCGTTAACATTTTCAAACAACTTCTCTGAGGCCACTGAGCCTGTTTTGCTCAAATTTCATATGGAGCTTCTTTAGGAAGGGGGAACGAAAGATTGCTAAAATGGTCAACCAAGATGGCCACCATGCACATATGTGGTAAAACCCTTTAGAAATGTTCTTCTGCAGAACTGAGGAAGCCTTGGGGAAAATCAGCGGGGAGGGGAGGTCTACCAAAGTTGCTAAAATGATGGTCATACGTTGACTTTTGACCTGTTTACGGCAAGGTCAAGTTTGCTTCCCTGTGCATTTGTATGGGAAAAATGTTGAGAATTTCAAACGATTTCTCCTTTGAATCTGCCGGGTTAATATTGCTCAAATTTCATGTGGAACCTTCTTGGGGAGGGGAACAAAAGATTGCTAAAATTGTTACAGTCCATTGACCAAGATGGCTGCCATGCCCGTATATGGTAAAAACCTTTAAAACCAAGTAAACCTTTGGGCCTAATCTTTGCACAAATCATTGGGGATGGGAGGTCCAATAAAATTGCTAAAATGATGGTCCTACGTGAAATTTGACCTTTTTATGGCAAGGTCAAATTTGCTTCCCCAGGCATTTGTATGGGTCCAATACATTTATATGGGAAAAATGGTGAGAATTCATATGTTTTGGACATCTCCTCTAAAGACTATGGTCCAACTGAGTTGATGAGGAGCATCGGGGTGCTTAGTAGACACAAAATAGCTAAAACTGAGCTGATAAAAAATCCAACAGTGGCCATCTTGAGAACCGATTTTCAACTTCTCAAACCTTTGGTGGATTTGAGCATAAACTTCCTCTGTAGAAACAGGACAGCTTCTGGATTGAAATGAGCTAAAATCAAGTCAATTGGAAATCCAAGATGGCCACCACAGCTGCCATCTTGAAAATCTGTTTTGGATATCTTCTCGCAAACCACAATGCAAATTAAGTTGAAACTTACGATGTAGCAAAAGGTTGATGTGAAGATGAAGAATGGCTAAAATCATGCCAATTGGAAATCCAAAATGGTCACCACAGCCACCATCTTGAAAATCGATTCCTGAGGTCTGCTTCTGAATCATTGGGCAAATTGAGTTGAAACTTACATTGTAGCAACAGAATGACTTATAGATCAAAAGTATATAAAATTTTGCCGATCAGAATCCAAGATGGTTGCCACAGCTGCCATTTTGAAAACCAATTTTTGACATCCTCCCAAACCATTGGGCAATTTGAGTTGAAACTTACACTGTAGCAACAGGATGACCTCTACATCGAAAATAGTTATTAGTAGCGGCCGTATATAGTGTAAAAAGAAATAAAAATCTTCTTCTCCAAAACCAAAAAAGATTTTGGGATGAATCTTGGTATATACCAACTACTAAGTTTGTACAAGTGGTGGTGGCAGGTTGACCTTTGACCTTCTTATGGCAAGGTCAAAATTGTGCCCCTACTGGCTGAAACTTACAATGTATTATTAAAGTGGTAAAACTTGTTAGTTACAATCAAAATTTTGTCCCCTGGGGGTTATCTGCCCTTGCCCCTGGGCTACATACATGTGTAAAATTGTGTTATTTTTAAATTTCTTCTCTGAAACAGCTTGAACACTTTTCACTAGATTTTGCATTGGGCCCTTTGTCGAAAGGGTATTGACAATTTGTTCGAATGGTTCGATGCCATTGAACAAGATGGCAGCCATGCCCATATATGGTAAAAAGACAAAAAATCTTCTTCTCAAGAACCAAGAAAGTTTTGAGGCTGAATCTTGGTATATAGCATAGGTGACTAAGTTCTATCAAGTTTTTTTCAAATGATGGTGGAAGGTTGGCCTTTGACCTTTTTACAGCAAGGTCAAATTTGTGACCCCATGCAAGGGGAAAATGTTGAAAATTCATTTTCGTAAAATGTATAAAAGACTTATGTCTGAAACTTACAATGTCTGAATAGATTATTAAAACTTTTTAGTTATAATCAAAAGGGCATCTTTCATTTCTGCCCACGCATGGATTTTTCTGAAACTTTGTATAATAATAACTAGGCATATGCAACCTATGAAAATGTGCTTATTAAATTATATAATAAAAAGTTGGACGCAGGACGCAACCTTGACTAACTACCCCCATGAGCTGATACCTGTCTCCAAATAAGTATGTCATACATCTTAAGTTTAATTTAGTTTTAAGATATTTGCGCTGTGCTGAATGGTGAACACCATAGTAATTCTATTGGTACCACAAAACATTTATTTTTAATTAAAGTTAACATTTTCTGATAAATTGATTATAAAAAATCAGAATTTTTTACCAAAAAATGAAAAAAATATAAAAATTAAACTTTCAAAATTAATATGTTATAGTCTTTGTCAAGATTTCATACTACCAGCAAAATTTGCTACATATATCCTCTATAGCTGTGCTAAATTTCATAAAAAATCAAAACCGGTAATATTGTCATTTTAGGCCTTGAATGGATATAGGTCGATTTTTACAAAATTGACTATTTTGTTATATTGATAAAAAACAGTAGAGAAAGGCAGTGTTATCAAACACTTCTAACACTTAACAAATCAAAGAGAGTTTAGACAACTCAGAATGAATATATCTTGAGCTACCCATTAAATTTTCATGACTTTCTGTTACTTGCCTTCTATTTATATGGACTCAGACTAACCAACTATTACAAATGTAGACAGCATAACAAATTAAAAGAAATTCTAATTAACAAATTAGGCTTTACAAAATCTTACGTTTTAATTCATGTCAGCAAATCATTGAGCATTTTGTATAATTACTTCCCAAAAGGCATAAAACTAAAATAGGTGTAAAACAGGGATATCCATTTTCACCATTACAAAAATAGGCATAAAACATGGAGATCCATAATCTCCATTGTCATATTAAGAAGATGTGCAAACGTACTATTGCAAGTAGTTGTTGCTTGTTTGTTTGTTTGTTTGTTTGTTTGTTTTGAAGAAGGATTTGCATCCCCATCAACAGATTTTAGGATTTTTGGAGATTTGTTCCTGGACTGGTGAACTCGAACCAAACTAAGAACGCTTAAAAAGAAAATAATACCTATAGACTTAACTTCTGATATATCTATAGCGTGTTTGCAAGCCTATATTGTATTTTTGAAATTATGAACGCTGGATTTCTTGTCCTGTAAACATGTTCAAATGTGTCACTTCAATCGGTATTTCCTGCGATTGAATTGACACTGACACTGGAGTTTTTCTCTTTTTTTCAACAGTTATCTTTGATGACAGCAGCACAGAATAACTACTGTTTATGTGGTCTTAACTTTTTCTATCAGAAAAGCAGATCTATCCTTTCTTCCTTACAGTAAGCATATATGAAATTGTTTCTGTTCTGCATAAGTTCTATTCTTGTGCACATAGTTTGACTTAAACAACAAATTGGTGTTCTGTAGTTCTTCATGTTAAAGCTTTAAGATTTTTCAAAAGGTTGTATGACATTCATATTTTAAGTCATTTGCCTAAGGACTTCCATACTAGTTTGAAACTCCGCCATATGTTAATTAACACAGGAGTTTAAAACAGCTAACTTGTGTGGTTTTAATGTGAATCGAAAGGATGTATTGAAGAGTTTTTGAACAGTTTTCATTCATTTGGTTGCTGGCAGTTCTATGGTATTGAATTAATTCTATTTTCACCTTGTCTCTGTTTTTTGTGTTGTAATACGTTTTGAAAGGAGGCTTTTAGTATTCAAGTTTTGTTTAAGTTCTTATACTTAAATTCTTTTCTTCCATTGAATATTTTAGCTGAATATAATTTCATTCTTCTTAATACCAACTGCTCTTACTTTGTTGTTTTTCGCTGATCATATTTCTGAAAAGTTATTCTTTCATTTTAGAAAGAGTACTAAAATATTTGGTCAGCAAGTGCATAGATCTTACCTAAAGAAACAGTACTAAGCGTGCATGTGTCCATGTGACACAGATTTTGGTTGTTCATTACTGATTGTATTTAAGCTGTAGTGTTTTTTTTTCCAATATTGAGTGTCTTCATGTGTGTTTTGTACCAGCTGTGAAATCTTCTGCTGTGGTTTTGACAATATACAGATACAGAGAACTTGGACTTAGTGTCTGCATGGTAAACGAAAAGTTTTTTTTTTTTTTTTTTTTTTTTTTTTTTTTTTGGACATGGTGTTCAACAAGGTGCAATTCAGTCAACTTGTTATAAATGAATATGTACAATTATGGTATCAACTTCTTATACAAATCATACTATATCATGGTAATCCAAATTGAAAGCTATTTATAAGTGGACTTTACACGTAACTACTACTTATACATGAGTATTGGGTAATTTCATATTTTGCCGACTCAGGACTATATGTATTCAGGCTGTTCAAACAACATGTTACTGGTCTTCAATTTTTATGAGATTTCATGTGTTTATTCCTAATACATATGGAGTTTTTTTTTGTTGAAATGGTGTCTTGACAAGAATCGGAACATGATAAAATTGCAGATAACATCTGGATGAATACATAACCTGCAGCTGAAATATGGGGCTATCGTTCAACTTACGTTATTGCTCCAACACTATTGCTAAGTATATGAAGCCATCCATAGTATCAAAACATGTACTAATGATGGCCTTAATTAATAAAACATTCCAGCATCTGAAAAATGAAATCCTGTTTGCTGTACGAAGGTTAATATTAGGGCAACCCCTGATTTGGTAGTGGCCGCGTACAAAACACCATAAATTTACAATGGAACTACATTTAAAAGCCAATGCATCATAATCATCAGTGTTATACCCTGGGCAACCATTGTGCAGAATTTCATCCAATTCCAAGCATGGGCAGAAACCAATGTAAATTTCCTATACCGTGTAAGAGCCCCTTTTGTTCCCGGGGGGTGGGTTCTCCAGAACCAAGAAACTGTTGAGGCTGAATCTTGATATATAACATCAGGGATTGAAGGTCTAACAATTTTGTTCAAATGATAGTCTTATGTTGACCTTTGACCTTTTTACTACAAGGTCAATTTTGCGCCCCCATACATTTGTCGGGGGGAAAATATTGAAAAATCATTTTCTCAATGGATAATAAAGACTAATGGCTTATTTGTGAAATCTTAAAATAACTTCTTTGAAACAGCTTGAACACTTTTCACTAGATTTCACATGGGGTTTTCTTTAGAAAGGATGTTGATAATTTGTTCAAATGGTTCTCCGCCATTGAACAAGATGGCTGTCATGCCCATATATGGTAAAAACACTTAAAAATCTTCTTCTCCAGAACTAAGAACGTTCTGAGGCTGACTCATGGTATACAGCATCAGGGATTTAAAGACTAAGTTTGTTGAAATGATAATACTAGAATGACCTTTGACCTTTTTATGGTATGGTCAAATTTGTGCCCTAGTTGCTGTGGCAATACTGGAAGAAGTTGCATGGCATTTGCAGATATGCAATACATGTAGCTGTTTTTTATCAGGTGAGCGAATCGTGGCCCATGGGCCTCTTGTCTCAATATGACTTAAGTAATGTTGAAAAGGATGTAAAACAAAATTACCATCATGAAAGACTAAGGTAAATGGTTTAAACAGTAAAATCTTAGTTTTCAAAAAAAAAAAAAAAAAAAATAGCATGAAGACTTCTTTGAGGGAAGTAACCAGTTTTGCAAAGTGAGGAATTAAATTGTCTCCCTTTGCAAAATTTGTTGAAAATTCATAATATTAATTTTTCTTTTCAGATTTATAGAAAATTTACGAGGGTGAGTCAATAAGTAACCAGTCTAACTTATTTCTGGTTGAGAGCCACCTCTTCTTTTTTGGTGTAATTGCCCTCGAGTGTGATGCACTTAGACCAACGGTGTTCAAGTGCCATCAGCCCAGAACTGAAAAAGTCAGGGTCCTTTCCATCGACCCACTCCTCAACTGCCGTCACGACTTCTTCATCAGACCAGAAATGAAGTCCTCGGATATCCTTTTTCAAGTTTGGAAATAGGAAAAATTCGCTAGGAGCTAGGTCAGGCAAATAGGCAGGATGTGGTATTAATTCATACCCGTTTCGCTCTACAGCATCCATTGCAACTTTGCAAGTGTGGACTCTCGCGTTGTCCTTTTGCGGCAAAACACCTTTAGAGAGTTTACCTCGGCGTTTTTCACAGATGGCGATTCTCAGCTGGTCTAACAAGTTTGCATAGTACACTCCAGTTATTGTACTTCTCTTGAGTAAAAAGTCCAATAACGCCTTTTGCGTCCCAAAATACTGTGGCCATCACCTTGCCAGCAGATAGTTGCATCTTGAACTTCTTTGGCTTCGGGGACCCAGGCCCTTCCCACTGATGACTTTGAGCTTTATTCTCTGGCTTATAATAATGAACCCAAGTCTCATCTACAGTCACCAGACGCAAAAGAAAATCATCTTTTGACCTAAAACGCTTCAACAAGGCGCTGCATATTGATAATCTGGTGGCCATTTGCTTATCGCTAAGGGATTTGGGGACCCAACGGGCTGTTAGCTTGCACATACCTAAACGATCATGTAAGATTGTTGAAACGCTACCATGTGAAATGCCTAATGCCTGCGCTATTTCTTCCACCTGAATTCGTCTATCAGAGTATACCAGATCCCGAACTTTCTTACACATTTCTTCGTCGGTGGCATCCAGTCGGTGTCCAGACCTGGCTTCATCTTCTAAAGATGTTTTACCGCGTTTGAATTCCCCTACCCAGAATTTAACCTGAGCATAAGATGGTGCAGAAGATCCATAAACATCGGCTAACTCGCTGTGTATTTCCTTGCCTGTTTTACCTTTTAAATACAAATACCGAATTACAGCACGGTACTCAACTTTAGATGAAAAGCATGCCTTTGCATCACTAGCCATGTTTGACATTCAATATCTTATTAAAGAATGACTCAATATGCATGTAATTTTGTACCCATATATAAATCATATATTGAAACTAAGCATGAAAATCGTGACCGTCTCGGTCCATCGGAAATGGGATAGGCTGGTTACTTATTGACTCACCCTCGTACCATAGCCTTTTGCTTAATATTTTAAAAATGCAAATGTCTGCGGCATAGCTCTACATAAGAAGGGTATTGTGATTGATATTTTTCTATCCATATTTTCCATGGAATTTATGTTATGGGTGAATTGCAGAGGCACTTCTAATGAGTACCTACAATATCGAGGGTTGAGCGCAAGACTATGGTAACTCAAACGTATTTTTGAAACCCTTGTTTAGGGGCAACTTGGACCCCTTTGTAAACAATGCAAATTTAGGTGCCATTGCTCATACGAGCAATGGCACCTAAATTTTCATTGTTTACAGAAAGAAATGTTGTAATCTTCATAACGCCTTCATGGTGAGGAGATTAGGTTTGGGGAAAAACAATCATCTGACTTACGATAGTCTTGCGCTCAACCCTTGATATACTTTTTCATAGCTCTAGATAAGATGAGTATCCAGATATACATTGTATATTTTCTCTTACTCGCTCACGAGAACGTGTTGTGGTACTCATTAGATGCACTTTCTAAAAAGTACCCATTACATGTATTTTCATGGAAAAATAAGAAAAAAGTATCAACATGTTTTGGGTATTAAACACCTTTTCTAGAGACATCCTTGATAGGATTGCTGTAAATAGCAAATAAAATCTTTTCAATAGAGTAGAACTCCAGTAACTATCGTAGAACAGCCATTATTCTAATATGGGATGTTCCTGTGATTGAGAATTAAGTTCAAAAGTAATACATGTACATGTACTTGAAGGCTAAAATTCAGAATATTTGTTCATAGCTCCAGATAAAAGGGGGTATCCACATAATATTTGTTTTTATTTCTCCACAAAAACATTGTGTGAGTACCCATTAGAAGCACCTCAGTGAGGTACTTCTAATGAGTAATGCAACATATGTTTTTGTGAAGAAATAAGAAAATCAAATAAATAAAGTCACTCATAAAAATCTGGAAGTGAAGATACCTAACACCACTTGGAAAAATAACAGTAAATCAAATTTCTTCTTTTGCCACTTTTAAACCATCTCTTCACTTCTTTACCAAACCCAGGTAATCATGTTGTTAAAGAATTAAATACACTATTTTATGAGTTTTTGTGGGAGGGCCCAGCAAAAATAAAGCAAACAGTTATTACCAAACAGTATTCTGATGGTGGTCTAAAGATGATTAATCTTCAAGTTTTCATCAGCAGCATGAAAGCAACATGGTTAAGAAGATGGATTCACACTGACAGTGAATGGAAAGATCTTAATAGTAATATTAATGTCACCGGGTATAGGTATATGATACACTTGTACTGCCTTGCGGTACAAGCCGGCTTTTATAGCGACGCGGTAGAGTGTGGGACTTTGAGTCCAGCAGACCGGGTTCGATCCCCGGTCGCGGCGTTGGTGATTAGAATTTTTTCAACTGTTACATTTGGCGCCCACCGTAAATAACCCACATGTGTGCATAAAACTCCTTGAGTCTCATTTCATGTGATTCTCGGACTCCTAGAAATTCAGGGACGAATTTCAATTTGGAGGGGGAGAATGTCACCGGGTATAGGTATATGATACACTTGTACTGCCTTGCGGTACAAGCCGGCTTTTATAGCGACGCGGTAGAGTGTGGGACTTTGAGTCCAGCGGACCGGGTTCGATCCCCGGTCGGGGAAAATGTTATTTCCATTTTTTCACCTGTTACATTAACTTTAAAAAACTATTTGATTTTGGGAAAGCATATGCAGACTCCATAATTAAACAAATCAGTAATCCATTTTGGGAAGATGTTATTAAAGCTTACTCAAATGTTCTTGAATTAAATCAACAAAGCACAGAAGATTTTGCCCTATCAAGTCCTATATTTTTTAATCATAACATTCTCATAGGGGGTAAACCAGTCTTCCTCAGTCAATGGTACATGAAAGGAATAACTTACATTAACGACATTATAAATAACAGTGGTGAATTTTACTCTGAGCAAGAGTTGAAAACTAAATATAGTATAAAAACAAATTTTCTTCAAGTTAATGGAATAATACTGTCTGTTAAAGAGTTTCTAAAACTGAAAACTGATATAAAAACTTTCACTAGAAAGTTACAACAGCCAATACTTCCCACATACCTGACAGTGTTTGTCATACCTAATAAAGGTTGCAAGGAGTTTTATAATATATTGAATGAAAATAATGATAAACCTACATCCCAAAGTAAATGGGAAAATATATATGATATAGAAGAAGATACATGGAAAGATATATACTCTTCTCCATTTAAACTAAATGTAGGCACAAATCTTCAGTGGTTTCAGACAAGAATAAACCACAGATTATTACCTACTAAGAAATATCTTTATACAATAAACGCTACACCAAGCCCATTATGCAATTCTTGTCAGGTGGAAGAAGATATAATACATATGCTTTGGACATGTAGAGACACAAAGTCTTTAATTACCCAATTAAAAACATGGTTATTAACATATAAAATCAATATAACACTTAGTGAGGAACTGTTTATTTTTAATATAGGTAAAAATCTTACACAAGCAGATTTACAAATTATATTTACCACAAAATACTATATCTATTTATCCAAACATCTTAATTCAGCCCTATCCATTGTCGCTTTGAAACACAAATTAAGAGCAGGATATATAATTGATAAACACATTGCTACAAAAAACAACAGAATGAATGCCTTTGAGACAAAATGGCAAAAGTATAGGGAACTTTTTGAACATTTTAATAGAAATGAACGGCTTGATGAGAGATCCTGACACACTTAATTGAAAATAGTATTACGGTAAGTCGCTTTATCTGGTCTTGTTGGGGAGATGTTCAGAACAGAATTCTTTCCTTTTTTTTTTTTTTTTTTTCAAAATCATCTATCTTCAATTTCGTATTGTCTTTTCTGTCTTTTTTCTTTTTTTAGAAAACAAATTAATTCCCCGTCATTCCTAGAATTTATTTTTGTATATGCTAATAGGCCAGCTTTGAACCTGAAGAGCTAGTAACTGCTGCGATCACCCCCAATGTATTGGAAAAGTCAAACCTGGGCAGACATATGGACCAACATCAGAATGCAAGTCCAATGTTTAGCTACTCATTCTACATATTTCGGGTGCATCAGTGAGTGGTGAGGAGGACTGTTTGTTGAGGAATGAGTGTGTTTGAGATGTTGTAGTATTTGGGGTGATGATTAGAAATATATATATAGTAGATTGATTATAATGTCATTAAGCAGAGTTCTGTATAGTGTATGTATGTAAACAATATATTGTAAGATGCATGGAGGGATGGCCCTCCCCAACCTTCTGTGCATCATGTGACGGGGAGAAAAAAAGAAATAAGAAAATATCTGGGCCCAGTTGTTCAAAGCTAACGATATTGTTAGTTAACGATTCGTTAAAATTTACATTGAGTGATACACAAATATGCTGAAATTTTTTGCTGAAAAAATATCAGAATATTGTATATTGAATCTGCTAAAACAGTTAACAAAATGACCCTTAACCAGCTCGTTAAGCTAACGATGCTTTGAACAACTGGGCCCTGTTCTTTTCAGTTGAAAAAAAAAGAGCTTTATCTGGAGCTATGTTTATTTCCAGTAAATCAAAAGATATTAAGGAAAATAATCAAATCGGTCCCGATTAAGGGGATGGAGGTAATTGTTTCAAATTTGTTTTGCCTCCCTTTTGAAAAGGGATCTACTTTAAAATGTAAAAATGGAAGCAAATTTTCATTTAGAGTAAAACTTTTTCAGATTGAGATTTGTGTGCAGCAGAGCAAACAGGAAGTCACAAAAAACGATGGAAAACTTACCAAGTATATCAGGTCTCGACAAACAGGCTTGAAGGTCGCGGGTTCAACCCCCGCCGAGGTCGGCAACATTCTTTCGTGGAGATTGATCATGAAATATTTTCTACGGTCATTCTCTCCCTTCCGCTGATTCAAGAAGGGCAGTTGTCAGTTTCTGGCGAAAGAATGTGCACAATACTGGTTAACCGTTTAGAGGACTAAACCTGCCCAGTAAACGTGTGGTTAGGTAAACTGACCGCGCTCGACATGACCCTATTGGGTTGACTGGGCCGTAAAACCTCAACACAAACAAACAAACAAACAGGCTTGATGACATGATCCCTGGTATCTTGTTTCCAAAAACCACATCTGTAAAAACAAAACTTAATGTCTGATCTGGAGACCCAATAATTTATTTTTATGCAAACACATTTCTTGCTATTTTCTAGGAAGGACCCTTTGTTGTTTTGTCACTGGTGGGGACAGTTCAGGAGTCAGATCATTTCACAGCCCTTGTGTGTAAGTTTACATGATGCATAGCTGCAGATAAGATGCTTTATTCAGCTGAAAATGACTGATATGTTTCTTATTTCTCCATATATACCTTGTGGGTACTCATTAGAAGCACCTCCATGAGGTGATTTTGATGAGAAGCCACTACATGTTTTTATGGAGAAATAAGAAAAGATATTCTGTGGATGCCTCTGCTTATCTGGAGCTAAGATTATGTTTGGCAAGGGGTCAGTAACCCTGATTATTGTTTTATACCTGTTAATGATACCACTTCCGCTCCTCCAGTGCAACTGCTCTACAACATTACCTTTGAGATGACATACAACTGGGTGTTATAAGGAGGTTGCTGTTGTAGAGAGGTTAAATTTATAGCTATACTTTGGGGAGTGAGAAAAGTGGCTGTCATAGGAAGGTGGCTGTTGTTGAGAGGTAACTGTTGCTGTAGGTTATACTATATTTTGATGTTTTTAACTCATTTTAGACTGACTAGACTCCCCCACATTATATATTGTAAGAGTCAAATTTCAATTTTAGGTATGTCAGGCTATATGCATATGATACAGATATTCCTAGAGAAAATGGCTAAACTGTGTCCAAACAGTGGCGACACTGATCAGATGCCACGTTCTGCGGCATCTGATCTGGGTCTGCACTGTTTGCTGATTACCCTTTTGGGAGACTCCAGACTAAAATGGATTAAATATTGCATTATGCAGGATATCTGTAAGATGCTGGCACAATCCTTTCTGTAGCAATGATCAAAACACCAAGACAGTAACCCTTATTGGTTAATGAGAATACGATAGAAGTCAGTGAACCATGAAATATACATGAGGGTCAGATAATGATGTATTGTCTTGATATGATATAAATAATGTTGAAAGGGACTTAAAACACTAAGCCATCATCATCAGATTATGTTGCTTTTTATACCCCGCCACACAATAGTGGCGGGGTATTATGGTTTCACGTTGGTCGTCCGTGTGTCCGTCCGTCGTACGTCCGTCCATCCATTTTTCGTTTCCAGATGATAACTTGAATAAACATCAATGGATTTTCATCAAACTTGGTATGTGCATTGATATTGTGGAGATCTGGTTTGGGATTGCTAATGGGCAAATTTCGTCAAATTTTTACGGAGTTATCTGCCCGAGACACGCCCATATTTTCGTTTCTGGACTATAACTTGAGTAAATAACAAGGAATTTTCACCAAACTTGCTATATGCATTGACATTAAGGAGATCTGGTTTGGGATTGCTAATGGGCAAATTTCGTCAAATTTTTACGGAGTTATCTGCCCGAGACACGCCCATATTTTCGTTTCCGGACAACAACTTTAGTAAATTACAAGGGATTTTCACCAAACTTGCGATTTGCATTGACATAAAGGAGATCTGGTTTGGGATTGCTAATGGGCAAATTTCGTCAAATTTTTACGGAGTTATCTGCCCGAGACATGCCCATATTTTCGTTTGCGGACTATAACTTGCTATATGCATTGACATTAAGGAGATCTGGTTTGGAATTGCTAATGGGCAAATTTTGTCAAATTTTTACGGAGTTATCTGCCTGAGACATGTCCATATTTTCGTTTCTGGATGATAACTTTAGTAAATAACAAAGGATTTTAACCAAACTTGCTATATGTATTGACATTAAGGAGATATGGTTTGGAATTGCTAATGGGCAAATTTTGTCAAATTTTTACCGAGTTATCTGCCCAAAACACGCCCATATTTTCATTTCTGGATGATAACTTGAGTAAATAACAAGGCCTTTTAACCAAACTTGCTATATGCATTGATATTTTCAAGATCTGGTTTAGGATTGTTATCTGTCCCTCCGTTATTTTCTTTCAAGACATTTTCGCAATGATAACTTTAATACATATACAAATAATTGCTATGGCGGGGTATTATGCTTGCGGTGCTTTTATTTGGTCATAACATACAGATCTTAACCATATAACTGACGTGAGACAGATTACAGTCACTGAACCATGAAAGTAGGTCAAAACCAAGCAATGACCATGACCTGCAACTGATCTGCCCAAAAAATTACACATGCTGACCCTAAAACTAACAAAATCAGTGAAACATGAAAAGCAGATCATGGACATGTACTGTCTCCCAGATGCTGTAAAATGCAGCCAAGTACTCAATCCTTAGCCCTTTAGTTTGTTAAGAAACTAATAAATATATAGCACTGGTGGTAATCTAGGGAACTAGTTCCTAACTGCGTCAGTGTAATTTTCTTCCCTTGCTACATCCAGGAACTCTGGAGGTAGTTCCATTGGCTAAAAGTCAGTTAAGAAATGTAGCTGTCAAAGAATTTTAGTCTGATTATGTCCCTCCACTTATGAAAACATATTGGATTTTGGATGCTGATCCTGTTGGCATGGGCGTGACACTTTCTTGTCTGCATAATATCTTATGAGCCAGTGGTTGTATTCTCACCAAATTTTCATGGATATATAATTGGGACATAACAAAGTACAGCTGAACTGATTATCCCCACGCATTAGTGGTGGAGATATTTTGAATATCTTTGTCTGTCTGTCTGTCTGTCCATGCATCATGCTATCTCCTCATAAACCACTGGGCGGAATTTAACCAAACTTGCTGTATGACTTCCCGGTGTGGTAAGAGTGTGTGAAGGAACATTATTTTTCTGGCTGTCTACCCCTCTATTCATTTATCTGTACATCACGCTATCTCCTCCACTGGGTGGAATTTAATCAAACTTGCTACATCACTTCCCTACATGGTAGGGGTGTGCAAGGGCAACATTATTTTTCTGTCCATCTGTCCGTCACTCTATTAGCAACGTGGAGATTTTACGATGGTGTGCCATCGACCACACAATCTAGTTAGATTTTGGTGATCTTGACCTAATTCTCAAGGTCACAGAAATAGAAAAACTGAAAATTCATGATCAGGGACATCTGTTTCCTCGGGAAACACTGTTACTAGTTGTTTTGTTATCGAATTATGAAAAAATTGGCAATGCACTTCCATGTAGATATGACTTTTACTGTATTCCCAGTTACATTTTTCAGGGCTTGAACAGAAGTTTGCAAAAACTATTGACCATGGATTTGCAGTTTTCTATTGCCAAAGAGATATGGGCCCACAATTTTTTATTATCCACAAGCTTTTTAAAAAGGAAATTGGGATATTGTGAACACCTCCGTCTATCAGTCATCTCCTGTGGATTCTTGCTCACAATAGAAGATTGCACAGTCTCAGATGTGCTACTGTGGCAAAAACTAAGACTACTTCGTCCAACAAGTATTCTAAGAAGAAGGACCCTGTCCAATCAGAGAGGTTTGAGGACATTCCTTCAGACATTCATGGGAACACCCCTATGGCTATACTGCTTGGGTGAGGACCCATACAGGTGGCAGTTCAACGGATGGACATATCATCCAAGACATAAGTTCAAGTTCACCAGGCTCCAGGCACAAGGCACTAGGCATTCAACCACCAGGCACCAGGCAGTGACTTCACTGGGCACCAGGCACCAGGCACTGGAGGTACCTGTCACCAGGCACCTGGAACCAGTCACCAGGCACCTGGTAATGAGTGCTGATCATGAGCACCTGTTCACCAGGCGCCTGGTGACCAGGCTCCAGTCACTGACCACCGGGTATCAGGCACCAGTCACCTGGCACCTGGTAAATTAATGAATGCCCATCACCAGGCACCTGGTACTGCTCACCAGGCACCAGGCCAGGGTTAGCGTTACTGATCGCCATTGTTGCCATTTGCGCAGAAAAATAAAATTTGGCACAAAAAATCATAAATTGGCGAAAACAAGTGGCGAAAAAATATCACCTGAATTACCCGCTACTGAGTCATATAATTGTCGCACGTGTCTATCGCACCTTCCTTGATTGTATAATTCGCCAATTAACAACTCAATTATCGATCAGAAAACGGTAGCTGATCAAATTAACCTGAATTTGATGAAAGCCATATAAGGTCACGTGCTGTGATGCGCAGTTTGACAGTAGCACCACCCACTTTCCATGCCTTTCGTCCTAAATATTCATGACGCTCTCCCGAAACTACCAATCAGGAATTAATGTCAGCGTCGCATCGCCTACGTCACGGAAATTTACCCAGAATGTAATCACGTGAAACCCTATGTCAAACACAAAGATGGAAAACAAATTGATTACATGAGAAATAATTATTGTCATTAATCGGTTCGGCTTATTAAAGCGGTAAGTACACTTTGACAGTGCCGACTTTAATTAAGCTTGTTTCGGTACCTTCTTATGAGCCTTAATTTTATTTGGCAATCAACGAACGTCGTCCCAAAAAAAACCACAAAAAAACACGAATAATGCCTCAGAGGCGGACACATTAGTCTCCGATGGTCCGGATCCCGCATTCGATCCCCACAGATTGTAGCGATTTATTATGAAACACATAAATATGCTACGGTCATTCGCTCCTTCCACTGCTTCAAGACTGGCAGTTACAAGTTTTTTGCGGAAGGGTGTTCAATGTACTGGCTAACCGCTTATTGTATAAGCATGCCCCCTCTTTTTTATTGGTGCGATTCATAAAAATATGCTGTTCCCCATTCCATTTCGCATAGACCAGACTCGTAAAGCAATTGCAGTAAACTCCCTTTTAAGTCAGTTGCAGTTAGCTCCCTTAAAACAGTAAAACCTGCTGTGTTAGAAACTTACCCCGTATTTATCAGGGTACAAATGAATATTGTTACGTTATTCTCTTACAGTATAATACATTAATAACATTATATTTATTGGCTTATACAGCACTTTTCAGAACTTTCGTTTCCATGTAAAGTGTTCCATTTTTGTGTCCAACATTCGATGTGCAAAACAAAGACTTATTATTAATTCATGACATTGTAATTAATTAACTACCGCAGAAGTTTTAAAAATCAGTGCGAGAATTAATTTCAAGTCCCCCACACATTTCACATTATACTGACTCTTGAATCTATTGCTGCAATTAAAGGAATCAGTAAATGAACACCTTTTTTCTGACAAGATAATTCTTTGGCGAAAAATGGCCAAAATTTGGCTCAAAATCTGGCTCAAAGTTAAAGAAAATGGCACAAAAAAAATCAAATTGGCGAAAATGGTGGCGAAAGAAAAAGAAATCCTAGTGCGAACCCTGCAGGCACTGGGTATCAGGCACCAGTCACCAGACACCATTCACCAGGCATTGGTTTCTAAACATTCTTGGAGATTTGATCAATCATTAAATAATGAACGTCAGTGCTCAACTAATAGACAAAGACTTCTGTTTTCATTAGAGCCAGACTTTAACACTCTATCTGACCCAAGAGTTATAATCGAGCCACCGAGGAACAACACTTGGGATTCCCACAGATCTATTTCTATGAAACGCTCCAGTAGAAGAGATCTCTCTACTTCTAAACTTAAGTAGAGGAGAAGATCCACATCATCTTCCTCCTCTTCTTCATAATCATCTTCTTGTCCTAGAAGAAGCAGGAAATCAAAAAGATCTAAACATTCTCACAAGAAGAGGAGACATCTCTCTTCATCCTCTTCCTCCAGTAAATCCACCAAAGACTATTGCCATTATAAGAGGTCAAAACATCCCTCTCCTCAGACTTCTGAGCCTGCCCAGTAAACGTGTGGTTAGGTAAACTGACCGCGCTCGACATGACCCCATTGGGTTGACTGGGCCGTAAAACCTCAACACAAACAAAAGTACCAATCTCACAGCCTAACAAGGTTTCGTATGAACCACAGAATGTACCACCTCCAGATAATTCTGTTCCTCATTTACCCAAAGAATTGGACATGGTTCTTGGTTATTTGATAAAGCAATAAATGGGGTCTTTAGGTTACTTTCAGAGGAGATGTGTCCTAAAACGTCTAAGGATCCCTAAGCCTTCCAAACCTCTTTCTGGTATTGAACTTCTGATGGAGTCTCATACTGCTGCTTTACAACTGCTATTGCATTACTACTCCTCCTTCAGTCTAAACTTGTTGAAAGTACCATCAAATTTATTAAAAACAAATTAGATTCCGATAATTTGTTGTGAGGTTTTACGGCCCAGTCAACCCGATGAGGGTCATGTCCAGCGCGGTCAGTTTACCTAACACACGGTTACTGGGCAGGCTTAGTCCTCTAAGCGGTTAACCAGTATTGTGCACATTCTTTCGCCAGAAACTGACAGCTGCCCTTCTTGAATCAGCGGAAGGGAGAGAATGACCGTAGAAAATATTTCATGATCAATCTCCACGAAAGAATGTTGCCGACCTCGGCGGGGGTCGAGCCCGCGACCTCCTGGTCTCCAGTCGGACGCGCATCCAACTGAGCCACCGAGGCCGGCAGATTCCGATAAACCTGGTCAACATTGAACATTGTCAAAATATTGGCTCCACTTAAATATTATAAGAGCCACCCGCAATTCTTCCCTTCTCTCTCTAGATTCTGATGCATCGCAACTGGACTTTTCTACTAAGGGGAAATACTATATTCCCATTAAGAACATGGAAACATGGGAAAAAAGAGCTTGTAGTAGTTTAATGGCAGTTAACTATCATGCAGATCTATTTTCTTCAGCTGCTTATCAATGTCTTCACCAAGAGTATGTTGGTCAATGCCCTGTCCAGACACCTTGAAGCAGTTGCCAAGTCTGTCAGACACGCTACTGCTCTGTCTACATTCTTGGCTATGGAATTACTTCAGGCTAGACCTGATTCAGCTGTAGCCTCATCAAATTTCTTCTGGATCACTGAGCAAGCATTGAGAAATACCACGATTAGTTCTCAAGTGCCATTCTATAATAAGATCAAGGAAGTAGCTATATCTAATTTTGAGATTCAACAACATAGATTCTTAGCCTTTTCCACCACCGATCCTCTTATGCAGCCTACGAAGCCATCCTATGCATCTAGGGGTTCCTTCAGAAAGCCTTAACAGCCAACGAAATCCTTTAGGCTCAGACATAATCAACCATATAAGTCTAGAAATCTATCAGAGTCTTTCACTTCTAACATGAAAAAAGACTTTACTACCAGGAGGACCAATAACTCGGGACAAGTCCCCTCCTCTAAACCTGCCTCTTCTTCCTCAAATTTCTGAAAGCCATCCCTTTCCACCAAGATATTCCAGTGGGAGGAAGATTGGCCCACTTTGTGGAGCAATACAGAGAAATAACTCAAAACGAATCGTTTTCAGGCTTCCGCTCCACACTCCTCCCCACTATCAACAGTTTCTGAAGTTCTGTGTCAATCTTCCTCTCCCCTATTAGGAGAAGAAATAATGAAACTTCTACAAAAAGGGCAGAGGAAAGAGTAACCAAACCAGGAACTCCTGGCTTTTATTCCTGGTTATTAGTCGTACCCAAAAAGAATGGAAAGTAAACACATGTATACGCTAGTTGCAAACTTCATTACTGCTTATGAAAAATTTCAATAAAACCGAGACTCCCATTTTCTAATCCGTAGTGTGTTCTTTGTTTCCCAAGGCAATCTTTTTGACATTTATTTTACTAAACTTCATCTGGTGTTTGTGCCATGTGGTTGCAGTAGAATGTCTCCCTGTACATCACCATAGTGTAGATTATATTTCATTTCCTTTGGGATCATTGGGCTCATTGTGGTATATTTGAATATGGAGTTCTGCTCATGTATACGCTTGATTGCGTAAGCAGTGTGGCGAACTTCATTTCTGCTTATGAAGAGTCTCAATAAAACCGGAACCAATTTTCTAATCCATAGTGTGTTCTTTGTTTCCAAAGGCAATCTTTTGGACATTTATTTTACATCCCATGATAGATATCTCCACGTTAAATCAATATATCCATCCACAACCTTTCAAAATGGAGATAGCTAAATCATCAATCGATACTTGGCTGTCTCCATAGACCTGACTGATGCATATCTTCAAATTTTAATTCATCGGCAGTCCAGGAAATACCTTAGTTATTCAACAATCAGGTATTCCAATTCAGGGCACTACCTTTCAGAATGTCCCTGAATCCATGGATTTTCACCAACCTGATAGACATTATTGTCGCTCATCCTCGTCAACATTCCAACTCACCCTTTCCTTACATAGACGATTGACTTATAAAAGATCTTCTACACTACAGACTAACTTCTCAGACAATATAATGTCTTCAAACTATGCAATCTCTAGGGTTCATTCCAAATCTAAAAAAGTCAGGTTTGATCCCAGCTCAGAAATTCACCTTTATAGGCATGGAAATTCTGAGGCATTACAATACTGTCAGAGTACCACCAGACCTAATGGAATCTCTACTCATGACAATCTAACAATTCCTAACTCAGATTCAAGTCTTGGCCCGACTTTCCTTTCTCTTTTGGGGAAAGTCAGTGCTGCAGCAGACTTTATGGTTTCAGGTTGCCTTCATTTATGCCTGCTTCAGATGTGCCTTCTGTCAGTGTGGAGACCTCACATACTTACTCTAGATCACCCAATTTCGATTACGAATTTAATCGGCTTTCATTTGAAGTGGTGGACAGATCCCAACCAATTCATTCAAGGGACCCATAATCACCCTCCAGATCCCACGTCCTTCCTTTTTTTACCCAGCCTTATGATAGTGGCGGGGTATTATGGTTTCACGTTGGACATCAGTGTGTCTGTCCGTCCATCCATCAGTCGTATGTCTGTCTGTCCGTATTTTGTTTCCAGAAGATAACTTGAGAAACCATCAATGGATTTTCACCAAACTTGGTATGTGCATTGATATTATGGAGATCTGATTTTGGATTGCTAATGGGCAAATTTCGTCAAATTTTGACGGAGTTATCTGCACGAGACACGCCCATATTTTCGTTTCTGGACCATAACTTGTGTACATGTCAAGGGATCTGGTACATGCACTGATATTAAGGAGATCTGGTTTGGGATTACTAATGGCAAATTTCGCCAAGGTTCGACAGAGTTATCTGCCCGCAACACGACAATGGCGGGGTATTATAGTTTAACGTTTTTATTACAGATGCCAGTCATTATGAATGGGGTGCACATCTTGAACCGATGAGACTATGCTTTCATGGTCACTGGACAGAAGACTAGTCTCAGCTCCACAGCAATATTCTGGAAATAATGGCCATTCATTTTGTATTGAAAAAGGCCATACACTACATCCAACACTCTTGTGTCATGATATCGACAGACAATATGACAGTAGTCTCGTATATCAAGAAACAAGGAGGAACCTATTCTTCAAATCTATGTATAGTAGTATGGGAATTCCTCCGTTGGTGCCTGAAGCGCAATATAATTTTCACAATGTAAATTTGTTTGCGACTCACTTCAATCACAAACTCCCATTATATGTCTCACCAGTTGCAGAAATCAAGCGTTTGTGATAGATGCCCTATCCATGAACTTGAACGATCTTCATGTTTATGCCTTTCAACCAATAGTTCTGATACCACCCTGTCTGACCAAACTTCGCTTTCTCGGTGCAGAATAGTATAAAGTGCTCCTCTTTGGCCACAGCAGACCTGGTTCTCAGAGGTGTTGCAATTACTAGTATCAGGCCTGCTTTGACTTCCGTACTTTCCAAACCTACTAACACTAACAAAACAGAAAGTTTCAACATCAAAACCTCCCAACTCTTGCTCTTCAAGCTTGGGAGTTCTCAAGCAATCCATTAGAAGCAAAACTTTTCGCAAAAAATTGAGGACTTATCTCTAGATCAAGAAAAGTATCTACTCAGAAAGTCTATGATGCAAAATGGATCATATATTCCAACTGGTGTCATAGAAAGATGGTTAATCTGGTCACAGCCTTTCTTACTGTCATAGCCGATTTCCTTATGTATCTCTTTTCTGAGAAAAAATGACAGATCAGTACCATCAAAGGCTATAGATCTATGATCTCAAATACCCTTAAATTTAAGTCTGGCAATAGAATCGGTTCTAACTCAGTCTTATTGGAACTAATTGGATCTTTTCAGCTTCAATGTCTTGTCCAAAGATCTCTTACCCTTAAATGGATTTATCTTGGGTTTTAATTTGCCTGCAAAAAGCTTCATATGAACCTTTACATCAGGCTTCTAAACTGCACATCACGATGATAACAACCTTTTTACTGGTCCTTGCCTCAGCTAAACGATACAGTGAAATACAAGCTCTGGCAATGGATGCTTATCATTTAAGGTTTAATCAATCAGATGGTTTGGTCTCATTGACTCTACAAACTGGACTTTTGACGAAGAATCAAATTCAGTCCATTTGCCCAGATCCTGTAGTCATAGCTAATTTAGCTTGTAATTGCAAAATGGAACAGTTAGATTGACTTTATGCCCATTTAGAGCATTTAAGTTTTATCTTAACCCTTCTCTTGCCGGATTTAAAATGAATCAGGCCTGTAAGAGGGGGTACCTCTACTTGAGAAGTCATTACCCCCTGAATTTTACCTCGATTTTCATGAAATTTTCACGTATAATTTGCCGATCCTAGGTGGCCATTTTACCGGAGAAAGAATGGTCACGTGACTAGAAAGTCACGTGACAGTCATGTGTAAACCGGGAACCGTTTAAGACACTTAAAAAAAAAAAAAAAAAAAAAAAAAAATAATTACAAGAGCCCAGCGCCTACTGTGTACTATTGTGAATGAAACGAGTGACATACATAGGTTCTACTGTTATTCCTACTTATTCCTCACTGGAAATGATTCAGGTGTTATGGGCTTTTTTTCCAGAAAAGCCTGATCAATCTGTTGAAGTGAGTGCTGAAATTAATGGCAGCTTGAAATTTGGTATTCTCGGTCTTTTTTAGTGTGGGTAAAATCCAGCACCTGACTATCTAATGAAAAGTGGCGTGTTTGTATGAAAGTAGGTTCACTCCTGTATGAGAACACTTGCTCTGAATGGTTGCATTGGGTGTATTGTAAGTATGACGGGCTTTTGAGCTGGCAGACCCCCCCAGCGCGACTATTGTCGCGAAAGGCAAGATAAGGGTTAAAACGATAAGTTCCTATCATCAGTCTAGAACTAGACTCTTTCTACCAATTAAAGGTAATCATGACATCTCTAAGACCTCAGTCTCGAGATGGATAGCTTACACAATTAAGCTTGCCTATAGGAAACACCCAAAGAGACATTTCCATTCTAAAGATTAAGGCTCACAAATCTTTATCGGGAATTGAACTTCTAATGGAGCCTCCTACAACTTCATTACCGGTTCTCCCTCCATCTAAGCTAGTCGAAAATACTACCAAGTATATTCAAATCAACTAGATACAGATAAACTTGGTCAAGATAGGACAATTCCTCAACAATTTGTTAAATCTTTGGCTCCACTTAGATATTACAAGAGTAAGTCACAATATTTCCTACTCAAAATATTCTCCCTCTAGATGCTGATGCTTCACAAATAGATATTTCTAGCAGGGGTAAATATTCTATTCCTATTAAGAACATGGAAATATGGGAAAAAAGAGCTCATAGTCTAGTAACAATTATTTCCCATGCTGACTCTTGGAAGTGGTTGCCAAGTCTATGAAGCTGCTACAGCTATGTCCTCTGTCTTGGCCATAGAGTTGTTGCAGACTCAACACGATACAGCTATAGCCTTTTCAAAAATTCTATTGGCTCATTCTAGTCATGCACTGAATAATGATCCTATTAATTCCCAATTACTCTTTGACAATTAGATTAAGGAAGTAGCGAAATCTAATCTTGAAGCACAACAACATAGATTCTTGGTCTCTTTGGCCAATAACCAGTACAACTGTATATACAACCTCAGAAACCATCTTACACGGCTACAGATTCTTTCAGGAAACCTAGACAGCTTACTGCATCTTTTAGGCCTAAACAGAATCAACCATTTAGGTCTAAGAATCAGTCACAGTCCTTTATGTCTAATACTAGAAAGGACTTTTCTAAGAGGAGTAGTAATATAAGACAGTTCCCCTCTGCTAGGCCTTCCTCGTCTTCCACAAAGTTCTGAAAGACTGCCCATCTTACCACGTCCAGATATTCCAGTAGGAGGAAGATTGGCCCACTTTGTGGAACATTTGGGAGAATTAACTCAAAACAAAAGGGTCCTCTCTGTCGTCCAAGAGGGTTTCAGGATCCCATTCAATTCACTCCCCCCACCTCTATCTACAGTTCCAATAGTTCTGAGTCAGGCTTCTCTTTTTTAGCTCACAATGAGCTATTCTGATCACTTGCCAACTGCCATCCGTCGATGTCCGTTCGTTCGTCTGTCGCCCACACCTTTGAACATCTTCTCTGAAGCCCCTGGGCCAATTTTCTTCAAACTTCATATGGAGCCTTCTGTTAAAGGGATGTTGAAAATTTATACAAATGGTCATGGTCCATTAATCAAGATGGCCGCCATGCCCATATATGGTAAAAACACTTGAAAATCGTCTTCTCCAGAACCATGAAAGCTTTTGGGCAGAATTTTGGTATATAGCATCGAGGTCTCAAGGTCTACCAAGTTTGTTCAAATGATGACCAATGGTTGACCTTTGACCTTTTTACGGCAAGGTAAAATTTGCATCCCCATACATTTGTATGTGGAAAATGTTGAAAAGTCATTTTCTCAAAATGTATCAAAGACTAATGGCTGAAACTTACAATGAGTGATTAACAGTAGAGGAAAGAATAACCTTTGGTGACCTTTTTATTTTGCATGGTAGATGTTACTATAATTAGTAACTTGATACCCGATCGGGCATCATTTGATCATTTTTGTAGTACCCGCAGAAAGCGAAAAAAATGTATCACAGTTTTTGACCAATCCTCGCAAAATTTTAGGAAGCTAAAAGATGAATAAATTATCTAACTTTTGACTGTTCAGAATTTTTTTTGAAGTGCCGAGAAAAAAATTACTGAGGTTTAAAATCAATATTTTTTTCTGCCCCTCTGGGAACACATGACATTTGTGATTCCCAATTGGGAAACAATGCTTCCCATTTGGGAACATCAGATATTTTTACTTGATTGGGACAAAACAGAAATACAGTTGTATACAGCCATTATTACATAAATGATAAGCTGCAAGTTCATGTGGCTGGAAGCATTTTATAAACAGAAGGAAAATGTCTAATTTTCATGTGCAAAATTGATAATTATAACATGTTTCTAATAGAATGTTCCATGAAAGATGGAACATATTAAGTATTTTAAATACAAATGTAAAAAGATATTATAAAAGATATTAAAGGTAGTGAATTGGAGTTCAATGTACCAAAATACCCTGTGTAATGTACCGAAATGCCAAACAACCACGTCTCCCTTAAATATGAGGGTCATTCAATAATTAATGCGAACTGGTTCATTCATAGACCCGTCTGTACATATAAAATGGTAGATTATTTACTGTTTGGAATCAATTAATAATGTTGTAGTCAAATCCCTCCTCCTAACTGGTTACCTAGTAACAAAAGAATGGAAGGATAAATCCGCTTGGCCATGCTGTAAAATTGATCTTTAGAACAGATTTAAAGTGCACCTGCACTGAGAATTAGCCAACTTACTATGCCATTTAACAGTATCAAGTTCCCACTTGAATTTTTACTTCAAATGACATGATAATCCTAATACTGCTCAAAATACTAAAATGTCACTTCAAGCACCACGTAGAATTTGACTTGGATTTTTTTCTCAAAGTAAAAAGTACCCATCAAGAACTGATGCAATTATACCTGCATCAAGTCCACAATATCAAAGGGAAAGTTAGAGGCTTACAATTGCCCCATTTTGAAAAGTAACCCCTACAGGATAGCCCAATACAAATTAATCATGTAAAGATACTTTGTTTGAACTAAGAGACTTCCATAAATTGTAAAATTAATTCATTGCCGAAATTAAGCATATGTTTTGTGCTAGATATTTGGCAAAAATATCTTAGTTGCGATTATGGTATTGTAACTGCACAATACATTAACATACAGATAATGTGCTATTCTATTCTGTATTTCACACCTTCCACAGGCAAAACGACAGTTCAGTCATCTTAAAGAGTCTTAATCCAGAAGGTCCCTTAGGCAGTTACCTGTGTGACATCACTCACATGTCAGTTTCTTTTCTGTGGACAAGAATGTAAACAAAATCTGTCTTTTTCTCAGGTTAACTTTCTTAATCCTTGTTTTAACTGCACAATTCATTAACCAATTTGCTATTTTATTCTGTATTATACATCTTCCTACAGGAAAAATGACAGTTCAGTCGTTTTAAAGAGTCTTAATCCAGAAGGTCCCTTAGGCAATTACTTGTGTGACGTCACTCTTCCCGCTCTTTTAATCATGTGCCAGTTTCTTCCTATGGAACCCCGCCCCAAAAAATAAAAATAAACAGGATTTTTCTATTTTTTTTTTCTTTTCTCCGGTCTATTTTCTTAGTTCCTGTTTTCTTTTGTTCCTTTCTCATTCCTTTCACGGAAAATCTTATAACTTTCATTAAATCGATTTTCAATATTTTGTTATTGTTATAACGTAACATCACAATTCGGAGAATAAATAATCTTATGTCGGTCATTCTGTAAAATAGATATATTCAATTAATTATAATATCTAAGAAATTACATTAAAACAAAATGATAATTATAACATTATTATTGATATTATTTTCAGAAATAATTATAATCGTAATCAAGCTGTATATCGGAAAATAAATAATCCTATGCTGGTCATATTCAAAACATTTTGTTTTTAAAATAGCCACATGGAGCTTCCTTTAACAGTTTATATTATTTAGGGGTATAATATTGTTAATTACTGTATAAACCCTATTAGACACCTACTGAAAATTTATCGTCCAGTTGGCTATTTGAGTGGCAAACAGTGTAGACCTTAATAAGATGTTCTGTGATGTAATGACTGATAAGTGTCACTGCTGTTTGTTATGGTGTGTCTATCAGAGTACTTAGATTAAATACTATAAACCACTTTCTCTGTCAGATTCAGTAAATTGTTCACACCTTTTCAAACATTAGCCTAAAGGCAATCGTTTCAAAAACAAACCTGAGATACCAGATTTGATTCTTTACCACACTTGCACTATCTTTTTAACAAGGCCATTATAGTACAAACTGATTTGTCTAAACATTGCTTGGTAAATGTAAAACAGTGTAGACCCTGATCACACAATGTGTTATGTGACACCTGATCTATGTCTTCAGTGTTTGCACAGGCCTCTCAGTCTAAAAACCTGGGGTAGTAACAATAATAATCCAAGGAAAACGACATTTCTCCATATTTGCTCACTATCCAACACAGAAATAATATGGGTCTCTTCAAATAAAAGCAGGATTTAATATTTTGTGCAACCATTGTAGTTCCATACATTTTTTGCTGCCGATAGAACCTGCAAGCTCTATTCAACCAGTATTCAACATGTAGAGAAGACTATGATCATAAAGTGGATGCACAGACTAATCTGGGTCTACATTGGTCGCATAATTCACAAGGTCATTTTTAGCTCACCTGAGCCGAAGGCTCAAGGTGAGTATTGTGATCATTCACCGTCAGTCGTCGTCGTCTGTCTGTCAGTCCGTCCACAATCTTTAAACAACATCTCCTCCTAAACCACTGATTGGAATTTGACCAAACTTCACAGGAATGATCCTTGGTTGGTCCTCTTTCAAAGTTGTTCACATGGTTCCCGTCCATTGCATATCTAGGTCACAGGAGCTAAAAATAGATTTTTTAACTAAAAACTTAAAAAATCTTCTTGTCAGAACCCACTGGACCGATTTCCATATAATTTTGCAGAAATGTTCCTTTGGTAACCCTCTACCAAGATTGTTCAAGCCATTTGGATTCGTCAAAAAACATGGCTGCCAGGGGGCGGGGCTTATTTTCCCTATATATCTATATAGAAAACTTAAAAAATGTTCCTGTCAGAAACAACTGGACCGATTTCAATATAATTTTGCAGAAATGTTCCTTTGGTGATCCTCTATCAAGATTGTTCAAGCCATTTGGATTCATCAAAAAACATGGCCGCCAGGGGGCGGAGCTTATTTTCCCAATATATCTATATAGAAAACTTAAAAAATCTTGTCAGAAACCACTGGACCAATTTCCATATAATTTTGCAGATATGTTCCTTTGGTGATCCTCTACCAACATTATTCAAGCCATTTGGATTCATCAAAAAACATGGCTGCCAGGGGGCAGGGCTTATTTTCCCTATATATCTATATAGAAAACTTAAAAAATCTTCTTGTCAGAAACCACTGAACCGACTTCCATATAATTTTGCAGAAAAGTTTCTTTGGTGATTCTGTACCAAGATTGTTCAAGCCATTTGGATTCGTCAAAAACCATGGCCGCCAGGGGCGGGGCTTATTTTCCCTATATATTTATTAATATATAGAAAACTTAAAAAATCTTCTTGTCAGAAACCACTGGACCGATTGCAATATAATTTTGCAGAAAGGGGCGGGGCTTTTTTTCCCTATATATCTTTATAGAAAACTTGAAACATCTTTTTGTCAGAAACCACTGGATGGATTTCATTATAACTTGGCAAAAATGTTTTCTTGGTGACCCTCTACCAAGATTGTTCAAGTAATCATGATTCATCAAAAAACATGGCCACCAGGGGTGGAGCTTATTTTCCCTTTATATCTATATAGAAAACTTGAAAAAATCTTCTTGTCAGAAATCACTTGACCGATTTCATTATAACTTGGCAAAAATGTTTCCATGGTGACACTCTACCAAGATTGTTCAAGTAATCCTGATTCATCAAAAAACATGGCCGCTAGGGGTGGAGCTTATTTGTCCTATATATCTATATAGAAAGCTTGAAAAAATCTTCTTGTCAGAAACCACTGGACCGATTTCAATATATCTTGGCAGAAATGTTTCCTTGGTGACCCTTTACCAAGATTGTTCAAGCCGTCATGATTTTCCCTAAATATCTGTATAGAAAACTTTAATGATCTTCTTGTCAGAAACCACTGGACTGATTTCAATATAAAATTGCAGAAATGTTTCTTATGTAACCCTCTTTCAAGGTTGTTCAAGCCGTCATGATTCGTCAAAAAACATGGCCCCCAGGGTGGGGTGGGGGTGGGGGGAGTTAGCTTATTTTCCCTATATATCTATATAGAAAACTTTAAAAATCTTCTTGTCAGAAACCACAGGACCGATTTCATTATAACTTGGCAAAAATGTTTCCTTGATTAAGTCAAATCGTCATGATGCGTTAAAAAAGAAAACAAGAGGACCATGATGATCCTATATCGCTCACCTGAGCAAACAGATTTGCATACTTGCTGTTGAAGATTCAGCCAAGTTCACTGCTCTAAGATTTATGTATAAATTTTATAGCCCTGCCCCCCCCCACCCCCATTCACCCCGCCACCACCCCCCCTCCCCAACACACCATGTTTTTGCTTTTTAACACATCATGACTTCACTTAAACTTGAAAGAAGGTCACCAAAGGAACATTTCTGCCAAGATATTTTGAAATTGGTCCAGTGGTTTCTGACAAAAAGATTTTTAAAGTGTTTTATATCGCTATAAAGCCCTACCCCCTAACGGCCATTTTTTTTTTTTTTTTTGACGAATCATGACAGCTTGAACAAACTTGGTAGAGGGTAACCAAAAGAACATTCCTGCCAAGTTAAATTGAAATCAGTTCAGTGGTTTCTGACAAGAAGATTTTTAAAGTTTTCTATTTAGATCTATAGGGAAAATAAGCCCCACCCCCTAGCAGCCATGTTTTGTGACAAACCAGGATTGCTTGAACATTCTTGGTAGAGGGTACTAAAGCATTATTGAAATCAGTCAGGAGGTATTTGACAAGAAGAATTTTAAAGTTTTCTACACAGATATATATGGAAAATAAGCCCTGCCCCCTGGGGGCCATATTTTTTGACGTATCATGAAGGCTTGAACCATCTTGGTAGAGGGTCACCAAAGCAACATTCCTGCCAAGTTACATTGAACTCGGTCCAACGGTTTCTTAAAAGAAGATTTTTAAAGTTTTTTATACAGATATATAGGGAAAACAAGCCCCGCCCCCTAGCGGCCATGTTTTTTGACGAATCACGATTACTTGAACAATCTTGGTACAGGGTCACCATGGAAACATTTTTGCCAAGTGAAAATGAAATTGGTCCAGTAGTTTCTGACAAGAAGATTTTTCAAGTTTTCTATAAAGATATATAGGAAAAATAAGCCCCACTCCCTGGCGGCCATGTTTTTTGACAAATCCAAATGGCTTGAACAATCTTGGTACAGATTCACCAAAGGAATATTTCTGCAGAATTATATAGCAATTGGTCCAGTGGTTTCTGATAAGAAGATTTTTTAAATTTTCTATATAGATATATAAGGAAAATGAGCCCCGTCCCCTGGCGGCCATGTTTTTTTACAAATCCAAATGGCTTGAACAATCTTGGTAGAGAGTCACCAAAGGAACATTTCTGCAAAATTATTTGGAAATGGGTCTAGTGGTTTCTGACAAGAAGATTTTTTAAGTTTTCTATATAGATATATAGGGAAAATAAGACCCGCCCCCTGGCGGCCATGTTTTTTGACAAATCCAAATGGCTTGAACAATCTTGATAGAGGATCACCAAAGGAACATTTCTGCAAAATTATATTGAAATCGGTCCAGTGGTTTCTGACAAGAAGATTTTTTAAGTTTTCTATATAGATATATAGGTCAAATAAGCCCCACCCCCTGGCGTCCATGTTTTTTGACGATTGCAAATGGCTTGAACAATCTTGGTAGAGGATCACCAAAGGAACATTTCTGCAAAAGTATATGGAAATTGGTCCAGTGGTTTCTGACAAGAAGATTTTTTAAGTTTTCTATTTAGATATATAGGGAAAATAAGCCCCTCCCCCTGGCGGCCATGTTTTTTGAAGAATCCAAATGGCTTGAATAATCTTGGTAGAGAATCACCAAAGAAACATTTTTGCAAAATTATATTGAATTCGGTCCAGTGGTTTCAGACAAGAAGATTTTTAAAGTTTTCTATATAGGTATATAGGAAAATAAGCCCAGCCCCCTGACGGCAATGTTTTTTTTAAGAATCCAAATGGCTTGAACAATCTTGGTAGAGGATCACCAAAGGAACATTCCTGCAAAATTATATGGAAATTGGTCCAGTGGTTTCTGACAAGAAGATTTTTAAAGTTTCCTACATAGATATATAGGGAAAATAAGCCCCGCCCCCTGGCGGCCATGTTTTTTGACGATTCCAAACAGCTTGAACAATCTTGGTGGAGGATCATCAAAGGAACATTTCTGCAAAATTATATGGAAATAGGTCTAGTGGTTTCTGACAAGAAGATTTTTTAATTTTTCTATATAGATATGTAGGGAAAATAAGCCCCGCCCCCTGGCAGCCATGTTTTTTGACAAATCCAGATGGCTTGAACAATCTTGGTAGAGGATCGCCAAAGGAACATTTCTGCAAAATTATATTGAAATCGGTCCAGTGGTTTCTGACAAGAAGATTTTTAAAGTTTTCTATATAAATTATATAGGGAAAAGAAGCCCCGCCCCCTGGCGGCCATGTTTTTTGACAAATCCAAATGGCTTGAACAATCTTGGTAGAGGGTCACCAAAGGAACATTTCTGCAAAATTTTATGGAAATCGGTCCAGTGGTTTCTCACGAAGATTTTTTAAGTTTTTAGTTAAAAAGTCTATTTTTAGCTCCTGTGACCTAGATATGCAATGGACTGGAACCAAATTCCAATCAGTGGTTTAGGGAGGAGATGTTGTTTAAAGATTGTGGACGGATGGACGATGATGCCACTGCCGCCGCCGGCGGACAGTGAGTGATCACAATACCTCACCTTGAGCCTTCGGCTCAGGTGAGCTAAAAAAACGGCTGTGTGTGTGTGGGGGGGGCGGGGGGGGCGGGGGGGGGGGGGGAGGGGGGGATGCAGGTCTATAAAATTTATACATAAATCTTAGAGCAGTGAACTTGGCTGAAACTTCAACAGTAAGTATGCAGATCTGTTTGCTCAGGTGAGTGATATAGGACCATCATGGTCCTCTTGTTCTCTTATTTTAATTGGAGACACTGCAAACTTTTAGATAAGATCAACAAAACACTTTATTTTAATTAGTATTAAAAATGCAGCTTTTATAATTAAAACATATTTTAACAAGCAATACTTAACCAATAGATAATGTACTATTCTATTCTGTATTTCAAACCTTCTACAGAAAAAAACAACAGTTCAAAAAGTCTTAATCCAGAAGGTCCCTTAGGCAGTTACCTGTGTGACGTCACTCTTCCTGCTCTTTCGATCACTGTCATATTCTTTGAAGAATGAAACAATATAACTGACTTATGCGGGGAAGGGAGGAGGGATTCTCTTATCTGTAGGTTAAAAACTTCATTTTAACTGCACAATACATTAACCTATAGATAATGTGCTAGAATTTGCAGATTAGGAGGAAGGAGCTCCCCTTATTCTAACACCCTAGGTATATATATTTATTAGATTCCCTTAACTTCAGGATTATGACTCAGGAAACTCTAAGTAATCAGACATATTCTATAATATATACTAATAAGTAAAATGATCTAGATTCACTTATAACATATCTCTAAGGTTTTAATACCTTATATGTTAATGGTGAACTCTGGAGGTTGCCAGTTTTCTCAAGCATCAGAGGCCTGAATTCCTACCTTCCCCCCATAGCCCCCTTCTTTTTTTGGGAAACAAAAGTTGGTCCCAGAAAAGAATTGATGAGTTATTGAGACATAACTTTCAAGGTTTTGCACATTAAAAGGGCAAAATTCAAGATTACTGTTTGATAATGTATTTGAGCAGAATCTTATCAAATAAATGTCAAGAAAAGATAGCTGTCTATCTTAAATGTAAGGCTTAATTATTTAATGAGGAAATGTCTTTCGGATGAGTTTCCTATAGATAACCTACATCCCTGAAGACTTTAATATAAATCTTAGAGATGTAATGATTATCTTCAATTAGTAAATACATGTAGTTTATACTATTTCGTTAATATAAACTAATTAAGATCTGGGTAATTGGACAGATCTGATTCTTTGCCAAATATCCAGTTCATAATTTCTAATAATTATAAGATTTACAAATTATTCTCTTTTGCATTTACAAGCTTAATAGGAATAATAATAGTCTAGGTAAATGGACATATCTAATTCTTTGCCGAATACCCAGTTTATAAACTAATAATTTTTTAAATGATTTATCTATTGCCAGGATTACTTTGATAATGGATCTAAACATGGTAATAGATAGTAGAAAAGGTTGTTTATCTCTCTGCATGAAGTTGGACAACCTCAAGAAATTTTACATGGAACTTGTACCAGCGGTGGCTTATGAAACGTTTCTTAGCCTTGGCAAAAGTTAGTAAAAGGAGAGGCTGCTAACATCATCACGTAGAGTTTGACAGCCCTGAATTTTTTAATAAGAGGAAAGGCAGATAACCTAACGCACAGTATGATAGCCTCATAGTTTTAAAAAGCCTTTAAAGGGAGATCTTACAGTATCGATTAAAGATCTAACTAACTTTGAAACAACTGGTTAGAACCATTCTATTACCAGATATAAGTATTAAACATTATGGATCTAATTCCTAGATGATACTGATAAATATACTTTGTCAAAATGTTTTTTTTAATTTATTCATTCATTCATTTCTGTAATCAGTTAATTATTATTTTGTTATTTTCATTATTAATTTATTTGTAGGTTAAACTGTTGATATACATTTCAAAATCTTACTGAATAATCTGTTAATATGCATTCATTCATTCTAAAGAACACTCATACATGCAATGTTCTTCCTTTATCTGAACTGGAAGTTTGACAGACCATACATATGTAGGAAGACATGAAGTGCACACTGTGTTAACAAATTAAGACTTTGTAGTGCATTGTAGTCCACTCTGTTTCACTATTAGTGAACACCATGTCTTAATGTAGTGAACTCCATGTGCACTAGGGACCCTTTAGTCTTAGTAGTACTGTAGGTTAAGTATTGCTTGTTAAAATATGTTTTACTTAAAAAACCTCATTTTGCAGAAATTGTTCCTAGGGTGACCCTTTAGCAAAATTTTTACAACTGTTCCACTCCACTGAACAAGCTGACCACCAGAGCTAAACAACAGAAAAAAAAGCCTTTAAATGACATCTCCTCCTAGGCCAATAGCAGATTTCAAAATAATTCCACAGTAATGTTCCTTGAAAGACCCTCTACCAAAATTGCTGAAATTGTTCTGCTCCACTGAACAAGATGGGCACTACAGCTGAATATAGAAAAAACCTTAAAACAATACCTCCTCCTAGGCCAGTGGCCCAATTTCAAAATAATTTCACAGAAATTTGACCCTCTACCAAAATAGCTAGTACATGAGTTTAATAGATGCTACATATATTTTTGTGTCCAAATTATCATCACGCTTCATAGGTGGGGTTTGGCCAAACTCAGTCACAAACAAAAGTTCTTTTTTTTTTCAGTTACCAAAATCTACTTTAATCTCATAAAAATAATGCTGTTTTACACATCTCCTCCAATCTCCAAATGAATGTTGTCCTCTTGAACTTTGTGTCCGAATGACAATAAACATACAATGATTTAAGGAATATAGTCACTCTATAAATCTGCAGTTTGATACATAAACATGATATGAAATTAAGACTTTTGCCTTTTAGTGACACCACATTCTGAAAAAAATCAAGAGAAACTATGGATCAACATTGTTGTTCTGAATTCCTTTTTACTGTGACTATATATTTATCTCTTAATAGAAAAAAGCCTGATCCTGCACGAATTTCTGAACCAGTTGCCCTTCTTTGTGTTTCTTCCATTTGTACACCAATGTGTACACCAAAATTAAGGCAATTTGGACTCCCAAAATCATGTTCTAGACCCTGTTAGGTCCTGTGTAATACATATATGATTGGTCTAATATCAAGTTTAGTTATTTCTGGCTTTGTATTATAATCTGCATGTATCTGCCACCTAAATAGCAAGAATTATTTGTATTTGGGCAATAGTTAACCCCTTTAAAACAATGCACATCTAAGTCTTATCAAGGACTCCTTAACTTCACTGCAGTGAGTCTTTGGAATCCTCATTGTCAAACTCTGAGTGAAAACCCTGATTATTAGTTATTATCAGTTGGTAAAAGTGGTAGACAACCAAGTTGGTAAAAGAGGTAGACTTGTTTTTTTTCTTCTGGCTGTCAGAACTATTAACCCTTGGAACATAAGAATCTTTATTGTTTTATCAGTTATCTGGAGTCAAAAAGTGTTTTATGTCTCAAATCAGGAGCCCTAAGAATCTCTATTGTTTTTTTATTCTGTCTAATCTGGGGCCTAATAATCTCTGTTGATTTAGCTGTCTTATCTAGAGCCATAAGAACCTGTATTGTTTTATCCTCTTTTCTGGAGCCTTAATAAACTCTATTGTTTTATCTCTTATCTGGAGCCAAAAGAGTCTTTCTTGTGTATACTCTCTTATCTGGAGCCCTAAGGACCTCTTGTTTTATCTGGAGCCAAAAGAAAATTGTCTCTTATCTGGAGCCCAAGGAACCCTCTATTGTTTAGCTCTTATCTTGAATGTGAAAAAAACTGTTATATCTCTGGATCACTTAGAACCTCTATTGTGAACTTTTCTTATGAGGAGCCCTTTTGTTCAATATCTCTTATCTGGAGCTCAGAGAAAATTGTTTTTTTTTTTCTTTTATCTGGAGCCCTAAGAAAATTTTGTTATAACTGGAACCAGCCCTAAGGAGCTCTATTGTTTCAGCTCTCTTATCTGGAGCCCTAATAACTTTATTATTTAATCATCTGGAGCCTAAGAAACTTTATTGTTTAATCTAGCTTATCCAGAACCTTTACTGTCTTATCTTTCTTATCAGGAACCCTAAGAACCTTTTTGGTTATATACCCCTATTCGGAGCCCTAAGAATGTGTATTTTTGTAGCTCTCTTATCTGGAGCTCTAAGAACCTCTATTTTATCTCTTATCAGGGGCCATAAGAACCGTTATTATTTATCCCTCTTAGCTTGAGCCCTAAGAACCTTTATTTTTTTAATGTCTCTTATCTGGGGCCTAAAGACCTTTGCTGTATACTCTCCCTTAACTGAAGCCCAAAGAATCTCTACTGTATTAGCTCTTATCTGGAACACAAAGAAAATTGTTTTATCTTGAGCCCTTAGATTCTCTATTTTTTTGTTGTCTATATTACCTAGTGCCATGAGAACTTTTACTGTTTTATCCCTTTTGTATGTATCTGCCTGCCATTAATTATCAAAATATTCCAAGTAGTTGAAAAGGTTTTAGCAATTTTCACATACTGATTAAAGACAGAGGGACATGCATTAGCAAGACTATCTATAAAGAAATCTGGTATTTTACAATATCATTTGTTAGATTTGGTTAGTATGTATCTGCATGCTAAAAATTATCGGAATATTCCAAGCAGTTTAAAACCTCAGAAGCTTTTATGTTTATCAGGAGCCCTTAAACCTCAATTGTTTTATGAGGAGTACACTTTATTATACCAGGTTGCATTTGACAATTACAATGGTTAGGGCTTGTCAATATATATCTGCATGCCATAAATTATCAAAATATTCCAAGCGGTTTTAAAGGCTTTAAAGATTTGTCTCTGCAAGGCTATTTATAAAGAAATTTGGCATTTGACAGTTTCACTTGTTTGATCTGGTTAATATGTATCTGCATGCCAAAACTAATCAGAATATTTCAAGGGGTTTAAAACCTAAGAATCTTTAATGTTTATCTGATCTTGAGCCCTAAAACCCCTATTTTAACTGCACAATACATTAACCTATAGATGTGATATTCTATTCTGTATTTTCATCCCTTCAACAGAAATAATGACAGTTCAGTCATCTTAAAGAGTCTTAATCCGGAAGGTCCCTTAGGCAGTTACCTGTGTGATGTAACTCTTCTGGCTCTTTCAATCACATGTCAGTTTCTTTTCTGTGGAACAAAGAAAATAAATGGGATTTTTTACCTGTGATAAAAAATCAAAATTTCTTTCTTTTTCTCCGGTCTATTTTCTTAGTTCCAGTTTTCTTTCTTATTCTCATTTCTCATTCCTTTCACTGAAGATTCTTTTATTGTCATTAAATCGATTTTCAATCTCTTGTTATTTTTGATCATCAATTTGCGTCATACGTTTTCGCGACTCTCATATTTATTGGCACAACACTCGTGTTTGGTTCGGAAGTCGTGCATAATAACTCAAATATTTAACTTGTTCTTTCTGTTCCAGGTTATTTATTGATGTGATCTGTAATAACTAGACTAGTATAGGTATCTTGCAGACAAAGATGATTTGGCTGAAGATTTCTATGGTGGAGAAGCTGATAAGTAACGAACTTGTTAACCCTTTTGGGTTATATGACAATTCTTTACTGATGGGACACCACCTCACAGGGCCATACTGCCAGGGGTAGGACCCATCTGGGTGGCATCTTTATGGGTGCTATAAGTACTCAATAGGCTATGTCCACCAGGCTCCAGTCACCAGTCACCGGTCAACCAGTCACTGGTCAACCAGACTGGTCATACTCATCAGCTTCACCAGGCACCGGTCATCCAGGCACCAGGCACAATCACTGGTCGTTTAATGACCATTCACCGGTCATCCAGTCTCCAGTCATCCAGGCATCGGGTAAAATCACCGGTCAGCTATTGACTGGTCACCAGTCAACCAGTCACCGGTCAACCAGTCACCGATCATCCAGGCACCGGGTAAAATCACTGGTCATCTAGTCACCAGTCACCAGTCACTGGTCATCCAGTTACGGGTCAAAATCACCAGGCAAATATCACCAGGGATATAATCACCAGGCACGGGTACCAATCACCAGTCAACGAGGTACCAGTCATTATGCCGGATTACTAGTGACTGGATAATAGTCGCTAGTCTCCTGAGAACTAGTTTTTATATATCCGTTTGAAAAACTTGGTATATATTTAGATCATGATGTGATGCAGCGCATATTGTTTCGGGGTTACAGTCCACCAAATGTTTGCAGAGTTATGCCCCTTTGAAAATTTCTGTAAACTTTTCATTTCTGGCTTACTCCTCCTACATTTTACATCTTATCAAGTTGAAACTTCATTTATAGGTAGACCATGATGTGGAGCAGCGCATATTAATACAAGGTTACAGTCCACTAAATACTAGCAGAGTTCTGCCTCTTTGAAAATTTCTGTAAACTTTTCGTTTCCAGCTAACTCCATCTACAGTTTACATCCAATCAACCTGAAACTTCATTTATAGTTAGACCATGATGTGGTGTAGTGCATATTGTTAAGGGGTTACAGTACACCAAATGTTTGCAGAGTTATGCCCCTTTGAAAATTTCTGTAAACTTTTCATTTCTGGTTAACTCCTCCTACATTTTACATCCGATCAAGGTGAAAGTTCATTCATAGTTAGAACATGATGTTGAGCAGCGCCAGGTCTCCGGAAAACCGGAAAAATAGCCGGTCTGGACCAAAATTAAGAATTCTGGACCGATTTCAAACACCCCAAAACACTAATAAATCGGTCCAACGGGTTTGTGCCTTGAATCCCATTTTCCCCAACCAACTAATTTTCGCGAATCAATGATGTCTAAAAAATCACAAACGGTCAAGTCTTTCCAAACTGACAATGTCCGCGCACCTTTTAAATGCGATATTATGGTAGTTAATAGGCTCTAAATGGTCATTTGACACGTATATTGGAGAGACAGATGAATAACGGCAACCTACCGCAGCACAAATTAATTACGTCATTATCCAAACATTGTCAAAAAATCAACACTTCACTGACCTTTGTGCGGTAAACAATCGATTAACACGAATCATCAGTAACGGTAGTCTGATAATTAATCCGTTTGTGTGACACGTGTGACTACACTGAGACTGCAAAACATCCAGGTGCAGTCGGCGTGTCCAAAAGATCAAAGGTCGCTTTACTGAGAGTGATAAAAGAATGCACCGCTTGAACGCACCCGTTTTCTTCCTCTTCTTTTTTGTTTTGATCAACACGGTTTGTCGGTCCCAGATTTGATAAATTAATTCCCAAACCGTGTACGTCCTGATCAGATGTCTGATCTGGGTATTATCGATTGCTTCTCTTTTTTTTTTTTTTTTCGTTGATTGCCGTAACACGCGAGTATAATTTAAGGTAGATTTCACGGTAAAAATAAGTAATGCACCACTTGCGCTAGAGAAGATTGGTCAGTGCTTAAAATTTAAGCAGTCTGGTCAAATCTTGAAACATTGAAAACTGCAAAACCGCCCGTGGCGCAGGCCTTTTTTATTAGACCTAATTAGGTCCATGAAAGTCGTTTCGTTCCATCTCTCCTGTTTCCCGCCGTCTTCGCGCTTATACAAGACGGGAATCAGTTGTTTATAAATAGTTTAGGAAAACCCTGCGGAGGTGGAAAGAACAACAAAACCGTCTTTTTTTTTTTTTTTTCTTTCTTTTTACATACCTGACTGTATTTATTGATGATGCCAGCTTTGATCATGCTCGTTATACCCGGACTTCCGTCATATAATGGAGTTGAGGTGTATTATTTAAAAGGAGTTATAGGACTGCCAATTGTCATTAGTTTTCGTGACAGGTGATATACATGTATATATTTTTTTTTTTGGAAATAGGCTCATTGATGACATCATCGTCATCGGCTGGACCGATTCAGATTTAAAAATTTCCAGAGCCCTGGAGCAGCGCATATTGTTTCGAGGTTACAGTCCACCAAATATTAGCGTTATGTTATGCCCCTTTGAAAATTTCTATTAATTTTTCGTTTCTGGCTATATCCTCTTACAGTTTACATACAATCAAGCTGAAACTTTATAAATAGTTACACGATGATGTGGACCAGCGCATATTATTTCGAGGTTGTGGTGCACCAAATATTGGCAGAGTTATGCCCCTTTGAAAATTTCAGTGAACTTTTTGTTTCCGGTTAACTCCACCTACAGTTTACATCCGATCAAGCTGAAACTTGATTTGTAGTTAGACCATGATGTGGAGCAGTGCATATTATTTCAAGGTTACAATCCACCAAATATTAGCAGAGTTAAACCCCTTTGAAAATTTCTATTAATTTTCGTTTCTGGCTAAATCCTCCTATAGTTTACATCCAATCAAGCTGAAACTTCATAAATAGTTACACGATGACGTGGAGCAGCGCATATTATTTCGAGGTTACAGTGCACCAAATATTGGCAGAGTTATGCCCCTTTGAAAGTTTTTATAAACTTTTCGCAGCATATTGTTTAGAGGTAATAGTGTGCAATTTTATTTTTGAAATAGGTATATTTTTTGCAAATAACTAAAGTTATGGCCATATGGTCAAGTTATTTATTTATTTTTTTTTACATCTTCTTTTATTAGATTTGCAAGGAAATGTTCCCACTATTAAATCTTTAAAAATACATTTATTAAATGATACAGAATTAAGAAGCTTGACTTATATCAAAACTTGTAAACATAATTCTTTTTGGATTTTTTTTTAATACTCTTCTGAGTTGGCTCCCTTGAAGAACAAAAAAAAAAAAAAAAGTATAAAACAAGTTACATTTTTTTTTTTTTTTTTTTTGGTTGTTTATTTTTGTTTTGGTTATTGTTTGGTCCAATATTGAAGTATAGGAAAAACAAATCAGCCAAAGTTTCATATGAGCTTATAATATAGCCATGCTTCTGTCGTGTGTCCTCCGTCTGAAAGCACTTCTCCCTAGATGCATCAAACTTCTCCCTATTTTCCCAGGAGGGAGAAGTCAATTTCTGGGCCAGCTTGGACCCTTAGGTTACAGTTCACCAAATATCAGCAGAGCTATGCCCCAATGAAAATTAAAAAAAAAAAAAAATTTTGTAATTCCACTTACAGTTTATATCCGGAGCACTGAATTATACAGGAGCCAGTTTATGTACTACATCTTATTACTTGCCACGGGCATATAATGCCCCGCTTGGTGGAGCTCTTGTTACTCAAAGATCATCAGAGAGCAGTCAAATTAATGGATACAGGTAATCAAATGACAAGTTTGGTTAGAATAAGGGGTAGCCATTTATATCAAGGAATTCTGTCCAGTCTTTATTGAATTACTCAGAATCCTAGATATTTTTAACCCTTGTCCTGCTGAACCCAGATATACCCTGCCTTTGCAAACAGTGTAGATCCAGATTATTTGGCTTCTGAAGAAGCCAACTGATCTGGATCTGCACTGTTTGTCATTAAGTATGTGAATTTATAGCAATAACCCCGATCAAGTAATTTGACTGGCTGAAAATTAGAAGTGGGGTTTGTCATCTTAATTTATTCAGCAGGACAAGGGTTAATTATAATTGAATCAGAATTATCAGTTATGAACGAATTTCTGATTTCAATGATTAATAATATGAAGAAAGTTTAATGTTGTCAATAATTAGTATTGTCATTGAACCTTGGACAATACTTTAAATATATAAATATGCTCCTCTTTAATATGTTTGAAAGAGATTTATGGATCCTCACCCCATTAGGATTTACTGCAGGGGGGGGGGGGGTGTAGGGGGGGCACCCCATTAGGATTTACTGCAGGGCAGGGGGGGGGGAGGGGAGGGAAGTTGAACTCCATAAAATTGCTTTATATTATATGAAGAAGGAAAATATAGTTGGACTTTTACTTATTTCTTCTTCTTCTTCAGTTTCTTTGTTCTCGGTACGCAACAGCACAGAGACAAAGAAATGACTATAGGTAAAAGAAAAGTAGTATCCGATACTTTCTTCTTTTCTTTAAAAATTTATTACCATGAAAGGTATCATAGATCTAAACAAAGGACTTTCTACGAATTAGATAGCTGATCCTTTGATAATCGGACTATAAAATTTTAAATTCCAAGCATATTTCTGTGAAATTTTTGGAAGATCATGGTTTCTATTTATTCTATCAGGAATTGAACTATTACGGTCGCGGTATTTTCCTTATTAATTATTTCCTATATATAGATAGAAATGATTCCAAGTATGTCCAGAATTATATGGGATAAACTTGGTTAAAAATACTCATAAATTATTGTAAATTTGACTTGAGTATATATTATATAAATAATTTAATCAAACGTCTTCTCTAGATTCTAACGATGAGCATAGAAAGTCTAGTAGAGGTAGATATTCTATTTCATAGAATATAGGAAACAGCCAGTAATTTAGGCATATAGCCCCATATTAATTTATGTATTGACAATTATTAATATCTGTTAAAAAGAGTACAGGTAAGTCATGCCCTGTCCAGACTCTCAAAAAAAGTATATTGTTATATATATTAAGGCATAATTTAAATCGATATGTTCTTTTGTTTCGTCTTACCTAAATTTCTGGATCAATTTAGTCTACATGAGAACTGTTCCAGTTAATTCAGTTCTCAGATTAAGAACGTTCACTAAAGTTTACTCTTCTGAGAATAATAATAAATTAACACATTGGCTATGGTAATAAGAAAACCATACAGCTGATAAACAGTCAGACCCAATCAAACATATAGTATTGGTCTATATTAAACATAATCCCTAAGTCTAATATAAAGCATCTATGAGGAGTATTATGCTATGAGTAGTTCTTCTTCCTCTATTATTTACACCTATAACGAGTCCTTGTCAATCAGGTCTTGTGCAGACACTTGGAGTAGGTAAATAATCAGTAAAGGCATTAATAAATTCAATATGTTATTATTATTGCCTTAATCTATTAGTTTATTATCTAATTAGTCTATTATCTAATTCTGAAATATAGAGTTTGGCTTCTTAGGAAATATAAAATAGTTGGCTATGGGACCAATTAGAAACCTATATAGCCAATAATTATTTCAGACCCAAACAAACGTACAGTATAGGTCTAATATTTATTCCGTAAAGTATGATACAAAGGAAAAGTCTAAGAGGTGAATTAACGTAATGAGTAGTTTACTTCCTCTAAAAATCAATGGCAATTATAAATCATAAATCAATAATTCCATTGTCTATCTTCATACGGCAACAGTTATGACGGTGTGAGAAGGTTCGTATATTTACGAAACAGTGAGGAAATAAAGTTCTTTATATTATTCTATAATATTTTAGGACCAAATACAATTACATTCCTCATCTATTGTCCGTTCCAATAATAGGAACCACTATAACATTCCTCATCTATTGTCTGCTCCGATAATAGGAACCAGTTTCTCTCCTCATTATAGAGAATACAATATTCCGTTAATGAGTAATGAAAGGGTACAAATCTGGGAAATCTCAATCTCTCCTGGATATGTTGTCCCCTAAATATAACATTGTAATATCCGATGATGGATATTGCATATTGAATATAAAGACACTCAAATCAGGACGTATCGATACCGTCATAAGACTGGGCTGTCTCAGTAAATTATAATGGATTTATTATACAATTAGGAAGTTCCACATTTACGCTTTTCTGTCAGATCTTCCTAGTTTTTTGTTAAATAATTAGGAATGTACCTAAAGTTGTACATTCATACATACTGTAAATGATGCTATCATTATGAATTTACGTTAATAGGTCATTAAAGAATTATTTGATAATAATTCGAGATATTATATACAATTCCATATATATCTCCATATTGTCATTAATTATAATAGGTTAAACTTGTTTGAATAATTAGATTGACCTATTTACAGTTCGTTTTACAGATTTAAAATCTTATCGATACATTCTTAAACAAACAATTACTCAGACCAGTTTGTAATGACTACGTCTGATTACTCGGGAACCTTCATTTGCTACTGCGCGTTTTAAGTCAAGCTACTGACAATCTTTCAGTTTATATCATGGATACACTTAGTCAAGCTACTGACAGTCTTTCAGTTTATATCATGGATACACTCATATTGCTGAGTTTAGGGGGAATACTCCGTTAGGTTCCAATTACTGTCGTATTTCATCGATACAATCAGTACAAGGGTCACGAAAAAGTTCTGTCACTAATAGGCTTCCTTAGTTTTATTCCAGGTGTATTTTAAAATGCTTCACTGCACTTGAATGGTGTGTTGAATAGCTAACGGTTGGGGGTGGTCGGGTGGTGCGAAGGTGCTGTGTATCTTACATCACTGGGGCGTCCAACTGATATTGGCTTACAGTTGGGCAAGGCCTGCTATCCTTGTAGTGGGTAAGGGTAGAGGGGGAATGTTTTTATTTCTTCTGTTTCTTCACTTTCATTCCTGTTCCTTTTTCTTCCCTGTCCCTCTCTTTCATCTCCTCTACTCTCTCTTCTATCTCTTTTCTCCCTTTCTCTGGGAGACGACACAAAATGACCCTCAAGGGTTGACGTGTCGTTAAACCCCAACACAATCAATCAATCAATCAATAGCTAACGATACCCATTTATTTCATGCAAATTGCTTTCCAACTGACCGAGTTATTTCAAATTGAAATAGATGCAGTCATATACACTGACCAATTTACTTATTACATTGGAACATGGACCAGAAGACTGAAATTCGTAGCTATATTAAATGCCGCATTCGGCTTAATATAGATTCAAAGCAGATATTTAATGAATTGTTTGGTATATATGGACCTCAGACCATTTCAATGCGCACAGTTTTTTAGGTGGGTTAAAGTTTTTAAAGCTGGGAAATTTCCTGTTGAAGATGATACCCGTCCTGGAAGGCCTAAAACCTCTGTTACCAAGGCTAACATTGCTGCTGTAAAGATTATGGTCGAACAGGATGCGCAATTGTCTGTCAAAGATATAGCTAGTTGTACTGGCATATCAGAAGGCAGTGTGCAAACAATTCTGAAAAAGCGTTTGGGCCTGAGAAAGGTTTGCGCTAGGTGGGTACCTCATTTGCTCACTGAGGAGCAAAAGACACAACGCCTTAAATGTGCCAGGGAACTTTTGAAAACATACAAAGTCTGTAATAGTCAGGTTATTTCTAACTTGCTAACAGGTGATGAAACCTTGGTGCACATGTTTGAGCCACAAAGAAGGGCTGATAATAAGCAATGGAAGCGAAAAGATAAAAAACGCCCATGTATTGCCAAGAGAACCGTAAGTTCGAAAAAGATGTTGTACGCAATTTTCTTTAATTCAAATGGGCCAGTCGTTCAAGTGCCTTGTCCAGCTGGTCATACAGTCACTGGCTGATTCTACAAGAATTTTGTACTGAAGAAAGTGAAAGAGTTTTACAATAAGAAACGACCAAGCAAAGGATGGTCAGGAGTCCACATTTTACATGACAAGGCCTCCACTCATAAGTGTGACTTTGTTAAAATCTTTTTTGGCTTCTGAAAAGGTGAATGTTTTAAACCATCCAACTTATTCACCTAACCTGAGTCCCTGTGACTTCATTTTATTTCCAAGGCTTAAGAAAATGCTTTCTGGAAATAAGTATACATCTAGAAGTTCTCTTTATCAGTATCTCCAACAGATACCAAAAGAAGACTACATGTATTTATTTGCTTCTCGCGACTGGGTAAAAAGGTTACAAAAATATGTTTCAATAAAGGGGGAATACTTTGAAAGTTTGTAATAAAAATATGTTTGATAAAACATAGCACTGAAGTAATCGGAACCCAGTGACAAAACTTTTTGCAGGACCCTTGTATCGATAAAGAACTCATTTTCTATCTTCGAACAGAGAAATAATGAGTTTGTGTTCTTTACCTTTCTGATTGAAGATGAATTTATATCTATCTTCAACTAATATGACATAGAATTTTATTGAATAAAAATCTATACAATACATCTTGTGTTAAGAATGATTTGTAACACAGTTGTGATGTAATTAGTCTCCTGATCTACACATAGATCTTGAGAGTCCCTCATTCCTTCATGAAATCTGATACAAGTATAGAAAATCGTGATATTTCAGGAGGTTTCAACTATTAAGAAATTTGTCTTAAGCTAGTTAATGTTCAAGACTAAATTATATATATAACTAATGGATTGTTTGTCATTATATACAATCCTTGCAGTTATATTATATCTAGTTTCTGTGGATAATCTAACCATCACGACGAATGATTTATCCATAAAATGGAGCATCTTATAGAATATTATAATCTAAATTATTTTCTACTTGAATAAATTAGTTATGTTTAATGATTTATTCATAATAGAAATATCCTATTATTGTATTGATTATATATATATTATTGATGATAAAATAATCTATTCTCACTATTGCAGTTATATTCGTGCAGAATAGGTAATTGTGTCTCTGAACCACTATGTTTTGCGTTATCAGAGGTACTAAAATTAGTATTTTTTTGACTCGACATGTGTACTTTAATTATACTATGATGAGTTTAAAATTGCGTAATAAACTCCCCCTATTCTCGTCTTAATAGCTTCAGGAAGTTTGAAGCATTTATTGAGTAAGAATCTCCTATATTATACTATCTCATAGAAGGAGGTCGTATCGATATTACTTCTTTTTCTATCATAATCAAATTATTAATATACTGTCGGAATTTGACTAATAATATTAATAAGAATTATTTAGGAATTGGATCCATGGTATGTAATACTTAGACCTGGTAATAGAAATGATTCTAACCAGTTCTTTCTAAGTTAATTAGAGCTTGATACATATTGTAAGATCTTCCTCTTAATTAGGAGGCTGTTTTACAGTACGCGATGTTATCAGCCTTTTCTTCTTATTTAAAAATGTTACATCTGCCAAACTCTACGTGATGATGTTAGCAGTTTTTCCTTTTGTTAATTCTGTTATGGATACGAATCATTTCCTAAATCTCCTACAGTAGAAGAGTTTTATTAAAATGATTCAGGTTGTCATTCTCATCTGCAGAAGTAGACAATCTCTTTCAAGTATCTTTGCTGGGACTAAGATATGTTAATACAATCAGCCTAACAATAGATAAAATTATCAATCATATATTTGCTATCATTGATAGATAAACTGGGTATTCAGCAAGGATTAGTCCATTTACCCAAATAATGATTATTCCTCTTTAGATTGAAATGCAAAAAGGAATTATTATAAAGCCTTATGGTTATTTAAGTATTATGAACTGGTCATTGGAAACAGTCAAATCGGTCCAATTAATCAGATTCTAATTAGATCATATTTATAAATGGTTTAGACTATTTACTAATTAGATTATCTTTACATGTCTAGGATTTATATGAAAATCTCGAGAAATGTAGGTTATCTATAGGAAACTCGTTCGAGAAGATTTTTCCTCATCAAATAATACACTCCTCAAGATAGACAGCTATTTGTCTAGACATCTGTTTGACAAGTTTGGCTCAGATGTATTATCAAACAGTATTCTTGAGATTGCATTTAAAGTCCAATATTGAGGTTATATCTCAATGACTCATTTATTCTCTTTTGGGATGTTGTACCCAAAAAAGAAGTTGGAGGTGTGGGGGGAGGGGGGGGGGGTGGGGGTGGCAGGAATTTAGGCCTCTTAGGCTGGAAAACTAAGACCCCAGAGTCGAACATATATATAAGGTAGTAATACCTTTAAGATATGTCATTAGTGAATCTAGATCATTCTAACTTTTATATATAGAAATAGAATCTTGATTCTTTAGAGTTTCCTGAGTGTTAATCTAGAAGTATAGGGATTTATATTATATGTGTTAGAACTAGGAGAGCTCCTCCCTCCTAATCTTTAAATTCTAGCACATTATCTATAAGTTACGGTAAATGTCCTAAAATTTCGAACACTCTTAAATTTCGAACACCTAATATTTTTGCCCAAAATAATTTCTGAAAATGTCCTAAAATCTCGAACAGTAGCAGTTTTGCAAAAAGGGGATTTCTAAAATTCGAACACAGCTTTCTTCAAGTAATTTTTTTATCGGCACATACTAATTTCGGTAACTTTTTTTTTTTTCGTAAATTTTTGGTAAATTTTTTCTGTTACGGAACAAGAAGCTAAAGTAGTAGTGTTGAAAGCCACCGCAAAACGTAAATGCACACGGCAGTGTCATAACGAATTTTATGTACATAAATGGCATGGAAACCGTATTTTAATTTTATACAGACCCAGGAGATACTGATTGAAAATTCCCAAGAAAAAAAAAAAAAAGACTTCCATCATATTAAATGTTAGCCATTTCCACGCGACAGTCAAGTGTATGTCCGCGTCATAAGGGTTAGATTATGCGCAGGCGATCTAGAACTGTTGTTACCTTGTGGCAGACATGATAAATATTCCGGCTGAAAAACGGCCAGGATAAATTTATGGATCCGCGCTGTACGATCTGACTATTTGCTGTTTGTTCTTGTATATCACCACTACTTCGTATGTCTTATTGCTGTACCTACGTAGATTTTCATGGGTCTGCTCAGATACGCACCGGGCGACGACACGCAATTCTAGGACAGTCTCATTTCCAGTATAGATTATAAAAATATATGCGAAAGTACAGAAAACGCAACAGTCACATTCCCTTGCCCCGCATGAAGAAACCGCGTGCTCGTAACGGTAACATCACGAGAAGTCGTAGCGGAAACCCCTAAGAGGGAAAACACCCTTATGTTCGTTAAATTATAGAGCATTTTTTCATCAGAAATGCTTATGAAACTGCTTATTATTTGGATCAAATACAGAAAGTTGGTAATATAGGTAGTATTTATTTGTTTATATATTTATTGAAAACGGAAAGCTTTTGGACATAAAATACACATTCTAAATCGTCTAAGAACTTTATGACCTATTCCATAATGTGTTGTTTTACTGATGTTAAAATGTTTAGTTTTGAGGCAGCTATGGAATAATTGTGTGCTTATTTACAAAATAGAAAATTAATAAATAAACACAAACTTTCAGTTTTATATTTCTATTTCAGTTTATTTGTATTTTTTTTTGTGCATGAAAAAACAACACCTTTGTATTTTGGAAAAACTATCAAAAAAAAAAAAAAAAAAAAAAAAAATAATAATAATAAAAAATACAGTGATACAATACAAATCATCAAATAAAATGCCAAATTGTAAATGAATTTATTTGGTTCTAAAGTAACATACTGAATACTTCTCAGTATATGAATTACCCCTTAAAGGGCCCCACCTAGGGAGACTTAACATCCTTATAATCACTTCATAATCACTTAGATAAGATAAACCTTTAATGTGCTCTCTGTTATCAGGACTGTATATTGGGGCTGATCATGAGAGGGGGTCTAGCCAAAGAAAGAAAAATGTGTCTTTAAACACTTCTCTGAAACAGCTTGGCAGGCACAGCCCATATGATAAATCACATAAACAACTTCTCTGGAACGGCCCATACGGTAAATCATATGATAAATCATTTAAACACTTCTCTGAAACTGCTGGGCAGGCACAGTCCATATGATAAAATATTTAAACAATTTCTCTGAAACTGCTCTGCAGGCATGGCCCGGGGCTTATGAGCTTATATAGACTTTTATAAATCTACAGAGCTCCAATTAAATAGAGCAAATTCTTCTGATACCGAAGCACCTTTTTTGGATTTGAATCTATGTATATCTAATGGTACAGTTTCCACCAAAATTTATGATAAACGGGACGATTTTGATTTTGATATAGTCAATTTCTCTTTTCTGGATGGCGATGTCCTCCAGCGTACCTCAATGTGGGGTATACATATCTCAACTTATTAGACTCGCTAGAGCTTCTTCAAATCTTAGTGACTTTAACTACCGTAATTAAGCCTTTACTGCCAAACTTCTTAGGCTGGGCTATCGTTATTTTAAACTTCGTAAGGCGTTTCCGAAATTTTATCGCAGACACAGTGCCTTGGTAGAAAACTATATCGTCAGTCGGAAAACACTTCTGCAACAAGGTATATCGGAACCAGAATTTTACGGTGATTTAGTGTACAGATTTAGAAAAATGTAGGAAAATCTAACTTTTCGGAGCAATTCAGAAAACTTATTAACCGTTATAAAAGAATTGGCTATAGCCTGGATATTATGTGGCAGCTTGCATGCCCAGTTGTCAACCCAATCATTGTTGATGGCTATGCTTCACTCATTAATTGCACGACGGCGGTTCGGGCCTCAGACTCAATGATGGCCTCTTCGTAAAACTTTAACCGGTTGGTTGGGGCTTGACGATATGATGTTTTTGGCTTGGCCCGCCGTGGTTTAACTATTGGTTTTTATTTTCTCTGGCATACAGTAGAATTAGCCATGAGTACTCGTCTTTGTTTATTATAGTGATTAATTTGATTTTTATGTTTTCGCTTTGATACATTGACTGAGTTGGGAGCCTTTATGCGAACCGATTTTTTTTTATGTATTTCTGTATTAAGAGTAGCATCGGGACCCAGGGTGAAGTTGGCTAGCTGTAAAAGTGCTTTAAACTCCCCAGTGGTTTACTCTACTGACCGTTCTAAGTCGGTGATCCCGGTGTTAGTCTTGCTCTTTGTTGCTTTACGGTTTATTCTACGAGGCGATTTGTTTTATGTCATACCTTGTGTCATTTTGTTCTTGTGTTTTTCAGTCTTTTTAGCATTGCTATTACCTCGCTTGGGGAAGAGAGAGCTAATCTCAGTGCTTTCGTACGTTTGTTCGATTTGTGCTTGTTTGGATTTGTCGGTTTCCTCTTCCTCTTGGTGTCTATGAAGGGCTGCGGTTTGTGATTGTGGCACTCGCTGGACTTTTCTCCATTGACTTTCTTATGATTTTCCGTTTAGGTCAGTTTCTCTGTAACTGTTGGTCCTGCAGTGATATTATTTGGCACTTGTGAAGTGTTTAGTTCAGTTTCTCAGTAACTATTACTCCTACAGCCAGTGATACTTAGCACATGCATACATCTCGGCATGACCTCTTGGGTGCAGTCACCCATATTTGACCTTCACCTCTATTTCACAGTCCATTAGACATGCTACATTGTCTTACTGTCTTACTTGTTAATATAATATGAATTTTGGGTCAGAATGGTTGCCTTGATCAGTTCTAGGTCAGGTTCTCTAAGTGCTAAGATACTCAGGTGAGCGTTACAGGGGCATCATGACCCTCTTGTTTTATTTTGGCGTTTTGTTCTTTGACTAATGTTGCCAAAATAAAATGATCGCCAAATACAAGTGTTTTACAGTAAAATACGTAAACAACTTTCCTGAAACTGCTAGGCAGTCATAGCCCATATGATAAAACATTTAAACAACTTTTTAGCTCAACTGAGCAAAAGCTCAGGGTGAGCTATTGTGATCACCCTCTGTCCGTCGTCCGTCATCCGTCTTTCGTCGTCAACAATTTTTGTGAACACTCTAGAGGAGTTTTAACCCAATCTTGATGAAACTTGCCCAGAATGTTTGCCCCTATGAAATCTAGGTCGTTCGATACTGGGCCACTTGGGGTAAAAAACTAGGTCACCAGGGTCAAATCAAAGGAACTTTAGAGTCACATTTTTGAAGCAGTCTTCATGGATATTGCTCAAAATGTTTGTCTTGATGACTTCTAGGTCAGGTTCGAAACTGGGTCACTTGGGCTCAAAAACTAGGTCACCAGGCCAAATCAAAGGAAAACCTTGTTAACACTCTAGCGGTCACATTTTTGAAGCAATCGTCATGAATTTTGCTCAAAATGTTTATCTTGATGAGTTCTATGTCAGGTTCGAAACTGGGTTACTTGGGATCAAAAACTAGGTCACCTGGCCAAATCAAAGGAAAACCTTGTTAACACTTTAGCGGTCACATTTTTGAAGCAATCGTCATGAATCTTGCTAATAATGTTTGTCTTGATGAGTTCTAGGTCAAGTTCGAAACTGGGTCACCTGGGGGTAAAAAACAAGGTCACCGGGCAGAGTCAGCAGAAAACCTTGTTAACACTCTGGCTGTCACATTTTTGAAGCAATCATCATGAGTCTTGCTCAAAATGTTTGTCTTGATGATTTCTAGGTCAGGTTCGAAACTGGGTCACGTGGGGTCAAAAACAAGGTCACCTGGCCAAATCAGTGTAAAACCTTGTTAATACTCTATCAGTCACATTTATGAAACAGTCATCATGAATCTTGCTCAAAATGTTTGTCTTCATGATTTTTTAGGTCAGGTAAACTGGTTTGAAACTGGGTCACTTAGAGTCAAAAACTAGGTCACCAGGCCAAATCAAAGGAAGACCTTGTTAACACTCTAGAGGTCCCATTTTTGAAGCAATACTCATGAATCTTGCCCTAAATATTTGTCTTGATGATTTCTATGTCAGGTTCAAAACTGGGTTAAGTGGGGTCAAAAACTAGGTCACTAGGCCAAATAAGCAGAAAACCTTGTTAACACTCCACTGGTCACATTTTTTAAATAACCATCATAAATGTTGCTCAAAATGTTCGTCTTGATGATTTCTAGGACGAGTTTAAAACTGGGTCACTTGATATCAGAAACTAGGTCATCAGGCCAATTCAAATGAAGACCTTGTTGATGCTCTAGAGGTGACACTTTTGAAGTGATCATCATGAATCTTGCTCAAAATGTTTGTCTTGATGATTTCTAGGTGACGTATATTTCCCTTTCCATTGACTTTCTTGTCTTTTCCGTTTAGGTCCTACAGAGTAATTGTTGGTCCTACAGAGTGATAGTTCGAACTTGTGAAGTGTTTGTGTTTAGGTTAGTTTCTCAGTAACTATTGCTCTTACAGCCAGTGATACATAGTACGTGCATACATCTTAGCATGGCCTCTTGAGTGCAGTCATCCATATTTGACCTTGACCTCTGTTTTACAGTCCATTAGACATGCTATATTGTCTTACTTATTAATATAGTCATTTTGAATTTTGATCAGAATGTTTGCCTTGATCAATTCTAGGTCAGGTTCTCAAAGTGCTTTGATACTCAGGTGAGCGTTACAGGGCCATCATGGCCCTCTTGTCTGAAACTGCTGGGCAGGCACAGCCCGTATGATAAAACATTTAAACAACTTCTCTGAAACTGTTAGGCAGGCACATCCCATATGATAAAACCTTTAAACAGCTTTTCTAAAAATGCTTGGCAATATGATAAAACATTTAAAGAACTTCTCTGAAACCCATCACGAAAACACGCCTATATAATTTTGACCCCCTTAAACCCCACTTTTATATAGTAAAACTGGGGTTAACAGGGGTATGTATTATTTTTCTTATTTTGCTAAAAACATAGATTGTGGGTACTCGTTAGAACCGCCTCGGTGAGGCGGTTCTAACGAGTACCCACAATCTATGTTTTGAGCACAAATATGAAAAATATCTGAATTTTTTTATCTGAAATTTTTCCTTTTTTGTTTGTAAAATTGTCAATATATTTGAATAGGCGTGTTTTCGTAATGTGCTGGGCAGGCACAGCCCATATCATTAAACATTTAAACAGCTTCTCTGAAACTGCTTGGCAGGCACATCCCAAATGATAAAACATTTAAACAACTTCTTTGAAACTGCTTGGCAGGCACAGCCCATATGATAAAACATTTAAACAACTTCTTTGAAACTGCTTGGTAGGCACAGCCCGTATATGATAAAAGATTTAAACAACTTCTCTGAAACTGCTGGGCAGACACAGACCATACGATAATACATTTAAACAACTTCTCTGAAACTGCTGGACGGGCACGGCCCATATGAAAATAAAAACATTTAAGCAACTTCTCTGAAACTGCTGGGCAGGCACAACCCATATGATAAAATATGTAAACAACTTTTCCGAAACTGCTGGGCAGACACAGCCCATATGATTAAACATTTAATCAACTTATCCGAAACTGCTAGGCAGGCAGGGCCCGTATGATAATATGTTTAAACTACTTTTCTGAAACTGCTAGGCAGGCAGGGCCCATATGATAATATGTTTAAACTACTTCTCTGAAACTGCCTGGCAGGCACAATCCATAAGATAAAACATTTAAACAACTTTTCTGAAACTATTGGGCAAGCACAGCCCATATGATTAAACATTTAAAGAGCTTCTCTAATATTGCCGGGCAGGCATGGCCTATATGATAAAACATTTAAACAACCTGTCTGAAACTGCTTGGCAGGCACAGCCTATATGATACAACATTTAACCAACTTTTCTGAAACTGCTGGGCAGGCACAATTCATATGATAAAACATTGAAACAACTTTTCTGAAACTGCTCGGCAGGTATGGCCTATATGATAAAACATTTAAACAACTTCTTTGAAACTTCGAGGCAGGCACAGCCTAATATGATAAAACATGAAGACAAGTTTTCTGAAACTGCTAGGCAGGCACAGCCCATATGATAAAACATTTAAACAACTTCTCTGAAACTGCTGGGCAGGCACATCCCATATGATAAAATATTTAAATAACTTTTCCGAAACTGCCTGGCAGGCAGAGCACATATGATAAAACATTTAAACAGATTTTCTGAAATTGCTAGGCCGATTTATCTCAAATTGGTTATTGCATGCTTAGAACAAGTTTCCAGGTGGACTTTACAGAATGCCAAATGAATGTATAGTTTGTCTTCTATTTTTAGCTCACCTGAGCACGAAATGCTCATGGTGAGCTATTGTGGTCAGTCAGTGTCCGTCGTGCGTCGTGCATCGTCCGTCGTGTGTCCTGCGGCGTCAACAATTGCTTTAAAAGCTTACTCCTCCTACACCCCTGGGCCAATTGATTCGATACTTGGTAGGAAGCATCGGACTGACTTGTAGATCAAAAATAGCTAAAATCGTTCCGATCGGAAATCCGAGATGGCCGCCATGATCGCCATCTTGAAAATCTATTTTTCGCTTCTTCTCCTGGACCGAAAGGCCAGTTGACTCCAAACCTGCAAGGAAGCATCGGGGTGACTTGTAGATAAAAAATAGCTAAAATCGTGCCGATCGGGAATCCAAGATGGCCGCCGTGGCAGCCATCTTGAATATTTATTTTTCGCTTCTTCTCCTAAACCCGAAAGCCAGTTGACTCCAAACTTGGTAGGAAGCTTTGGGGTTATAGATAAAAAATTGCTAAAATCGTTCCAATCGGAAATCCAAGATGGTCGCCATGGCAGCCATCTTGAAATTTTTTTTTCGCTTCTTCTTCTGAACCTAAAGGCCAATTGACTCCAAACATGCTAGGAAGCATCGGGGTAATTTGTAAATCAAAAGTAGCTAAAATCATGCCGATCGGAAATCCAAGATGGCTGTCATGGCAGCCATCTTGAAAATCTACTTTTTGTTTCTTCTCCTAAACCCAAAAACCAATTGACTCCAAACTTGGTAGGAAGCATTGGGGTGACTTATAAATAAAAAAATAGCTGAAATCATTCCAATTGGAAATCCAAGATTGCAGCCATGGCAGCCATCTTGAAATTCTATTTTTCGCTTCTTCTCCTGAGCCGAAAGGCCAATTAACTCCAAACTTGCTAGGAAGCATCGGGGTTACTTGTAGATCAAAAATAACTAAAAGCGTGCCGACCGGAAATCCAAGATGGCGGCCATGGCAGCCATCTTGAAAATCTATTTTTCGTTTCTTCTCCTAAAGCCAAAAGCCAATTGACTCCAAACTTGGTAGGAAGCATTGTGGTGACTTATAGATCAAAAAATAGCTAAAGTCGTTCTGATCGGAAATCCAAGATAGCCGTCATGGCAGCCATCTTGAAAATCTACTTTTTGTTTCTTCTCCTAAACCCAAAAGCCAATTGACTCTAAACTTGGTAGGAAGCATTGGGGTGACTTATAGATAAAAAATAGATGAAATCGTTCCGATCGGAAATCCAAGATTGCAGCCATGACAGCCATCTTGAAATTCTATTTTTCGTTTCTTCTCCTGAATCGAAAGGCCAATTAACTCCCAAACTTGCTAGGAAGCATCGGTGTTACTTGTAGATCAAAAATAACTAAAAGCGTGCCGATCGGAAATCCAAGATGGCCGCCATGGCAGCCATCTTGAAAATCTATTTTTCGTTTCTTCTCCTAAAGCCGAAAGCCAATTGACTCCAAACTTGGTAGGAAGCATTGTGGTGACTTATAGATAAAAAAAAAAGCTAAAGTCGTTCTGATCGGAAATCCAAGATGGCCGCCATGCCGTCCATCTTGAAATTTTTTTTTCACTTCTTCTCCTGAACCGAAAGACCAATTAACTCCAAACTTGCTAGGAAGCATCGAGGTGACTTGTAGATCAAAAATAGCTAAAATCGTGCCGATCGGAAATCCAAGATGGCCGCCATTTTTTCGCTTTTTATCCTAAACCAAAAAGTCAATTGACTCCAAACATTGTAGGAAGCACTGGGGTGACTTATAGATCAAAAATAGCTAAAATCGTCCGTATCGGAAATCCAAGATGGCCGCCATGGCGGCTTCTTCTTCTGAACTGAAAGGCCAATTGACTGGAAACCAGGTAGGAAGCATTGTGATGATTTGTAGATCAAAAATAGCTAAAATAGTCCCGATAGGAAATCCAAATGGTTGCCTTGGCGGCCATCTTGAAAATCCATTTTTCGCTTCTTCTCCTAAACTTAAAAAGCCAATTGACTCGAAACTTGGTAGGAAGCATCAGGTTGACTTTTAGGTCAAAAAAGCTAAAATCTTTCTAATCGGAAATCGAAGATGTCTGCCATGGCGGCCACCTTGAAAATCTATTTTTCGCTTCTTCTCCGGAATCGAAAGGCTTGCCGCCATCTTGTTTTATAATCACTTATATAGGGAAAACCTTTAAAAATCGTTTTGTCTGAAACCAGAAGGCCCTGGCCTTTGGCATTTGGTTACATAGCTTCATCTAGTTCACATGCCTATTCAACAATAAGGCACCATGCGATCATGCTTCTGTCCAGCACCCCCCTGTCATCCGAAAACATTCTTTTCAACAAATTTTAAACATACATAGTCCTATGAAGAGAAATCATAGTCTTCTAGAGACAATGACACTCAGGTGAGCAAATTACGGCCCTCTGGGCCCTCTTGTTTGGTGAATGTAATAAATCATTAACATAATAACCCTAAGTATTTGGACAGACAGGCCTAAGCAAACACTGTAGACCAAGATCAGACGCCGCTGAATGTGGCATCTGATCAGGGGTCTACATTGTTTGCCACTCATCCAGCGCCTTTTTAGACATAGCAACAGGTAGTAAAACATACTTTTTCAGCTTTTAGGACAGGTGAGGTGTACCAATACTCAGGGTAAATACGGTACTTTCAGGGAAAGAATATGCCAAGGCTGACTATAGGTGGGGTGTCTCTGACCCAACGATTGTCTCCCTTGAAATACTCACTACCACCATTGTGGAGGTATTTGCTGTTGTTCTTGTGTATGCCATCTTGAGGAACAAGTACTACAGGCATTTTCTACAGATTTCTCTCTGTATCTGTGAGTTATATGGAGGTAAGACTTCATCAAAGTAATGCTGTATTTGACCTAATTACTACACATGAATATACACTATAAGCGCATGGTCAAGCAATTTCCTAGTCTTCAGAATACAAATTGTGTACATTCATCTACTTTTTATACCCCGGCACACGATAGTGGCGGGGTATTATGATTTCACGTTGGACGTCCGTGTGTCCGTCCGTCTGGCCGTCCGTCCATCAGTCGGTCATACGTCCGTCCGTCCACATTTCGTTTCCGGATGATAACTTGAGTAAACATCGATGGATTTTCACCAAACTTGGAATGTGCATTGGTTGGAGATCTGGTTTGGGATTGCTAATGGGCAAATTTCGTCAATTTTTACGGAGTTATCTGCTCGCGACACGATAATAGCGGGATATTATAGTTTAACGTTTTTTTATATTCATATGCTGTGCATACTCCTTTGAATTGCCTCAACACATCGAGGTAATACAAATGAGTCTAACAACATAATACTTTCATAAAAAAATTCAGAAAAAGTAAGCATCCTTAAATAATCCTCTAATGAAGCCCGCTGCTGAGTCTTCTTTAAAGTGTTATTTACTGCAGGGTTTTCCAATAATTTTGGAAAACCTAAGCACACAGTGTGGTAATTAGGTTGAATAAGTTTTTTTAGCTCACATGAGCTATGCTCAGGGTGAGCTATTGTGAACACTTTTCGTCCGTCGTCTGTCCGTGCGTCCGTCCGTCCGTTAACATTTTCCTCTAAAGTAGCTGAACCAATTTTGCTCAAATTTCCTTAGGTTGGGGGAACGAATAATTGCTAAAATGGTCGCGGTCCGTTGACCAAGATGGCGGCCATGCCCATATATGGTAAAAATCTTTGAAAAATCTTCTCCAGAACCGAGGATGCCTTGGGGCTGTATCTTTGCACAAATCATCGGGGACGAGAGGTCTACTAAAGTTGCTAAAGTTGCTAAAGTAATCGTTGTACATTGACGTTTGACCTTTTTACGGCGAGGTCAAGTTTGCTTCCCTATGCATTTGTATGGGCACCGTATATTTGTATGGGAAAATGTTGAGAATTTCAAACGACTTCTTCTCTGAAGCCTGTGGGTCAGTGTTGCTCAAATTTCAAGTGGAGCCTCCATAGGTTGGGGGAACGAAAGATTGCTAAAATGGTCGCGGTCCATTGACCAAGATGGCTGCCATGCCCATATATGATAAAAACCTTTAAAATCTTCTCCAGGACCAAATAAGCCCTGGGGCCTTACCTTTGCACAAATCCTTGTGGACAGATGATCTACCGAAATTGCTAAAATGATGGTTCTACGTTGACATTTGACCTTTTTACGCCAAGGTCAAATTTGCTTCCCATGCATTTGTATGGGCCTTATACATTTATATGGGAAATATGTTGAGAATTCATATTTTGGGCATCTCAACGAAACTTGATGATGAACATTAGGGAGCTTATGAGTCACAAAATACTAAATGAGCCGATAGAAAATCCAAGATGGCCACCACAGCCGCTGTCTTGAAAATCAATTTTCGACATCTCTTCTCATACCTTAGATCGCTTTGAGCAGAAACTTGCTCTTTAGCAACAGGATAACTGCTGGATCGAAACAAGCTAAAATTGTGTAGATCGAAAATCCAAGATGGCCGCAATGGTTCTTCTCCATTGAACAAGATGGCCGCCAGAGCTGAAAAATAGAAAATCTTCAATAGATTTTAAAATATTTGCACAGAAGTATTCCACCAGTGGCCCTCAACCAAAATTACTAAAATGGCTCTGCTTGGCTGAACAAAATGGCGACAAGAGCTAAAAATAGACAAAAACCTTTAAAAGACATCACCCCCACAGCCAGTGTCCTGATTTCAAAGTAATTTCACCGAAATGTTCCTCTTATGGCCCTATACCAAAATTGCTAAAAAAGTTCTGCTCGGCTGAACAAAATGGCTGCCAGAGCTAAAAATAGAAAAAAAACCAACTTTAAACATCTCCTCCTTGGCCAGTGGCCTGATTTCAAAATGATTTCACAGAAATGTTCCTCTAATCCCCCTGTACCAAAATTGCCAAAATGGTTTTGCTCTGCTGAGCAAAAATGGCCACCAGAGCTAAAATAGAAAAGCCTTTAAACGACATCTCCATGGCCAGTGGCAAGATTTCAAAATAATTTCACATCAATGTACCTCTTATGCCACTATGCCAAAATTGCTAAAATGGTTCTGCTCTGTTAAACAAAATGGTTGCCAGAGCTAAAAAAAACAACAACAAAAAACACACAAAAAAAAAAAAAAAAAAAAAAAAAAACCTTTAAAGGACAGGATAAGTAGATGAACCAGATGACTTTGAAAAAAAAAATACCTGAACTTTTTTTTTACTTATGGCGTTTTGAAAATTTCAGCATTTTTTACCTTCTAAGCAAGATCTCAAAAACTGTTTAAGCCTTTGCCTTGTCATAAGTTTCAATATCTGACAGTATTGGAAAAATGTTGCATGCCATCTGCATATCTGCAGTGGCGGTTTCACTGACGTGAGCGAGTTGTGGCCTGTGGGCCTCTTGTTTACTATTTAGAAAAAGAAGTCGAGTAATTTCTTTTCACCACTGTCTATGTTCATTTCTTCTTAAATCCAGATTTTTAATGGCATGGGATAATTAGTTTCTTATTTATTGTTAATCATTACCACTCTATGGGCAAATTCAGTAGACAACAAATTGATTATGTTTTTTTAGCTCACCTGAGCTATGCTCAGGATGAGCTATTGTGATCACTTTTTGTCTGTCGTCCGTCTATCCGTCCGTCCGTGCATCCGTCCGTTAACAGTTTCAAACGACTTCTCCGCTGAAGCCGCTGAGCCAATTTTGCTCAAATTTGGAGATGGAGCCTCCTTAGGTTGGGGGAACCAAAGATTACTAAAATGGTTGCGGTCTGTTGACTAAGATGACCGCCATGCCTTTATATGGTAAAAAACCTTTAAAAATCTTCTTCTCCAGAACCGAAGATGCCTTTGGGCTGAATCGTTGCACAAATTATCGGGGACGGGAGGTCTACCAAAGTTGCTAAAATAATGTTCGTACATTGACGTTTGATCTTTTCACGGCGAGGTCGAGTTTGCTTCCCTGTGCATTTGTATGGGCCACATACATTTGTATGGAAAAAATGTGGAGAATTTCAAACGACTTCTCATCTGAGGCCTCTAGGCCAATGATGCTCAATTTTCAAGTGGCGCCTCCTTGGGGCAGGGGAACGAAAGATTGCTAAAATAGTTATTGTCCATAGACCAAGATGGCCGCCAGGCTCATATATGGTAAAAATATTAAAAATCTTCCTCCAGAACTAAATAAGCCCTGGGGCCTAATCTTTGCACAAATCGTCGCGGATGGGAGATCTACCAAAATTGCTAGAATGATGGTCCTACGTTAAAGTTTGACCTTTGTACGGCGAGGTTAAATTTGCTTCCCCATGCATTTGTATGGGCCCTGTACATTTATATGGGAAAAATGTTGAGAATTCTTATTTTGGACATCTCCTCTAAAGACTATGATCCAGCGTTGAAACTTGATGAGGAACATTGGGGCACCTGGTAGAGACAAAATATCTAAAACTGAACCGATAGAAAATCCAAGATGGTCGCCACAGCCACCACAGCCGCCATCTTGAAAATCAATTTTCGACATCTCTTCCCAAACCTTTGGTCGATTTGAGCTGAAACTTGGTCTGTATCAACAGGACTACTTCTGGATCGAAATGAACTAAATTCATGTAGATTGGTAATCCAAGATGGCCGCCTCAGTTGCCATCTTGAAAATCTGTTTTGGACATCTTCTCGCAAACCACAAGGCGAATTAAGTTGAAACTTACAATGTAGCAACAGGTTGACGTGTAGTTGAAAAATAGCTAAAATCATGCCAATTGGAAATCCTAAATGGCCGCCACAGCCACCATCTTGCAAACCAATTTTTGACTTCTCCACCCAAACCGTTGGGCGATTGAATTTGAATACACTGTAGCAACAGGGTGACCTCTAGATCGAAAATAGCTATATTATAAAAAGAATGACCCTTGAGAGCAATGAACACGCAGACAAAGAAAAAATGATGTATCTAAAACTTACAATATATGATTGAAGTAGCAAAAGCTTTTAGTTACAATCAACATTTTATTTTGTGAGACTTATCTTCCCTTGTCCCAATGCTGTATACATGTACAAAATCATGATATTGTTAAACACTTTCTCTTCCACCAAGTTTCATGTCGATCCTGCTGTTGAAACGGGATTGAGAGTTTGTTCAAATAGTCACGATCCATTGACTGTCATGCCCATATATGGTAAAATAATGATTATAATAAAAACACATTCTTCTTCTTCAAAACCAAGAACTGCTGAAATGATGAGCCTTTCATTAGTTGCAATGACAGGATTGGAAAAATATTGCATAACATCTGCATATCTGTAGTGGCTATTTTACTCTGGTGAGCGAGCCGTGGCCCGTGGGCCTCTTGTCTTATTTTTCCTAGAAAACAGAATTTGACATTTCATGCAAAATTGTCTCCATTGGAAAAGTGTAATTGTTTTCTTTTGTTTTCAAGATTGTCTTTATATCAAATGCACGAATGGTTTTCGTAATGAAAGCGCAAATTTGCGTTACCTCTTCTGTGACATAAACATAAAAATATTTACAAAATGTCATTCATTAAAGTTCATATAGCTAGTTCTCCAGTTGTAACATGTATATCCACGGCTGCTATCTTGGAAATCCATTTCAAAATTTTCCTTAACCCAAAAGGCCAATTGACTAGAAACTTGATAAAAGTATCAGGTCCACTTGCAGACAAAAAACAGCTAACATCATTCCAATCGAAAATCCAAGATGACTGCCACGGCCACCACCTTGAAAATCTGCTTTGATTCTTCTCCTTAACCCAAAAAGCCAGTTGACTCGAAACTTCATTGGAAGTACTGAAGTGATGTGTAGATCAAAAGTAGCTGAAATAGTTCTGATTGTAAGTCCAAGATGGCCGCCATCTTGGCCATCTTGAAGATCTATATTGAATTCTCTTGAACTCAAAAGGCCAACTGACTCGAAACTTGTCTGGTAATCAGGTGAGCAATACAGGGCCATCTTGGCCATCTTGTTTTGTCTTTGGGCAGTAACACCTGACCTATATAACACATTCATGAAATATTGAAGTGTCCGGCTGGCCAAGTGATTAGCGCTCCAGGCTTTGCATCACGGTGTCCTGGGTTCTTATACCACTAGAAGCTGAATTCAGATCATGGCTGTACGGTGCTTCATTGCACGGGCCTACTATTCCATTGTCCCACTGTGACTTAATGTTGTAAGGGACATAAAACACCAAATCATCATCACCATGAAATTGAAGTGATATTCATTTGTATTGATGGTAAAGCCATGTATTTGTTTTGTTTGTTAAGGTTGGATGACATTTTGTCCAGAATGGCTGACAGGAAGCAAATATTTGAGAACAGACAACTTCCTGTATTTATGGGTGTACCTAGTATTCTTCAATGGGCTCTGGGTCATAATTCCTGTCTACATGTTGTGGCAGTCTTGGAGAGAGATGAAAATACACCTTAGCAATGAAGAGGTTGTGGTTGATGTCCGGAAGCAGATGACATTTGTGACCAGCACTCACAAAACAAAATCCCTCTCTGAAGGAAAGAAACATAAATAACCTACACCAGTCTTTGGGTTAATTTAGCAGACAACCAATTGATATTTTTTCTTATTTTTCCCCAGAAAACAGGATTTGACATTTGATGCAAATTGTCTCCACTGGAGAAAATTTGCATTAAATGTCAGAACCTGTTTTCTGAAAAAAAAAAAAAAAAAATATTTCGATAGGTCGTTTGTTGTAAGTTTTACCCAGAGCATTAAGTATTAAATTGACATATTTAAATTTTAGACAGTTGTTTTCTAAAGCCAAAAACCCTTTGCATAATGTAGTAATGTTTTATTGTATATTATTTTATAGTCCAGATAACATAACTTCATATAATATGATTTTTTTTTCATCCAAAACCTTCAGATATTTCATGCTATTTCTCCATATAAACATTGTTGTGGGTACTCATTAAAAGTGCCTTATTGAGACGCTTCTAATGAGTTCGTACAGTATATTTTTGTGGAAAGATAAGAAATATATTTACCTGATACCTCCTCTTATCTAATCTTGGTTATTTTTGTCAAGCTGGCATGCGGAGGAAGATACAGTCATCTAGTTGAAGTTCATGTTTATGCGTTTCTGTCCATCTTGTTTGTGTGTGTGTTTGTCTATCTATGGACAACTTAACCATAAATTCTGATAGGCATTCCTTAATGCTTGAGCCTCCTCAGACTTAATCACTGCATGTATTCCATCACCAAGGGTCCCCTCTAGGAAAGTAGGTCATGACATACTTTTGCAAATGGTAGATTTTCAGGGACAGTTTCAGATCTCCATTTCCTTTTGAGTGAACGGCGTCAGACTTCTCTGCAAAAATCCCATCCATCCTAGATCATATCCCAGGGAACAAGGTCCCTGTGACCTGTTTTTGCAAAAGTCGGTCCTGATCAAGTTTATCTTTAGCTGGTTAAGTCTTTGGTTTTGGATGCATATCTCAGTTTCTACAGACTTCCTTCACTTTAAACTTTATCAATAAAAGCACCTTTGATTTTGCCAAAATGTGACTGTTATTGGCAAATACTGTCAGATCAAGCATGCTGGCCATAGCCATCTAGTTGTTATTTTTGCATCAAAACATCACCTAATTGCCTCATTACTCCAGATTAGATGCTTCAGAGTTGCTTCTAGGGTGCTTGATTGCGGGATTTCCGCGCTTTTTAAGGCCTTGCACTAAATCTGCATCCCAATGGTTAGTACAATACAGGTTCTGCCAAAATGTGGCATATTTCGGTTTATTAATTGCCTACTCTGGTTTGTAAAACTTCCCATTTCTGGCTTTGTCAGTCGTTAAATTTTGCTGAAATTCGGTATTCTTCGGGACCATTAAGGATGCAAGAAAGCCAGTTGATTGGACTATGATTAATGTGAGAATATTTACATCATATTCTCGCTGAATTCTCATGCAGAACGGTACCGAGAATACCTCCCGTCTTCCACATGTTAGAATAATGGCGCAAGGCAGATCGTAATACAGAAAAATCAGCACTACATCGCCTTGACTAAAGCCAGGAAGTCTTTAAGAAAGGAACAGAGACAAGAGGCCACGAGGTTGAGGAATAAGGACGTTGAGGAGCTTATGAACACTCATAATGACAATAGATCCTTCTTTAAATTGGTTAGAAAGCAGAGAAAGCAAGCGTTTACCCAGACACAGTCTTGTAGTTGACGGGAAGTCCTGTGAGACTGATGAGATTTGCAAAGGATAGGCTACCCACATCCTCGGTAACCCAGTTGTGACCCATTACGTTACACTTCATTCATCACGCCTGGGAAAACTGACTGACGAAACGTCGTTTTCTATGAATATTCATAACAACGGGGAATACCTCAATAGCCAATCAAAATGTCGATATCATAGCGCTACTCTCGTATGCGGAAGATTCATTTTTCTTCTTCCGTTACTAAAAATAACTCAGGAAAACCCGATAAACATTTTTGTCAACAATTAATACCAAGCCTGAATTTGCAACAAACGATATGATTGGATACCCGCAAAACAAAAATAAAACGATAACGTTATTTGCGGAGTATACGTTATACAAATAGACTAAAATTTCTCATGGAAATACGGAGATCACCAATCAGATTGCCTCATTAATAATTCATGAGGACGAAGAAACGTAAGTGAGTTGTCCCAGGGGTGATGAATGAAGTGTAACGTAATGGGTCACACCTGGGTTACCGAGGATGGGCTACCCACTTCCAGAAGCTCGTAATTCCGACGGAGAATGATAACTTGGACTCTGAATACAAGGCCCAAGCCGATGTGGACATGGGCAATGCTCTAAGTCGATTTGGACATAAAGCACATAGTCTCTATCTGCGATGCAGAGAGACAGCCAATTGAGATAATCTCTGAGAAAGAAGTACGCAGTGCTTGAAGGTTGAAGAACAACAAAGCTGTGGCCTCGCTCGGACTTACGAGTGAACACTTTAAGTTGGGGGAGAGATCTTGTCTCCTTTTTGACTGACTTTTTAAATCACATTGTCCGCTCCAAGCATATTTCTGCTGTATTGAAGGAGGGTAATGTTACTCCCTTTTTTAAGAAGGGTGATGGCATAGACCCTGGAAACCGTCAAACCCGTCTTGCGCAAAATACTTGAACACATCTTTAATACTAGACACAGTAAAATCTTTCTTGAGACACAGTCTAAACTCCAAAGGGGTATCACCCAAGGCTGTTCATCTATGAATGCAGCGCTGATTCTTACAGAATGTGTTCTAGAATCTAAGAATAATAAAGAATCTAGAATCTAAGAATAATAAAGAAGACATGTTACTCACAACGTTAGACACACAAAAAGCATTTGATGTTGTAGATCAAAATTCCCTACCAAGAAAGCTTTTTCTAGACGGTGTACATGGGGATGACTGGTTGCTATTGAAAGACCTGTACTCGGACTGTTCTTCTAGGATAAAGTGGGCGGGACAAATATCTGACCCATTCCTTATTGTGCAGGGAGTAAGACAGGTGGGGCGTACTATCTACAGTCCATTATAAATGGTACAATAATCCTTTGCTCCTCCACCTCGAAGAAACGTATTCAGAAATCAAAATAGGATCTATCAATATATCATACATCAAGGTCGCAGATGATTTGGCAGTACTTTCAAGGGAAAAACCCACCATGCAAGTCATGATTTGGGATGCGGGCAATAATGCCAATAGGGAAAGATACTGTATACACACAACTAAGAGTAGCAGGCTTATGTACAGTCAGGATAGGAAGGCTGGATGTACTGATTTTGTTTTAGCTGGCCAAGTAGTAACATCAGAAACTAGCACTGCGTACTCTCTGATTTGGGCTGGATTTCACAACGTTAATGGCTTGAAAACAAGTCAAAATGCTCATATACGTGACCTTTGTGGTGCCACGTGTTGTTTATGGTCTGGAAGTCATGCTACCAAGCCGTAAAGAATATGAGCATCTTGAAAAATTTCAACGGCAGAGTCTTAGGCAGATACAGGGGTTACCAGATTAAACCCCAAATAGTGTTACTTTAGCATTGCTTGGTGTCCTACCATTACAAACTGTTTTTCACAAAAATGCTTTGAACCTGTTTATGACCATAGTCTGCAACTCTGACTCAATAGAATATGAAATTGCTAAGAGACAGTTAGTAATGAACGAAGTTCGTGAAAATATCTGGTTTAACCATATTAAGGAGCTTTTAGAACTGTATAGTATACCCTCTGTGTTTGAGCTTTTTAGTACACCTCCATCCAAACTAGAATGGAAACATCTTTTAAGTAAATAAGTGAATAATGCCATCGAAAGAAAGTGGAGATCTGAAATTGAACAAAAAACTTCACTAAAGTACATCAACTCTGCAGTACTCAAGGTCGGCAAGTGTCATCCCATATGGTCAACCGTGAGGAACAGTGTCAGTGACAGTAGGAGAGTCCAGTTAAAATGCAAATTGTTGACTGGCACATATATTCTTCAATCAGGCAGGGCTGTCTTCAACCAGCATCAAGTGGATCCAACCTGTAAACGATGTACTGCCGTTCTAGACACAAGACAACATTTTATTGCCGAGTGTTCAGTATATGAAAGGGAAAGAAATGTGTTCAAAGAGAGATTGTACAACAACACGATACACATAGATCTCCAAGATCCTGAGACTTTCACAAGACTTGTCATGGATTTTTCTGCAGTGGTTGACGAAGCGACAGATCAGAGTGTGAACAATATGCTAGATAGTATATACACGAGATTCACAAAAAGGGAGTCGCCAAGTTATAGCAAATTTCAACCAGCTAAGAAATTTTATAACAGCTCTATATACACACACGCGCTTAATTTTAATGTAAAATAGAGCTCTTATTCTTTAAAGACCTTCCTTGAACTCCGTATGGTGTTGGTCCGACAAATCAGCGGACGAACTAAAAAAAAACAACAGAACAGAATGGCGGACAAGACAATATTTGGAAACTTACTTTGAAGTCAAAGATAAAATTGTTATAGCTATTAGGAGCTGTACAAATATTCAGTGCTATTTGAAAGGTAAAATTATCATAGATTTACGCTAAGTGACATAGTGAGTTTATAATAAACATAATATCTTTGGTGTTATCAGTTTTTGCGACTGCTCATTATTTTACAAGTTAGACTATTTTCTGAAAGCAAAAAACCTTCCTGCACATCGGAAATGAGATGGCTCATTTTCAGAGAGGCTATGCGGGAGTTGGCCCCATTTTGAAAATTCCTAGAAGCAACTCTGTGCTTTTTTCAGCCCAAAAGTTTGGATATTTTTCCTTTTTCTGTCTGAAAACATACACTGTGGGAACCCATTAGAAGTGCCTAATGAGTACCCAGAATATAAGTTTTCATACAGATATAAGAAAAAGATTTAGCTGGTACCCTTTTTATCTGGAACTATGGGGTATCCACAAGGTAAGGGTTGTGTAAACTTAAAATGTCTTCTAACCACTCCCTTTGATCCGGACTTATATTTCAAAGTAAAAGAAGACTGAGCTGGGCTCCAGGGGTTGCAAGTTCAATCCCAGAGCGGCTACGTTATTTTCATGGAAAATGATCATGAAATTTCTATGGTTATTCTTCCCCTTCGGCTGGATCAAGAAGGGAGTTGTCAGTTACTGGTGAAAGTATGTGCATAAAGTACTGGTTTAAGAGCCTAGTGGACTAAGCCTGCCCAGGAAAAGTGCAAATTTCTTAACTGACTGACTTGAAATGTCCTTAACAGTGTTGACTTGGCCATAAAACTTCAAAAGATGACCGTTGCTTTCTGACCCTGATCATCAGCGGATCATTGTAAAGAACATCAAATGACAGAAGGGACTATTCTGAAATTAAGAAAGAAAATTCAGAATTGCAGACAGCTCTCATGATGAAGACATGATTCTATGTTTTCACCCTTAAAGCGCCAATTGCAACTGCATCAGATGACATTTTGAAATATTTTTATGATTATTTTTCAGAGAAAATGAAGTTTGACAGTTCATGTGAACCATCTGCCTAGCAGATGATTCACATAAACTGTCGAATTTTATTTTCTCTGAAAAATAACACAAAAGAAATTTAGAATGTTGTCTTCTTCAATTTTTGCTTAGCACTTCCAGGGTTAATAAAGACAGGGTTATAAAGATGGGCAGATCCATGACACAACTGGCTATATATAAAGGGGATGTATTCACTAAGGGAATAACTCTTATTAACAAAAAAATAAATGTACATGATTCCCTTCTCTCTAGGTGGCTACTGTTAAAGGTAAGAATTTGCTCTCTACATTTAAGGATACCTCTTATTTTTAGCTCGCCTATTGTGATCACTTTTCGTCCGTCGTCCGTCTGTGCGTCCGTCCGTCCGTCCGTCAACATTTTCAAACTTCTCCTCTGAAGCCGCTGAGCCAATTTTGCTCAAATTTCATATGGAGCCTCCTTAGGTTGGGGGAACGAAAGATTGCTAAAATGGTTGCGGTCCGTTGACCAAGATGGCCGCCATGCCCATATATGGTAAAATCTTTAAAAATCTTCTCCAGAACCGAGGAGCCTTGTTGCTGTATCGGCACAAATCATCGGGGATGAGAGGTCTACCAAAGTTGCTAAAACAGTTGTTGTACATTGACGTTTGATCTTTTTACGGTGAGGTCAAGTTTGCTTCCCTATGCATTTGTATAGGCCCCATACATTTGTATGGGAAAAATGTTGAGAATTTCAAAAGACTTGTCCTCTGAAGCCTCTGTGCCAATTTTGCTCAAATTTCATGTGGAGCCTTCTTAGGTTGGGGGAACGAAAGATTGCTAAAATGGTCGCAGTCCATTGACCAAGTTTGCCGCCATACCCATATATGGTAAAAACCTTTAAAATCTTCTTCTCCAGAGCAGAGGATGTCTTGGGGCTGAATCTTTGCACAGATCATCAGGACGGGAGGTCTAACAAAGTTGCGAAAATGATGGTCGTACATTGACGGTTGACCTTTTTACGGCGAGGTCAAGTTTGCTGCTTCCCTATGCATTTGTATGGGCACCATACATTTGTATGGGAAAAATGTTGAGAATCTCAAACGACTTCTCCTCTGAAGCCTCTGGGCCGATGTTGCTCAAATTTTATGTGGAGCCTTCTTAGGTTGAGGGAACGAAAAATTGCTAAAATAGTTGCGGTCCATTGACCAAGGTGGCTGCCATGTCCATATATGGTAAAAACCTTAAAATATTCTTCTCCAGAACCAAATAAGCTATGGGACCTTATCTTTGCACAAATCCTCGTGAACAGGAGATCTACAAAAATTGCTAAAATGATAGTCCTACGTTGACATTTGACCTTTTTACGGCAAGGTCAAATTTGCTTCTCATGCATTTGTTTGGGCCCTCTACATTTATATAGGAAAAATGTTGAGAATTCTTATTTTGGACATCTCCTCTATAATCCAGTTGAATGATGATGAGCATTAGGGTGCTTATGAGACACAAAATGGCTAAATGAGCCATAGAAAATCAAAGATGGCCACTACAGCCAACATCTTGAAAATCAATTTCTGACATTTCTTCTCAAACCTAAGGTCGCTTTTAGCCGAAACTTGCTATTTAGCAACAGGATGACTTCTGGATCGAAACCAGCTAGAATTGTGTAGATCGATAATCCAAGATGGCCGCAGTGGTTCTGCTCCATTGAACAAGATGGCCGCCAGAGCTAGAAAATCTTCAAACGACATCTCGTCCTTGGTCAATGACCTGATTTCAAAATATTTGCACAGAAGTATTCCACCAATGGCCCTCAACCAAAATTTCTAAAATGGCTCCGCTTGGCTGAACAAAATGGCCGCAAGTGCTAAAAATAGAAAAAACCTTTAAAAGACATCTCCTCCGCAGCCAGTGTCCTGAATTCAAAGTTTTTTTTCACAGAAGTGTTCTTCTTATGGCCCTTTACCAAAATTGCTAAAAAAGTTCTGCTCGGCTAAACAAATTTGCCGCCAGAGCTAAAAATAGAAAAAAAAAACAACAACAAACCTTTAAACATCTCCTCCTTGGCCAGTGGCCTCATTTCAAAATGATTTCACAGAAATGTTCCTTTTATCCCCATTTACCAAAATTGCCAAAATGGTTATGCTCTGCTGAACAAAACGGTATCCAGAGCTAAAATAGAAAAACCTTTATCTCCATGGCCAGTGGCAAGATTTCAAAGTAATTTCACATCAATGTTCCTCTTATGCCCTTTTGCCAAAATTGCTAAAATGGTTCTGCTCTGCTGAACATTTGCCAGAGCTAAAAATAGAAAAAACAACAACAAAACAACAACAACAACAACAAAAAAAAAACAACAAACAAACAAACAAAAAAAAAAAAAAACTTTAAAGGACAGGACAAGTAGATAACCAAATGACTTCTGAAAAATATCTGAACTTTTTTGTTTACTTCTAGAATGGCATGCAACATTTTCCAATACTCTTATGACATGGCAATGGCTTAAACAGTTTTTTGAGATATCTAGCTTACAAGGTTAAAATGCTGAAATTTTCAAAACGCCATAACTTTTTTTTTACTTATGGCGTTTTGAAAATTTGGTGCATTATTCATCAAGGATCCAGGATCAGTCTCCGAAATAGACACCTGATCCTTTGATAAATTATTAATGAAACGGAGATGTGTCCGAGAGCTTCGGAAAATCATACTTCTTTTAATTTCTGCCAGGAATTGAACTATTTACGGAGTAGCGTTCAACTTATGTATTAGTTGTTCCTCTATCTTAATCGATAGAAAATACTACCCAGTATATCCAGAATAATATAAAGGGATACAACTGGTCAAATATACACATCAAATTGTCAATTTATTGACTCCTACGATGTATTATACAAATAAATTATAATATTATCCTTCTGGAAATATCCCCTCTAGATTCTGATGTTTCGCATAGAAGTCTAGTAGGGGTAAATATTCTTTACACAGAACTATAGGAAACAGCCAGCAATTGAAAGCTATTAGTTCCCATTTATTTCGTCGACAGTTATTAATACCTGTAACAAATGTCCATGTCAGTCATGCCTTGCCTAGGCTCTTGGAAGAGTAATATTATTTAATCTAATATCTCAGATGGCATGCTAACTTTGGGCCAACGTTGAATAAAGGTTGTCCATTTCGTTGGCCCAACGTAGACTTTCAACGTTGGCCTAACGTAAATCTGCTCGTTGGCATTACGTTGGGCCAACGTATGTCAATGTTAATTACAACGCTGGGCCAACGTTGGACCAAGGTTAGCTCTGCACAATTTTAAGGTTGGGCAAATGGAGAAATTATGTATGATACCAACCAGTGCCAGTGAAAAGGGGCTGTTCCGACAGCAAATCAACACGTGAGTATAATTATATATTCGTTTTTAATTTAGGCAGCAATAATGAATTGCATGAGGCGGATATGACAGCCTCTTTTCACTGTGCAGTTATGCTGATCTGAGTCTTTGCTGGGTGCACATGTGACATTGTAGGTTTGCTGTGCTCTGGCTTCGGCTCACTTGTAAGTTTGACATTCTTACAGCACAGTACTATATTTTATGACTGTAAAACAGTATTTCACTAAAAAGCAGTGGTTTTACAATAGAATATTTTTTTTATAAACTGACATAACTTTTATCTCTCCTGAGTCCTCTAGGAGGAGTCTGATCAGGGTCTATACTGTTTTCCGTGAGCGTGTTTTGGACCCATTACTGTTTGTGCTGTAAGAATGTCAAAGTCACAAATGAACCAGAGCACAGCAAAACCTATAATGTCACATTTATGAGCATCCAACAACGACTCAGATCAGCCTGCACAACTGCACAGTCTGACAAGAGGCTTTCATATCCACCGCATGCAGTTGATTAATTTTTGCCTTTAGAAACGAATATATAATATAATTATACTCACATGTTTAAAAATCTAAATACTTCTTTAAATCACATCTTGAGACATTTATTGGTGCTTTAAAACAGAGAGTCAGAACTCAAATGGTATAAATAACTAGTTTTATAATTAGTCTAAAGTGTTATAATACCTTTGGTAGATGGCAACAATAATGAACAAGATTACCTCAAGGTATTTGATTACAAATTAATATCGCAAATTTTATTGCTCACTTTGATGCGGGACCAGGAAGCCAGTAATAAAGATTACTTCATGCCGTGTATGCGCTTTATGCAACATCATATGGTACAATAACATGCTAATTAAATTGGTATATTGTATTAACTGACCTGCAATTTGTTAGATAAAACATTTCTTTTACATATTTTTATGATACAAATATATACATTTGATCCTTTTCTCCAACGGATTTAATAAATTCAGTAATACGTGGCCACTTATATAAGATCCTCTATGTATTCCTATTATTCTGGGTATGTCTGGCCGACTGTCGTAGAATTAGCTCGGAATGAATAACGAACACATGTCTTTTCACTCAAAATGTTCTATTAATTTAGAAGTTTCATATGGTGGCATATAACTGACATCTAAATATTGAGATACTAAGTCGACTTTTTCTGCTTTTATGTTGACTTAAAATGTATGACGATACTATATCGACTTCCGTTGACAATGGTTATCGCGACTGCAAGTCGTAATACTGTCCAGAACTGTCATCCACAACGTCAGCATCACGAAACACTTTTACAATTATAATTAATATCAAGACTTCCGGTCATGTTATGTAGTAGGATTTGAGAAGATAATGATAGTCAGAGAGTGACTATGCCGGTCGAGATACTTAAATTCGGGACGATGTGACGTATTAAGTTTAGGGCTTAATATAGGGTTTGGTGGCATGTAGATATTATATAATTGTCGTAAACAACTCTGCGATTGCAATAACACTGGCGCTGGCTAAAAATAAACTTTCACGACTACGAAAACGTATCTCAACGCTAACAGGCAAATCATGACATGTAAAAGGACCGGAAGTCGAGATAATAAACAAAATAATAGAAAATAAGTCGTCAGACAATGTTAACACGCTTTGTTTTCTTGAAGGCAGCTTAGAGCAATATTATGACCTACAGACGCGATAACTATTATCAACGGAAATCGATATAGCATCAAGTCATACATTGTAAGTCGACATAAAAGCAGAAGAAGTCGACTTCGTATCTCAATATTTAGATGTCTGTTATATGCCACCATAGTTTCACTGCAAAACTAAAGCGCAAAAACATAATACGACTTTCTTGCTCTTCTCTAATGGGAGAGCTCCAAAATTAAAAAGGTTGCACTAAATACCAAAAAGTGCCAAGTGAAAAGCAGGTATCACTAAACTAGAGCAAAAAGGAAACTTTTACTGCAGATCTCACATAAAAAGTAGCACATTCGAAATAGAGAACTCAAGTCCCACAAGTCATTCACTCACTAACTCCAAATAAATAACATCCGCGGGAGAATTTTTAAATTTGAAATACTGGATATTCAAATTTACCTTAAGTGAGTGAACGACTTGAAAGTCTTAGTCTACCAATCGACCAAACAGTGTTGTACTCCACAAAATGCTTTCGAAAGATGACTAGAATATTTCATCGAATACGACACACTAAACGACAAGAAACATGGTTACAGTATGGAAGTTATTGTGTCCATAAACTGCACAATGAATCCACATCATCATGTCCGCAGCCGATAGTAAAGTCAGACCCACTCGCACATGTTTACTTATTTTATCCTGGCCACAGACAAAATACTACCGCTCTCCTTTCTCTCCAAAAAAATGTTAGAGGCAGAGACAATGAACCAGATCCACGGACAAAGCAATATAACCATGCAATTTGTCATCTAGATGTGACTACTCTTCCTGACTTCTAATGATATGCAACTAACGATTCCTCTCGTTATAAACTGAACAAAATTTAAGAAGTTTGTGTTACACATATTCGACTCATTTAGATTGTCAGTATGAAGATAATCATTATAATGGATACTACTGCATTGCATTATAATTTGTACGCAACGACAGTATGAAAATGCACTTGTGAAACATTACTGTGTCCTCAAACCATTGACATTAAATGATCAGCGAAACATCACTGTGCATTGCCCACTTTCACTGATTTTCAATGGATAACCCCAGAAAACCAGGTTTCACTTTCTGTAAACTATACTTTTAAATTGCAAAAATCAATACATGCATGTCACACACAATCAAAACGATAATTCAGATAATCATATCGATTTTGGTTGTACCGCTATGCGAGTAACATGAATATGATTAGCTTTGCAATTCAGTCTACAAATTTCACATTTTTATGGTAATATCAATGGATTATAAACATCAACATATGAGGAAACGATTACTACCACAAGAAATGTCTGTTAGAAATACTTCCAATCAAATGTAATCATCTGAATTTTAACTATGCATCATGTTAGATATAATTGACTAAAAAATGCACTTTTTCAGAGCAAAACTAAATTATAATCTTCACATGTAATTGTCAATAGTACGGGTTAACTAACATGACTTATACTGTAAAATATTAGCATGTTAGGAACCAAAATGCAAATCATCGATAAACTATGATATGTTAGATTCTTGCCAATTATCAAGTACGATTACCAAAAAATCATAAAACATAACATATTCAAGACATGAAAAAATGGTATTTTCTTTGCTAAAGAAATTATAAAACTTTTTTTTTTACATCACCGCATTCAACGTATGTAGTCGGACTGACAGACCTGAGCAAACTGTGTAGACCCAGATGAGATCCAAAGAGCACTGCACCTCATCAGGGTATACACTACTTGCAATTTATCCAGCAAACTTTAAACACAACAATAGGTAGTAAATTGTATTTGTTCAAATTTTAGAACAAATATGGTGAGGTGTCCGACCACCTAGGGTAAATACGGTATAGCAATGCAATAAAAATGATTGTAGGCGGCCAGAAAAACTTTTGTGACAGTCATTTCGGCCTCCAGTCGCCTCCCATTGAAAACCCTATGACTGCAAAATTTAACATGTATACTGTAAAATAACCTAAATACAATGTGGTGGCCACTGCTTAACTGTATTCGTTACCTTGACTGGAAGGTTTGAACCTAGAACCCATTGAGCATTTTGAACTGGTTCCCCTACATACTGAATGAGATACTGAATGCCACTGGCTGTATTTTTCTGTGCCAATACACGTTTGATTTTATGGTTCTCCTCTGAAGACAAGGAGTCTCTGTGTGAACAGGCTCATTCTGATTATCCAATGATTTACTAAATTATCTGGAGTCTCTGATATTACAGGCTCATTTTCCTGGTTCACAATTTCTGTCTGACAAGATGTAGAGACTGTTACAATATCAGGTGTTCTCGTAACTACTTTAAAGATATTCAAAGGCTCTGATACGCGAACCGATGCTATTTTGATCCTGTCAAAGTTTTACCTCCATTGGGATCAATTAACATTACTGTATGTGGGCTCGTAACTGCATCAACAATATAGGGTCCTGAATAATAATTTCTTAGTTTCTTTGCCACACCTGACGGTAAATCATCCAAATACACATAATCACCTTTCCTCATTTGTAACATCTTGACTCAAGAAGGGCAGTTGTCAGTTTCTGGCGAAAGGATGCGCACAATACTGGTTAACCGCTTAGAGGACTAAGCCTGCCCAGTAAACGTGTGGTTAGGTAAACTGACCGCGCTCGACATGACCCCATTGGGTTGACTGGGCCGTAAAACCTCAACACAAACAAACAAACATCTTGACTTTTTCATTGACATATTTTAGCATATCCTCTTTTGACTTTACCAAGTAGTTGTGGTAATGGTACCCAAACCATAATCCAAACTCATAAATCCGTAAACGAATGACGAATCAGAATGTTCAGGCCAACAGACATGGACCCAGAATAAAGGGTGTAATCAGGCGGCCGCGGATAGTAAGCATTACTTGGTAAGTAAGCTTCGCCCACCATACCTATAGGCCTGAACGAAGGAAATAAAAATAGAAGCGTATGTTCGGGGTTTTGGAAGTCTACCTATGGCTCGTCATTGGCAAAAGCATCAGAAATAATTCTGGAAACTGCCACATTGTAGGGATTGACCAGATCTTGATGTCTTCCATAGAACTTCTTAAGTGTTGCTACCAGTTTGGCTTTTTGATACCCCTTGCTCAACAACTTTGTAGTGAGCACTTCCCCACGCTCCATGAAGTCCTGATTATTTGAACAGGCTCTGGCATAACGGATTAACTGTGATACGTAAACGCCGTATGCTGATGCAGAAGGGATATTACTGCTCAGGAATGGAATGTTAACAATGGGAAAATTGAAGTCATCTAGTTTGTCGTAAAGCCTAGTAGTAAGCTTTCCATTGTCAATGTAGAGATAACAATCCAAGTATGAGGTGGAGGCTGCAGTCTCCGTTGTTTCCTTTCTTTCAAGTTCACGTGGATAGATGAATTCCAAATACTCTGCAAATTTTGTGTTTTGTAGAGGCAATACATCATCTATATATCTGAAGGTGAAATTGAATTGTTGTGCGAGGTGTTTCTTGCCTGCTTTGAGGAGACTTTGTACAAACTCCGCCTGATACGATCATGAAAAACAAGTCGGCAAGCAACGGTGCACAGGTAGTACCCATCGGTATACCGATGTTTTGCTGAAATGATACCTAGTGATCCCTAACGTCATTTCTTACGAAATTCAAAGTTTGCTCTTTCTGTTCAAGATAAGAATGCAAATCATTGGGTACTGATTTCAAATCAAGAGAATATTTGTTGGCTGATAGAGGAAACTTTGGCTTCTGCCCATATACAATTTCAAATAGTGAATATCCCATACTTGCATTGACTGATACAATTTCAAATGGTGAATATCCCATACTTGCATTGACTGAATTGTTCATGGAAAATACTACCAAATTGACCATTTGATCCCAGTTATTACATTTAAACGGTGTAAGTCTGGTCGCTAATGTCCGATGCTGTCGCTCACATGCACCGAGACAATGGACAAACTCGGTGTAAACTTGTTGAATGTGCAGCATTTTACAAAGCTCTGACGTCACTTTGGCGGTAAACTCAGATCCATGGTCACAAATTAGAATATCGCATGTACCAAACTGAGCAAAAAGATCCATCAATACCTCTGAAACAGTTATTGCGTCTTTATTTGGAATGGGGTTGGCATACAAAAATTTGGAGAACGTATCAGTAGCTGTAAAGAGATATGTGATCCCACGAATGGTAATGAGTAAACTCCATAAAGGTCTATATGCCATACCGAAAATGATTCTTGTGGCGTGGAATATGCAACAATGGCAATTTTTAGTATAAACTTTAGTGATCTTTCTACTCTGACATTGGTCACATGACCGAACATAGTCACTAACAATTTGTGACAGTCTGTTGAAAAAATAGTTCTCTTTGACTCGGTCAATAGTATCCCGTATACGGGCATGTGCCGCTAATGGGGAATCATGATATAATTTCAAAACTGTCTGAATCAGAGCTTTAGGAAGCACAAGCTGATATTTACACAATAATTTTGTTCGTTTAGCTTTTTGATGTTCGACGGTGAAATAAGATTCCCTGTACCATAAGATAATCAGATTGCTGTAATAGGACACTTCTGGCCTTGACTTGAGATTTAGGTAAAACGTCTATTTCCAAGTAGTCCATAATTAGCTTCAACTCGGTATCTGCATACCGACAATTATAAATACTATATGGAGTCCTGTCTAGCTCCTGCAATGAAGTTGAAATAGCCCTAAAAGTCTCATTTTGTGACGTTTCCTGATTTTCTGTCAACTGTTCTTGATCAGTCAATAGGATCTGAAAAGACTCCTCACCTGAAATTTGACTGTTTTATAGCAGTTCCTGATTTTCTGTTGCTAATTTCTGATTTCCCACAACTGAAAACTGACTTCCATCTCCTGATAACTGACTTTCAACTTCTGAAATACAAGTTTTATTAATCTCAAGCTTTCTGAACTGACTTTTTCTGTTCATTATTGGACTTCCTCTTACTAAATCTATTATCTCTGGGACCTTACTAATCAGTTTTTGTTTCAAAACACCTCCGTGAACAATATTATCCTCAGTATCTGCATCATATAAATCGTAGCTATCCTGATACTTTTGAACTCAAGCATGACTGGCAAAACGGTATGTCTTAATACCTTGATTTTCAGGGGAGATAATTCTTACTTTTTAGGGCTGTTCCTGTACATATGGAAAGAATGGATCTTCCTCCTCTGGGCTAGAATTCAATACCTCAGGATAGACTGCGCTCATCGACAGAGAATCAGGGACAACCATTTCAGCTGCTGGTTTATAGACTATATCTAAATCAAACTGTTGTAATATTGGAATCCAGCGTTCATAAATTTGACCCTTAAGCTTTTTCTGAAAAATAGGTGATAATGCTTGATGATCACACTCTACCACAATATGTCTTCCTCTGACATAAGAAATACAGTCCATCACTGCGGTAACCAGTCCAAGCAATTCTAACTTTGTCGGACCATATGACTGTTGCCAACGTGATAACCCTTTTGAACCAAATCGTACTACACAAGGAGACTGATTTTCATCGTACTGGTATAATATAAAACCTATTCCCTTGGAACATGAATCAACAGCTAATCCGAATTCTCGGTCATATCGGGGAAATGCTAATGCACTATAATTTACTAAACAGTCTTTAAGCTGTTGAAAATTGTCTTCGCATTCTTGTGTCCACTGATACGGCATGTTTTTCTTAAGCAAATAATAATACAAAGGGTTAGCTATGGCACTGTAGGTTTTTTTATATATAAATTTCCTGAACCAATTAAAAAGACCCAAAGCACGTTCAAGCTCTTTAGCATTTGTTTGGAACTGGGTAGCTTTTGATAATTTCTAGCTTCTGGGAAGGAGAGCGGATACCTTCACATGAAATCTCGTGGCCCAAAAATGCACTTTTCAAATGCGAATTTACATTTACTGAGTCCCAGCTTCAAACCTTGCCCATACCTGGTTCAGATGCAATACAAACATCATCCAGATAACATAATACCGACTCAAAATTTCGCCCATTTAGTATTTTATCCATCATAAGCTGAAACGAATTCGGACTTTGTCGTAGACCCATCAGAAGTCGTAAAAATTTGAAAGTACCAAATGGCGTGTTGAATGTTGTATATCTGAAGAAATCTGCATCTGAAAGTAACCTTTACTCATATCAATGGTAGTCAGAAATTAGGGTGTGTGTTCTGCAAACGACTCTGTCAGTTCTTGTAGGTCTGGATTATTATATCGAAATTCTTCAGTTTGTGTGTTCAAATACCTAAAATCAACACAGAAACGAAAGGATGATAAAGTCTGTTCTGGAGTAATATTTTTCGGGTCCAGTTTCGGTTTATTGCGTTTTGCTACATGAACTATCGGACTGGTTATAGGAACACTTTCCTCTGCTTACACTAGAACTATAATTCTCTGCTTGAGCAATTCATCCAGATGATGGCGCAAAACCTGCTTTTTATCTGGTGACAATCTGTAAGGCATCTGGTGCATTGATTTTTGCATCAGATTTCAAATGAATTACATACTCAACCTCCCTTGTAAGACCCAGACTGGGATTTTCAGGAGTACCAAATTCACTTTTATGTTCAAATAAACAATCTAATAATTCTTCTCTTCGCTCACCATTAAGATGATTGGAAACATTTTCCACAAAATTTGAACAGAATTTCTCTATAGAAATATCAGATTGTGCACAATCAAATGAAGAAAGGCTGCCAATGCCCTTGGTAGAAAAATGAGAATCTGAATGTGCCTCGGACTGTGACGTAGACTGTAATTATACATGCATACACTGCTTAACCTCTGTAGTGACAGAAAATATCTGTATAATTGTCACAAAGTTTAAATGTGGCTAAATAAGCACCTTTGTTTATATGTACTGAATCAGCAGTGGGATTCAAAATTTTAACTGGAACTTTTTTTTTTATGATTTGTTTCATTTTTCCACTAGCATGTCAAATATCATACAACATTCAATATAATAATTCATATAAAGTGTGCTCTTTACTAATATCCATTCATAAATGCTTTCATACCAATATAATGTCGATATGTAAAATTTAGCATTACATCCACAGAAGCACAATAAGAATCATAAGAAGCTTTTATGCTAGGCGTCTGGAGAGTTATTTTGTTCAGTAACTGTATACCGGGATCACTAAGCGCATGAGTGAACACCATAGAGTATGCATGTATGTATACATACATACATACATACATACATAAATACATACATAGGATTTGGTGTAGCTTTCACGTGTGTATACGCAGCAGCGGCTTATTTCAGGTAAGTTTATCATTATTATTATTATTATTATTATTATTTTTTTTTTTAAATGTATGTTAATTGCACTATCATGAGGAAAATGTCCGGTTCGACTGGACTGCCTTGTGTAATTGGACCCAACATTTTCATCTCACAGGACAAAAACAGGAATCACGTATTACCCGAGCAAGCCTCGAACAGACATTATGAATGTACATTTACATGGACGCCTCACGTGTGACCCAAAAATGGTTCGAAACCACATTATGAGTGTACCGTTAACATGGACTATAATTCCAATAAATTTAACCATTTTCCCCAGTGTTTTATAAATAATGGATAACGATCAGTTTTAATCGCTATCATTTTTTCAATATGTATAAAAAAGGTGACTTCTTTTATCCATTCTGTTATACTTGGTCGATTACCATTTATACGGCATTTATAGATGTAATATCTAGTTAAGATCAATATGTAATTGATCGATTTATTATTTTCAGTTACATTTGTTATACCTAGGATGGCTCGTTGCATGTCTATATTAAGTAAATAGTTATTTCTTTCATATATCCACATTTCAATATGTTCCCAAAATTCCATTATTAGGGTACAATACCAAAATATGTGCTCAAGCTTTTCTGGGAAACGTTTGCAAAAGTTACATAAATTATCTTGTTTAATGTTACACTTAAATAAAAAATCGTTTGTCGCTAAAATTCGATGGAGTAATCTATATTGAAACCAATGTATTATTACAACATTTTGCGGGGATATTGTACAGTTGTGACCAATTTAAATGAATTGGTTCAAATATTGTGTTCCATTTAACTTGACTGCTTGGAATGATATTCTTTTTTAGTTAATTAGTTCATACATATCCCTTCTTCCTCGTTCATTTTTCAATAATACTTTTATTTTAAATGGTAAATAATTGTTTGTTAATATGTTAGTATTTATTGCAATTCCTTTATTTCTGATATACAGTTCTACCGCTGCTCTAACACCATAAAACTGTATAAAATTGGTTTGTACCTCAAACTTTTGAGTGAACTGATTGTAGTTCATAAGACTTCCATCATCATTGAATAGGTCTTTAATATAGTGAATGTGTTTATCATACCAATGCCGATAGAAAATTACTTTATTATTAATTTTTAATTCTTTATTATTCCATAAGTTTGTTGACAATATGTCCTCAAATTTAGTGGGGATTTGTTTTTCACACACAACTAGCCATGCTTCGAATACGTTATTCCAGAACTTATTATTTTTATTTGTTTTTAAGAATCGGGCGAAGTCTAGGCCTCTGTTAATTAAATCTTCTACTTTCGAATATTTTATTTCAAAAATAGTTTTGTATTTTGAGTCATTTATTATTAACCGTCTTATCCATGTTGATTTCAGTGCATAAATATAATTTCTTAAGTTTATCATTTTTAGCCCTCCAGTTTCTTAGTTTTGCATTAATAGTTCTCTTTTAACTCTATCTGTTCCTGACTGCCAAATAAAGTGAAAAAATTCTTTTGTAATGTATATATAACTTCCTCTTTTGGATCTGGTAGAGCTATAAATAGGAGGTTTAATATAGATATAATTAGTGTTTTTAGAACTGTTATACGCCCGAACGGAGTCAGTTTTCTTTTAGACCACTGTTTCAATTCGACATGGATTTATAGTTGATTTTAGTTATTGTATCGAGATTGCAAGAAAATTTTATTCCTAGAATTTCGATGTCTGTTTGATTCCAATTTAGTTTTAGTCGATGATTAAAGGTTTCCCCACTAAACTTTCTGCATCCTATCCATACCGCTCTTGTTTTTGAATTATTCACTTTCAGACCCGACATGCTTGCAAACAAATTTAAAATTGAGATAGCTGTTTCTAGCGATTGTTGTGACCCATCTAGTATTATGGTTGTATCGTCATCAAACTGAGATAATAAATATTCCACATCTCCAATTTTTATCCCATTAATTGCAGCATTTTGTTTTAGCATCAACGACAAGACTTCTGCACATATTAAAAAAATATAGGAGGAAGAAGGGTCGCCTTGTCTGCAGCCTCTGCCTATACTGAAAAAGTCTGATAGGAAGCCACTTTGGATTATAGCGGACAATATATCATTGTAAAGAACAGAAATCCACTTTTTAATTGACGGACCAAAATTACAAAAATCTAAAACATCTGCAATGAATTCCCAAGATATGGAATCAAAGGCTTTTTCAAAAGTCTACAATTAAAAGCAGTCCAGGTATACATTCCTTATCTACATGATCCATTATGTCATATATAAGTCGCGTGTTTTCACCTATATAACGGCCACTGATAAATCCTGTTTGATCGGAAGATATAAGTTTTGGTAGTACAGATTTTAACCTGTTAGCAATACATCCTGAGGCAATTTTGTAAATAACGTTTAACAAAGTAATTGGTCGCCAGTTCTTTAGAAAATGCCTTGGTTTATCCCCTTTCGGTATGCATGTTATAATATCTTGTCTTTGTGTAACTGAGAATTTACCCATTAAGTAACC